>OZ030393.1:22751288-23261288 GCA_964023965.1 Melinopterus prodromus
TTATGTCTATAACATTTTTTGGTAAATTAATAGTTTAGCTGCAGGAGCAAATTCTATTTGATCGAAATCATATCTGCATTAATACTAGGTAGCTAAGATATTTGATGCTTTTGACAGTATTTGGAACGTCAGCATTTGCGAAACGTCAATTCAACACGCAAATGCATGGAGAATTGCCATGAGGAGCTAGGTGAAACAATATTGAAACAATATTGAAAAACAATATTTCGAGTGCGGATAGCAATGTTATGTTTTCGCGAATAAATACACGAAAGATTGTACGACGGTATGTTAACCTTAAAACTTATTTGGAATATTATGCATAATTCTTTATGAACTTTTGTAGTTAGCACTGAAGACGGCGTAAAACTCGAAAATATAGTATGCTAGAAGCCAATATAATATATTAATCATTAGAACCAGAACCTTTTTACTTTATCATCCGTAGTATGACAACACTCCATATTTAGAAGCTTTCTGTTGAACCAAGGGTCCAAAGGAACTGGAGGTTTAGTCTTAGCATTTTTGAAAGATATTGCAAATAAGCCGCTATATCTGGAATTTCGTCGAAATAGTTAAATAATAAATTAAAGTAGAGGAAATCTGAATAATTTATGACTATGACATTTTTTGGTACAATTAATAGTTTAGCTACATGAGCAAATTCTATTTCATCGAGATCGCTCGTACTGCATATAAACTAGTTAGCCAGGATTTGTCAGATATTGTGATTCTAATGACAGTAGGTAGTGTCAAATGCTGATGTTTTGACATTACCTACTGTAAATATAATCAAAATATCTCTAGTCTAGCTCTAGTAGTTTTATTTTAATGCAGACATGGCCGATCTCGATCAAATAGAATCTCATGCAGCTACACAATTAATTTTATATATGGTATGATAAAGTCATGTGCCTGGCCACATCAGATTTTTTTTATTATTCTCGGATTATACACACGTTTTACAAACAATGACTCAGTAGTTCGGATCTTTTGATAATACGCATCGACCGTGTCTTAATTTTTCCGGATTATCTAAAATGAGAAACGTTATTTTCATAGTTGCGTAGAAAAATAAAATACACTTATTGCGTGTAGGTTTAATAACCTGAAATTATCCTGGACTACCACTTCAACGTCCTGCTTAGGGCAGAGAATCACACGACTCCCTTCCCGTGCGAAAGCAGGAATAATTACGCCACAATTTTAATTTTTAAGAGCTCATAGCCTGCAGTATTATCATTACACAGTTACTTGTCTATTACTTGTCTATTTGAGATACATACAGACATACGATACAGTCTCTCTCAGCGCTCTACTAGAGTATTACTAATATACAGTGTGTCCCCGGATTGAGTTATAAACAGGACGAAAATGTTTTTAATATTTTTTAACATTTCTCCATTTTAATAATGCTTCGGATATGTTGAAACTTGTAAATACAGAGAAGTTAATGTTCTAACTATAGAAGTTAATGAATAATACTCATTATTATGTAAAAACTGGACTTTTTGGGAAAAATTGGATTTTTTTTATAATAACACGAAATAGTTGTTTATTTACCAAGGGCATTACACGGATGTTTATGCCCCGAGGGTGACCGTTTAAAAAGCTCGAGGGCCAAGAGGACCGAGAGGCGTTTTAAATCGCCCGAGGGTATAAACATCAAGTAATACCCATGGTATATACAAAATGGCCTACAATGGTTTTGTTCCGCCGTTTGAATAACATTAATAAACGTTTTGACGTTATCAAGAGACATGCGTATCTACGGAGTGGAATAACAATACAAACGATTCGGAGTTGAGTGACAATACAGACAAATAATTGTCAAACTTATAACCTTAATCGCCAATAATCGACATTGCCGAGTGACAGTATAGATAATTAGTTGTCAAATTTATAACTTTAATTGCCAATAATTGACATTGATGACTTAAAATTTACAATTGAATGACAAATATTTGATATATTTGACATATAACCATGGCAACCCTTAACGCCCGCGCGGACGTTAAGGTATCTAAGATGTAAAATGTCACTTTATGATCATGTAGGACCACAGTGAAGGACATAAAATATATTACTCTAATGCAACATTTAGATCGTCTGCAGTTAATACATTCATAGAGTCTAGATAGAGAAATTACCGTCATCTTATAATCTAAAAAATGTGGTTAATTATTGTTAAAAGTTTATTAGTCATTAAATATTTTTATTAACAATATTTTGGAGACTGTGGCGAACTTAATAATAAAATTATAAACCCCTAACCACAACAAGTATTTTAGAAACCTAAATACGTATTTCAGCAACTATGTTGCCATCTTCAGTAGAACCTAAAAAAAAGAAAAAGAGTGATTAGCACTTCATAGTATCTTTACTGGATATTGTCCAAGCAAATCACTAGTGGAAGTGACGTAAATACTTGTTGTGGTTAGGGGTTTATAATTTTATTATTAAATATTTTATTATGTGGGTCCATGTGGGATTTTAAAAAGAATACTCACTTAATATTTCATGTAAAAAATTGAAAAAATCGAATTTATAGAGAAAATATTAAACTTTAGGCCTTCTGCTGGAGACCTAAATATTTTTCAATTGAGCCAATTTTTGTGGCATATGTGGGCATATGGGTCCACGGGGACAACTTTTTATGAACTTGAAATTTTGAATAATAAAAAAAACACTTTTTCGGTCAAATTGAACCTACCCGACGCATTATTTATGCAGAGATATATTTGAAAAATCCGTAATAAAAAGTTTCTTCTTCTTTGTAACTCGAAATATATTTACATATAGAATACATATTATACTAAATTATATTTATTAATACTTTATTGGATATCTATCAAACGTCAAATGTCGTGAGTCCATTCTGGATACATTCAGATTTTTTTAATTAAATTCCGGTGGGTAGGTCACATCCTTCCTGCCTTTACGCGATTTCCTGCCCAAAAAGGGCTAGTCATCATCGAAGGTCGTTTGCTGGCCTTAGCAGGTTGATCTATTTTCCACGCGGGCGACGCGGAAATTCTGCCCTACATATCACCGTCAGGACGCCTTGGCGTCACTGGTTCACGTGGACTATTAAAACGACCCTACAGTATAGTGTTTTCCTGAATATGCTTCTCTGGAGGGATGTTATCGACGTAATGGGCACGCACAAACCGACTCTGTCCGCGAATGGTCGGTGGGAACTGGACTGAACTGGATTAGACCGTGTAATACAGTCTCCAGGATATCTCCAGGATATAATTGATGGAAACGTGATGGGTGCTGTCGTCAGGTTTCCAAGGTGGATTATAATTTGAGAAAGTGAATTGCTATCTAAGAATGGATAAGACAGAACCTAAGATTAATCTTTCGGTAGATTAATTCCATGTTAAATAACCATAGTGTTTGACCTCATCATAGCTCTCATCTCAGCTAGAGCAGAGGGATTGTGTTAATTTTCAGCACTCCCCATGGTGTTTTTCCTGGTATAGGTACAGTCTAGGAATTTAGTATGTTCGTATATTTCAGCAGTGTGTCGATGACACATCCATGTACTAGTTTTTGTTATTCTGGTCGGCAAAAAGTTGTCCGTTTACGCTGCAATTCGTATATGGGAAATTTATCATTTGCGAAATATTGTTTGAATGGATTGAATTGGTTTAAATGATTTATATTCTTCTGTTTATTACCTCAATGTCTTATTAAATATAACGTTAATTTTATATTAATAAACATAAAAGTTCTCGATTTCATGAAATGAAAATCTCATATCGAGATATTGCATAATACACAACAAATTATACAAGCTCATTGCTTCTAATAACTTTTTTTGCGTTAATAAATAGATACAAAAATCAATTTCTTGTTGTCAATATTTTTAATGAAGGTTATTTCAGAACTAACATATGTATTAACATTTATTCACAAAATAGAAATAAATTAAACTAAATTTACTTTAAATTTGTATTTATAATAATGGTCTGCTTGTTGGCAAAAACACATTCGCCCCCTTCAAACCCAAAGCCACCTGAAATATCAAAACATACATTATAATTTTTAATCGAAAATTCTTACTAGTGATAGTTAGTTAAATAGAAAGTTTTATGAAAATTCAATAATAATCCAAATTTCCAATTAAAATCCATAACATGATGACCAATTTCTTGATTGTTTCCATTGATATCACAGGGGCGTTTGTATTTAAAAATGGCAGTTTTGGTTTTTTGTTAATAGGTCATTATGTGTTCTTTATGATTTAAACAAATTTAATCGCATAAAAGATAGAATGAAAAAGATATTAACGTCTTATGGACACGTTTGTGTATGCTAAAGTGGAACAGATTATATTATAGGTTAATAAGATGGTGACATACAGGCAGAACGTAAATTTTTAAATAAAAAATTTCAGTCACAACCTTGATTTGAACCAGGACCCTTTCCGTCGCTAGCACAATGCTCCCCATCTGTGGCTGTGATTTTTGATTTATTTAAAATTTACATTTCGCCTATATGTCGCCATATTATTAACCTACTATATTACTATGAGAAAGTATGTTTAACATTTTCAGTTATATGTAGTTTACATTGTTTGGAAATTAAAAAGACCTTTTTATGTAAATGCATTTTAATTAACCTTACAGTACACAATTCATAACTCAAAACGTTATTTTCAACTTATTATCGTTGTTAACGCCTTTTAATATATTTAGAAGTTTTTAAAAAAAAATTCCAAAAATGCTCCAGCTAATATATTGTAAGTGATAAATGTGTGGTAATTGAACTGGAACTATACTACAATAAATCTTCTGTAGAGGCCTTTGAAATATTAACAAAAAAAGAAAAATAAAAAATAATTTTGTTATCAAACAATGCAAAACCAAAAACGTAATAAATACATATTACAACAATAAAAATTTTGAATAAAATTTTAATAATTGGAATTGACAAATGAACTCAGGAAAATCCCAAAATGTGTTTTATTTTAGGAAGTAGAAAGTAATAAGTTTCATATGGTGTTATTGGTTTTCTCTGTTCCTTCAGACGTTGGAGCTGTTTAAAATAAGATAATGTTAATAATTCAAACGGCTGTAACTTTTTAATGAATTGAAAAAGTAATTTACCTTCTGAAATTTTTTTTTGCAGAGGAAATGTGGGACACCTGTATATATAATTGGTATAATTTTAATTATTTTTGTTCTCAAGCATGTATTAGATCTCATGAAAGATAATTGAAACATTAACTGCTGTAAAATACAGATATAATTTTTCTATTGTCGTTCATACAAAATACATGCTCCGTCCTAAATATAAATTTAAATTAAATTTAGAGAATTTATAAACATTTCGTGAATATATTTTAATATTACAATTCTGAAAGAGTCTATACTCAGCGATAATCCTTGGCAACAAGTTGATTTGTGCATTTACTTACTTACTTAAGCCCGTTATCCCACTGCTGGGTAAAGGTATTTACTTACATAATTAATATGTGTATTAGATAAAATAAATTTATATGTGTCGTGATATTAAGCAATATTTTAAAATGAGATTTTCGTATCATATCCAAATTCATGTGCAATGTGCAATTGCTATGAAGGTATCACATTAAAGAACAAAAATGGACACTGCCAAAATTAACTAAATCCCGTTACATTACATCCATCGAAAATCCACAAAACCACAAAACCAAAAACAACCACAAAACTTTTTGCGAAGCGGCCGGGTCGAGGGAGAACTACACGAATATATAACCGACATACTATTTTCAAATCCTGCAATAGCGATACGAACATACTTATTTCCATGACTGTACATAATACACAAATGCGAGTTGTATGATTTTTGTTCTTTTTGATTAAATTTTGATAGATTAATTTGGAATAGGTATTAAAAAAAACGCATTTTTGCAAATTAAACAAAATTAATAAACTGTGTATACTATTGTAGTTGATGCCTCAGAGGATGAAAGTGTGATGGAACTGGGTTCATGTCTTAATAAAGTTGGGTAAATACCAGTTATTTGCAAATATCTCAATAACTACCAGATATTAAGAAACAATTAAAAAATTATGTCCAATAGTGTCCTGTGAAAACGAGTCTTTTTATCATACAACTAACCGTATCAAACTTATTGTGCGAATGTAGTTGTAAAGAGCATGTACTTAAACATTTCAAATGTTTGAATAGCTGCGTGTTATAGTAGACAATAGTCCTATAAAAAACTGAATGGAAGGTGACAATATGGGCAATATGAGATTATCTCCAAATGTTATATTTTCGGAAAAATGGTTGTTGCCAAATCATTACTCTTAAAATTGCTGCAGCAAATATTTATATCTTTTATTAATACAACTAACGGTTTCCAAAATACTGACATTTTAAGCAAAAAGAGATGACGTAATAGGTCAAAAACAATTGAAAATCGGAAATTGTCTTTTGATCATTATAGACGTGTCCAAGAATTTGTTCAAAAAAACAAACCGTTTCAGAGATTCTGACATGTTTCCATACTTCGCACACCCACTGTATACCCCTATTCATATTTTTTGTATTCATTGGCAATCTTAAGATATTGTTTAAAACATCAAAATAAAGCTACATACAATAATGAAGCTTGTTTCTAATTTCTTTTGCAGTTTCTACTGTATATTTTTAAATCTGTGCTCAGACGCCTATATACCTACTAGATACGGTTAGTAAAAAGGATACAATCAAACATAATATTTTCAATCAACGTTTTCGAGCTAAAATTGACTCTTTTTCAGAAAAACTGTTAGGTAGTATAGTTTCCGAAGTAATCGCAAAAAACTGAACTTACCAAATTTGCCAAGCAACGTTATGTTACAAACTTTTATTAATACATGAACCCATGTTTATGCCACTATAAAACAACAGTATAAACAGTTATTGGACCACTTTATCAATAAAAATTTTAATTCACGGAAAATGCTAAAGAATGACGTTTATTCCAGTTCTCTAGTTCAGATAGGTGAGCCACAATCTACATATTAAAAATATATCGTTCGAGCGATTTTATGCATTTTTAATTCTTATAATTCTAAAACGTAATATTATTTTCTGGCAACAAATAACCAATATGTTTTGTGGAATGTTTCGGTAAGTTACTCGAGGTGACTTTAAAATCGCGTTATCGTTTGTTGTGGCTATAACACAAAGAAATATTTACATACTTATATAAAACCACTATTGGGTTACCCTAGGGGTACAGTCACTGCATAATCTGCATATGCATAATTTAATACTCAATATGCATTCAGTCATTCAGGCAGTACTCAGGTTGTGTTAACATTGTTATGAAAACTGGTTTGATTACTTATGAAAAATACCTTATCTAAATAATGCGGGAAAAACATCTCCACCAGTGTCTACTGCAATAAAATGGTCAAACTACGTCAATCGTAATTGTTGGTTATACAACATTCATTTTATTTCCGATAATTTGGTACGTAAAGATGTAAAAAAATTTAAATTGAATCTATGACTGTGCAGGTTTTTATTTTCCTAACGTTTGCATGTAATGTAATAAAATTTGATGAATTAGCTACCATAACTGTATGAATTGTTTAATGGTTAATGCATTGTTAATAAAACATTATTCAGTAAAATTGCTGCGAAACTAATACAACATAAAAAATCTGATGTGGCCAGGCACATGACTTTATCATACAATATATAAAATTAATAGTTTAGCTGCATGAGAATCTATTCTATTGAGATAAATCGTAGGTATTGTCATAGAATGAGCATTTGACACTACCTACACTACGTCATTAGAATAATAGTTATTTATGTCACAAATGCCGAAAGTACGGAATAGCGCGACGAGCGGTGATGCGGCGCGTCACCGAAGGCGGAGTGTCGCCGTCGCATGTGAGCGAGTCGCGCTATCTAGTTTTTGGCAGGAGCGACATCAACGTTTATTGTGTTGCTTTTTAAGAAACACGTATTTAAAAAATAAATAAATAAAAAATTTCTGTATAGTAAATGCTAGGTTGGTACCATTTGAGGAAAAGTCAGGTTTAAAGGTGCGTTCCGATTGGTAGGTAATGGTAGCTAATGGCGGTGGTAGAATACGAAATTATAGTATTTTTTACATATCGTGATAATGACACATATTAGTTTGCATGTACATAAACATGAGTCACTAGCAATTTTCTATTGGAAATACTATAATGGCGTCTGCTACGACTGCCATTATCACTAATGAAACGCACCTTAAAAAGGTAATTCAAATTCTGACAGATTTAAATTTGTTCATGACACATCCCTACCAACATACTAAAATAAAACTACACTCATCGCTATACTTTATTTATAATTTTCTCAATGTATCATTTTTAGAATTAGATATAAAGACGGGTTGATATTTCTTATCAACAAACAATCAAATTGGTGATCTTATTTTATTTGAAATTTGTATTTTATAATTTGCCGCACGACAGCGGCAACGTTCCATAGTGGTTCTCCAACCTCTGATGAGATCAACTGTTTTCGAATGTGACAACACAAAAAATATGTGTCAAAATCCTGGCTACTATGTAATTTCATATCAATGCAGATGCGATCTCTCGATCAAATAGAATTTGCTCTTGAAGCTAAACTATTAATTTTACCAAAAAATGTCATAGGCATAAATTATACAAAATTTCTTCTACTTTAATTTATTAATTAACTATTTTGTCGAAATTACAGAAATGGCGGCTCATTTGCAAAATCCTTCAAAAAGGCTTAGAATAAACTACCAGTTCCTTTGGACCCTTTTCAACCAAAAGCTTTTCAGCTCTAAGTTAGGTCATGAAACTTCTAAATATGAACTTTCGTCCCGATACCTTTAGTAGTTTCTCCGGAATCGTCGCCACAAAAATCGTTTACACACATACACACACACACACACACACAGACACTTTTTTGTACCTTGGTCAAAAATGTTCAGGGGACCCAAAAAGACCTATTTCCGCTAAAATCTCATTTTTTTTTCGGCGCGATTACAATACTTTACATACTGCGTATGATAAAGTAAAAATAGAGATTAATTGGTTTTCAGATTATCGAACAGTGTGCAATTTATGTACCAACTTGCAACTTTTTAGACATATGCTTTCTATAACCTGTGTATTAACGAACAACTGGATTTGTCAGCCAGACATTATTTATCTCTTGGTGAAATAGATCCTAAATTTACACACCCTATATCTACACTAATAAGCCTGAGCATCAAACTGGAATTACCCTGTAATCCGTATATTATAATGTATGGTTTCGAGTCGACGTCTAAGAATAGTCGTGTTTTCGGCGCGCGACCCAGAGCACTCTTTCGTGCTCTTGCAACACCAAAATCCAATCTATATTTACCAGTTTACGTCGCCTTTGCCAGAGGATATGTGATGCGTGATGTATATGGCTGACGATCGTAAAATTCAAAGGGTTTTAAAATTTAAATAACCGAAAGTTTTATTATTAGTTGGCTAAGAACATATGAATAAGATGAGGAATGTGTGAAGTTCAAACTACGCATTTAGGTCAAGGGTGAAGCTGTTACCAAACAAACAGAACAACACAAACAATAGAAACCGTTTGAAAAGCTTGTCGTTTCGCGTAATGTTGAGGCGAGATCGGATGTTCATTGAAACGTGAATTGTATATTGTGTTGTATCGATGAATGAATGAATGAATTGGTAAACCTGCTGGAATAGTACAATTTCCTGCATTCTATGATTTTATGGTTTGATTATTATTATTATTATTGTTTATGTTTTTAAATATAATAAAACATGTTAGGTTAGGTTTACATTTCTTTTAACTTTTGTAGTTGCACGAGTTAATCATTTTGTAGAAAATTTGGCAGAATGTTTCAAAACGGGTTATTGCTGTGAAGAGACAATTGTGAGTTTTTGCGAATGAAAAGGCGGTAGGTGTTTTCCATAGATTTGTTTACGACAAATACGAAACACGGTGCGTATCAGAGGCATGCAACTACAAAGAAACGTTGTTACTGCTTCAAAGAAGACCAAACTTCTAAAGTGTTATAAATAATAAAATTTAGATAAAACGTGGGATTAATGACGTCAACAGAGCTAACTAAGTACATATCAATAAATAATGATGAAGAATTTTGAATAAAGTTTTTTTGCTGCTTGTTTTCATGTAAGTTAGGTTCCTATACTTATTTCACCTTCATACAATTTTTGGTGAATATGTTTGGTAATCTTCTTGGCATACCCCCTTAGGGAACGTGCTATACTTAAGCATTTGTATTATAGATTTCAAATAGGAACAAAAACTCCATAAACAAACAAACCAAAAAAAAAAAACACGCAGGGGTTCGATTCAATACATCGGACCACATTTTGTTGTTTGTTTGAATACGTGGAACATCTTGTTCTCCTAACCAATCCAGAACATTTCCGAATACAACCGAATGAATAGAATTCTTTCTTGATATTCTGACGTTCCATTTGATATATACGGCAGAACTTTGTAAGCAATTCTCGTTCATTAACATGACCCCTACGTGAAGATTTTTATGCAACTATTCATAAAGCGGGAAATGAAACTTCATATTTAGAAGTTTTTAGACCAAACT
Organism: Melinopterus prodromus; assembly: GCA_964023965.1. Lineage (NCBI taxonomy): Eukaryota > Metazoa > Arthropoda > Insecta > Coleoptera > Scarabaeidae > Melinopterus > Melinopterus prodromus. The sequence goes on from OZ030393.1 coordinate 22,761,889, forward strand.
TAGAGCTGAAAACCCTTTTTTCAAAAGGGCCCAAAAGAACCGCTGGTTTACTCTTAGCGCTTTTCAAGGATTTTGTTAATTTATGTCTTAAACATTTTTTGTAAAATTATTGGTTTAGCTTCATGAGCAAATTCGGTCGTGTTTGCATTATTATAAAACTAGTTAGCCAGGATTTGACAGATATTTTCATTTTAATGACAGTAGGTAGTGTCAAACGCTGATGTTTTGACAATACTTACTGTCAATAGAATCAAAACATCTGTCAAATACACTACCGATTTCGATCAAATAGAATATCATGCAGCTAAACTATTAACTTTATATATAGTATGATAAAGTCATGTGCCTGGCCACATCACATTTTTTTATTTATTTGAACGATATAATGATAATGTATTGAAAAACTTTTAAAAATGTCTCCCATATAATTATTAGCAAAAAATTTAAGTGATCAAGCAGCCGTAAGTTCTACTTCTAAGTCTAACATATAATTTTGTATAAACAATTTTCCGTTCAAGTATTTCCGTTAATATCCGGCATCGTCATGAATGATTGTTCAAATTGGTAAACAGAAAATCACTGTAGTATAATAAAGTATTATAATCGTGGTGAAAACAAAATTGTGATTTTGGAGGAAATATGTGTGTATATGTGTGTGTTCCCGTTTTTGTGGCGACGATTCCGGAGAAACTACGAAAAGTATCGGCACGGAACTTCATATTTAGAAGTTTCATGACCAAACTTAGAGCTGAAAAGCTTTTGGTTCAAAAGGGTCCAAAGGAACTGGATGTTTACTCTAAGCATTTTCAAGGATTTTGCAAATGAGCAGCCATTTCTGTAATTTCGTCAAAATAGTTAAATAATAAATTACACTAGAAGAGATTTTGTATAATCTATAATATGACACGACCGATCTCGACCAAATAGAATCTCATGCAGCTAACCTATTAATTTTATATATAGTATGATAAAAATCATGAGCCTGGCCACATCAGATTTTTTATTTATTTGAACGATATAATGATAATGTATTGAAAAACATTTTTAAATGTCTCCCATACAATTGAGCAAAAAATGGAAGTAATCAAGCAGCCGTAAGTAATCACCCTCTAACATATAATTTTCAACAATTTTCTAAAGTATTTCCGTTAATGTCCGCATCGTCATAAATGATTGTTCAAATTGGTAAACAAAAAAGGGTAATTTAACACCTCGTTTGGTGTCCATGTGTCAAAGTTGGTTCGGTGATGACATATGACTTGACAGAATAGATTCTGAAAACCTGTTTTTAACCTTCTTCCAAAACTACATACATATTTCTATATTTTTAAGTCTTTCTTTATCTACCTATATTCTTCGTCTAATACTGTGTATAATTTGTTTTGCGTAGTTTTGGAGATACCGATGCAGACATGGGTGGACAACTTTGGTGACAATGGTTTCTGATTTTATCCGTATAGATACTTACATACATATACAGACACAAAAATGAAAAGACTCCTTGCGCGAGTTTTTGGGTCATTTTTTGTTACATTTCTTCCATATTCAGCGTTAACGAAATAATGAATAAGGGCACAAAATATGGAGTACTAGATTTGATCCTTTTATTGATTATTTGTCAATTTTTGTTGACGTATATGTGGGTCCAGAAAGTCAACTTTTTTCCCACTTGAAATTATTTTTGAAAAAAAAAATATTTTTTCCATACTATGATATGTAAACGGATGTACTGCTTCGTCACATAAAGTTCCAAGTAGTATGTCCAACATTCTCATTACGATGCACCGAAATCGCAGACGTCCCAATTAAATCCCATAAAAGAGATGATCAAATTAACGTCCAGTCATCGCATTATCCAATTAAAACCGTCAAGCCAAGTCACATGACCGCGACAAAGACGTATGCGTATTCCAATTTTATTATCAAGAGGCAGACAGAAAAAGTAGAATGTAAACTACTCGGCGACCGTGGTGGTGACAAGATGCAAGCGGAAATGAAATTGTTTGGCAATTGGCGGCAGTACGTGGTTAGTACTAGTAGTTAGTACTCCCGAGAGCAGTGAAATTGAATATCCGGCCAGACGCGCCGCAGAGAAATTGTTCCCGCGAATTTAACGTGCAGACGAATTACCACTTCCGGTCTGCACGGAAAACCTATAGGACGCAGGACGACGCCTGAAACGGGTCCGATCCGCGTTCCACACAATCGACACTTCCTAATTTGTTAATGGCGACCTTTTTAACGGTAAATTGAATTCGACGCGCATACCTCTCTGTTGCACGCTGGGACCGATGACGATGATATTATGATACGTCGGTCGGGGGAGGAATAATTGGTTTCATGGAACTGGTGTTTGATGGAACTTCCTCCCTGTGAAATTGCACTGATTCCGTGTAGGTGATGGAGAATATTCTTTTGTGTATATTTGGGGAACAATTTGGGCAACAAACCGGTAATTATGATTTTTGTTTTCAATAATGTTGAGCATACATGTTCAGAAGATCATGGTAATCAATTGATTCAACATTCAAACCAATCTGATAACTAGAGATTTCTGATAAAGGAACGGATTAAACGGGTAAAGCGCCGTATTTAAGGGAGGGCTGACTCCCCACCAAAAAGGGACTCCCAACAAAATGAAACAAAATGAAACAAAATAAACTAAAATAAAAACTATATTTAAAATAATACTGTACAGGTGACCAAAAATAAAACCAGCACCGCAGTTGATTAGTTTTATCGAAATCATGTGTATATATCATGTGGCCAACTGTCCCTATTTGAGCGAGCAGTCGCGAATTTTTTTTTTGTCCTGACCTATAAAGCGTCCCGTGTTTTGTCCCAACTTCTGAAAATGGTATTTATATGTCCAGAATTTCAGATACCAGTCATAAACATATTTGTTATCGGCGAAAAGTATACCATACTTTACACTCTTATGAAAATGAGCTAGCCGTTTCTACAAGGAAGATACTGAGATATTTTCTGCTCATTTATAGCAACATATTAGCTTATTTAGGTAGTACGTAAATAGTGAAAAAAACTCATTAGCTTTTATGTGGAAATACAAAAATACACAAAAGAATGGACTCTATATTCCTTAGAAGAACAGAACTGCTGTAAGAATATAGAAACGGTCAGTTACGATGGACCAAATTCTATATTAAATCTTGTTGATAAACAACATACTGAGTCTTTGCGTGCATGATTGTATTACATAGGCAATTGGTATTTCTCGTTATAGAAATGCAGGACATGATTAATCTGCTTTTGTAATTTAGTCGAACTGATTTTGATTGATTTTCAATTTGATAAAAAATAGTTAAGAGGAAACAGTCTTAACTGAAAACCACCGGCACAACTCATAAAACGCATAAAACAAAACTGAAAATTGTTATTATTGGGTTTCGATCCAAATAAAAACAATTATTAACTTTGTTGTTACTGAAAACTCATATCTAACTCAATTTTTTTAGATGTTCTTCTTAAATCTATAAATAGGCTTACTCGCACTATGAATAAATAGTAAACAACAGAAAATCCAATGACAATTTAAGGAAAAAATCCACTATTGGAAATCAGTGGAAAGAAACAGTCGGATAAAACATGTGTTTTGGTTAGTTTTTTACATTAAATGACTGTTCAAGTATATTTTTTTCCGCCCAGGGGCCCCCACAGTCCAAAATCCAGCGCTGTTTATCACATACATGAACTGTAAATTCACAGATTTTCTGTCTCTGCGTTTCACACACACTCTACAAACACATATAGGTACTCAAAAGTTGGCAGAAACTACCAAACAATATTTCGCAATATTTGTTATAAAGTTCAATAATTTAGTGTAGCTGAAAGTACAAGTTTAAATATAAAACTCAAGATATTTATAATAAAAAGGCTAAAAGAATAATGCATATTACTAAATTTTCCCTTAAAATCTATACAAAAAAATTGCTGTGGCTACTACAGGACCGACCGCATTGTATGTATATGTTGTGTATGTCGGCAAATACCTATTTTTGGCAGAAGGCGTTTGCCTAGGCAGAAGCTATTTGCTTGGTCAAATAGATATGAACTATTCATTGATATTTTTAAAGCTATTTGCCAAAACTGATGTTAGGCAAATAGCATTTTGTTTTCAATCGCGTTTGTAATAAAAATATGTGAGGTTATGTACAATCGGTGTATGTTTGTTTTCAAACACATCTTAATTAAAATTTAGTTGTTGATTGCTTAAGAGTAATGTATTCTAATCGACGATTTTACAGGTTAGGAATGTTTAGTTGTCTTTTTACAAGGAAACAACGACGTGCTCGATAGGAAAACCGTACATTTCTGAAATCCTATCAACTGGGCGAATTGACTGAAGCAGAAGATATCACCTAACTCTTATTTAGCATACAAAAAACCATGCATAACCAACTCAGTGAACATTTGGTTAGTTGAAACGTTTTGTAGATGTTCGTAATGGTTCACTGATATTGCTTCGGAGCTCATTGTAATGTTCCAAACAGTACTCGAACCACATACCTATAGTTGTGATAAGGAACTGAGATGAAAGTGATATCATCTCATCAAATTTTCCATTCTAGTATGACTTTGTTTCGCTGTAGAATGGAAACTAAACATTCCTAACCAATTTTTTCAAGTTATTACTCACAACTAATCAGCGACTTATTTTTAAGAAAGACGTATTTGAAAGCAAACATGCACACGTACACAACAATGATTGAAAACAAAATGCTATTTGCCTAACATAGGTTTTGGCAAATGGCTTTTAAAATATAAATAAAGACTCCATATCTATTTGAGACAGACAAATAGTTGTTGCCTAGGCAAAAGCAATTCTCTTCGGCAAAAGCTTTTTGCCTAAAACCAACCATGTTTCCGAAAGTGAAGCAATACATATGCTAAAAAGGACGAGTTAATGATGTGCTAAGATCTAACATAACATAACGATTGCTATTAATTTCAAATTACTGATACCATGACGTGTTTTGACCACACATAGTAATCTAGGATTCACACACTCACAAAAAACTCGGATAAGCGGTTCAACAGAAAAATTAACTTTGAGATTGTGACTAATTATTTGTGGTGCGTTAATTTCTTGGAGCAGTGTATTGTGATTAATCAGAATTGAATCAACATTGATCAGATTAATGGAAAACACAAATAGCAACAGTAATTACATCAGAATCTATGCCAAGGCCGCGATCTCGAGACCTATTAGATATCCAGATAAAATATTCCATGTTCGAAAATGTATTAATTACTGCGGTCGTGTGTATGTCACAAGATAACAGCATATACAGTATGGCCCACTTGGACCTAACTATAACTATTAATGGCCTAAGCTTGCATTTGTCAAGAAAAAATTCATTCTTTGGGTTTTTGTGTAGTTTTGGATGATCGGTCTGCGGACATATTGTATGCATATGTCTATTGGCACGTTGGAATATACATTATATATTGAATATTGGCGCTACCCGTGTTTTCATTTTCGCTCCAGTAATTCGATTATGTAAATTTTACTTAGTGCAGAGCGATCGAGAATTTCAGCACGTTTTGTATTTTTCCAGCGCTAAATCTTTTCATCCAATCGCACGTGTCGGACACTATAATTAACAATAGCGGGAGACGAGTGTTTACTATTAAAATATTACTAAGTGTGTGCATGCGCTGCGCCATTGTAAACTAATAAACGACAACTATTCTTTTAACTGCTGTTTGCACAAATTGCTAGAACTAAACATAGTTTTAAATCGGTTTGCAAAAACTTGATGTCGGTGAAATGGGACAAAAGTTGCGTGAAAATGAAGCATTTTCAACAGTATATGCTTTTCAATTTTTTTTTTGGGAACCTAGATATTACGGAAGAGGGAAATACTGTTGATTTCTTTTTCGTTTCTTCGCTATTACGATAAATAGAAAGTTGAATTGTTGTATTCTTACATCAGAGAATACTCTGTTGTTGTCAGAAAATGTTTGTACTACACTATATTTGCATTATCTTAAGGGGTAATGCCACTCTAGCGCGAGAAAAAATAGTCGCTTTTGTATGTATATTTTTTTACAATATAGTAAATGAATTACACAAACTCTTTAAAGCCGTTTATTGTTCATATTTTGGGGAATATTCGCAATATAAAAAAAACAAAATTAAATAAAAAAATTGAAGCGTTAGAGGACATCAAAGGAAACCTCTTCCGGCGGACAGTGGTGCACGGCCGGAAAGATTTTGCACGCAGTTTTTCACTTAGCCATAAAAACGAAAAGAAATTGATTCTATATAAGATTATCTCGGGAAGTACGCACGGAAATTAGAAAATTCCGCTTTAAAACAAAATGGCGCACGTTTGAACACAAATTATCACTTTTAGGTACAAAATTAAGTTAAAAAATGTTTAAAACAAAAAAAGTTTTGAACTTATCGTAAAATCCGTACATACTTCTCTAGATAATGTTGTTCTGAAGCTGCATATAAAATTTCAAGTGAGTTCAAGCGATGGCTCTGAAAATATTGATGCGCCGTGCGTTAGCCTTCGCGCAGAAATTAACGCAGTTTGGCCCGATGCTCATACATAATACCTCCATAATCTTCATAAGGCTGGATAATGCATCATTAACAACACATATGGCTATACTTGCTGCAATATGCACAATTACTTTGCCACTTGAAAGTGAAAATGAAATCACCAGGTGGACAATTCTCGTGCTGCGACATTTCATCGGTCAGAATGTATTGAGTAGTGTCGCCCAGATCTATCTTCTTCGCACACTACAACTTGTAAAATAGCAGAAAACACAGCACCAAAGTTCAAAAGATGATAATTAAACGTCGCCCACTTCAACGTTGTAAAAATCTTCAACCGACATTACTTTTTTGCAGGTCTGGACTGTGGATATGATCAGGTAGAGGCGACTCTAGTTCCAAACGATTCAATGCTTGCCATATTAGTTCTATACGTACCGAGGACATTTTCACAAAATTTTTGTGTTTCATATTATTTTATGTTATATTTCAAAGCATTTAAACATTTTTTTTTCAAATATAAAACGTATTGTACAATATCTCAAAGTTCTCAAGACATCTAAGCAACAAAAAAATATCGATTTTTCCTAAAATCTAGAGTGGCAATACCCCTTAGTAAAAATCGAACTTTTGACCATTTGCAAGATTTCCAAGTACTCAAATTGTCAAATATACAATTTAAACTAAATGACTACTCTGGCCAACAGCAAAAACATCGAAGAGGTTTCTATTCTTGCGTAGATTCTGAATCAGATGTAAAAATATTCAATTGTAGAAAAGTTTTTCAGAAAAGACGCCTATTTCAGAATTTGTTGCATTTATGGCACAGATTTTCTCAAAAACTATACTCACTACACAATTTCTGTTTTCAGATTCACATTCTACGAGAAAACAGCACACCAGAATCAGTTGTTACAAATTAAGTAATTGAAATCTTTGAAAGTTTTGATAAATACAATCCAAAGTTTATCGATTATTTTTTTAGGAAACTAATAATTGTGGTAAGCAAATTTATGATAGTTGAAAAAAAATGTTTTGTCTTTTTTTACAAAGTTAATACATGTTTCTTAACTTTGACAGCCGGGAGCGAACGCTTAATATTATTTAATTATGAAAAAATAATGTAATTGTTTCTCAGGTCAAAAACATTTTGTAAGAGTAGTCCTTTGTTATTGTAAATAAATACCAGTATTCGGTCCACGTTGATTTAGTATGGTACTTTGCACGAAATATTTCGAATTTGTCAATTGTCAATACGTCGTATACAGTCATTAATTTGCAGATAGATTATTAAATGACATAATAAATAATAGTACATTTTAAATTAGCATATTACATATGCAAAAAATAAATACACACAACTAGAATCCGTTCTATATAGTGATTATCGTAACATATTATAATATGCAAACACACTGCAGTCAAAGTTGACCCAATCAATTATTACATTTTCGCAAGAAAATTATAAAAATCAACATCGGGCAACCAGTTTGCACTGAGATGCGCGAGATGTAGCGCCTCCGCATCCACGGAAAGCGGTCCCAATAGCCATCCGTAAGCGGAACAAACCGACTTGAACCAGGTTTACGCCAGTTCGCACAATTTCATACAGCTTCATACCTGAACAACACTCGTTGTATTTCAACATATAGAAACATACGTCATTGACTACAGATATCGCGTAGCACTAATTGACTAAATGACTTATCTGCATTACCTGTTAACTATGGCACGAATGATTTTGCTGAGAGTTGAAGCGAAAAAATGTTTATGCTGGCAAAACAATGGGCTATTCGCGATGCGGTGTTTATTTTGTTTAGATCTGAAAGCACTTTTCTAAACAAACAGCAGATTTATGTGCTAATTATTCATAGTTTATGGTTGAGTAGCGATCCCGTTGGTATTAAATTCTGAGGATAACATATCTAAATAAAGAACAAAATGTATTTCAGCCATTTGTAAATTTTGTTCATTGAATTTGTTCATGTTGAAGTAAAACAAAAATACAGTCATGTTTATGCTATAGGATTTGTCTATCTACTGGATTTAACTTTGCGAACCGATCAAATACAATGTTGTAAGTACGGAGGAAGATATTGCTTGTATAATCAAATATTTAGACCATCACGCCTTAAAAAATAAATCAAACAACTACAAACTCTATATGATTGTTGCCAAACACCTTCCACAGTGAACATTTTTCAAGATGATACACAATTTATAAACAATTATAACTTTTGGAAAAAAATATTTTCTTCATTGATTTTGAGACAAAATTTTAATCAGGAACAATAATACATTTTAGGGAAAAATTTGTGTATACTACTCATTAATACTAATCAATTAATCTAATCAGAATTTATAATTTCAACATAAAAAAGGTTTAAAAAAGATTGTTTAAAAAAGACTTAATAGATTGTAGTAGTAACATGTTAATCACAGTAATTAACTAAATGCGAAGTGGCATTAGATAGAATGTCATGTCTATTGACACAGTGACCACTAGCAAACATAACCTCGAACGAAAAGCGTAAAGGCACACTTTTCTGTTTGTTTTTCGTTTTATTGTATTTGAATGTTAGCTTGCAGTTCTAATACAAATATAATACAAAAAATATTGTTTAATAAAAAAACTAATTAAGGTGTTAAGCCATACGTGATTAAGCAACCAACAATCGTGAAAATCTCAATTTAAAACCATACTATTTAATCTCTACAGCATATTTACAAAGTTTTAGGAAGATTTCTGAATTACGTACCTACTGCTATTGTCATTACTTTCACCGTTTTTTACCATTATTTGACTTGCATTTAAACGAAGTATTTACGACACCCACATGTCTTTATCTTGATTATTTAATTTTACATTGTTGCCCTACGAAATTTAAGTAATCAGTCCTTTGATAAGTTATGCAGTAGTATTTTTATTTGAAAACAACAGCCAGCTAAACAATGATTAGGCATGCACTACAGACTAGTACAGACTTACACTAGGACTAGGCTATGCCCACTGACCAAGCGTCCCGAATTGTGCGGGACTCTTCCGAATTTTGACAACTTTACCCGCCTCTACCACATAAAGGATCTCAAATGTTGTCAGAATAGGGTATTACAGTTGAGTGTCAACGGATATAGATAGTTAGGCATGGGTTAGTTGGAGCCATGACATCCAGAGTGCAGGTTTGAGCATGATTCACTCACAAATTTTAGCATTTTCGACTCATATATATTTTATTGTTCCTACTTTGCATTCACAATGCACACATTGTAAAACTGTTTTCGGTGTTACAATTAACAAATTGTACCACCGTTTTTAGTAACCTTCTTTCTAAGATTGGTCACATTGATATCAAATGCCATATGTCAAACGCAAAGACACATAACCACAAACATAACCACATAACCACAAACGATGCCCTCGCGGGAGTTAATAAACAAATTTTGCCCCGGTATCTAAGATGTAAAATATCACCTAATGCTCATGTAGGACATAAAATATCTAATATGTTTAGAAATTGAACAAAAAAAATGTCACCACCATGTTCAATAATATTAAAAAAACAAAATACTCTCTCCTTCTTGAACACATCATTAGTGTTATCATTACCAGCAGACGCGAAGACGAGTAACGTAGACAAGGTCGTCTTTGTGTATATGTATAATGCAGACAAATCCCGCACGTGGATGTCGAAAATTGTCGGCCAAACCGAACAGGCACTGATTATTTCGGTAACACCGCGATCTATTTTAAAACCGGTTAAACAGAGCAAGCAGTACAGCGCAGAACTGGTTTTCTTTGATAAATGTCTGGACCCCCTGGATATAAGTACTACTTCAATTATTTCGATGACTCTCAGGCGTCACCCAAACGTCATTAGGTAGTTAGCATCGAAATACAAAATTAGGTACTACTAGAAGACCTAGAAGTCATTTGGTCTTCAGTTGGCCGATCTTCTCTCAGGAAACTTTTTTCATCCTGTCTGAACCCTATGTATGAAATCCTTATTGTCCTGTAAGAGCCTGTATTGTCTAAACCTAATACATAATTCAATAAGACTCTACATTTAGCAATAATCAACGATTTTTGAAGACTTTTGTAGCTGGGCAATTGCTACATTTGCCATTGGTTTCTGGATCACGTTCATGTACGTGGAGAACGCTTCTCGGGTTACTTTCGGTTTCAGGTTTCACTGTTACAGCCTTGAAATCGGGCGTACTGTTGCCATAGGTAACAATGATGAATTGATTATGCCATCATAGCGATTACGTCCGAGCCGCCAACCGTGTTTAAAGACGTCGTTAAAGTGTTTATTTTCTGCATAGGTGCGTCCGTCCTACCATCAGACATTCATCCCTCAGCTTTATGGTAAATCGATGGCCTGATACCTACCTATATTTAGACGTTTCAGTGTAGTCGGTCTACGGTTTACATAAGAATGTGCAAACAGCTCGTTTGAGCGATGCTGTTAGAAGAAGAGGAAAACATTTCTCAGAAACAATATACCTACATGACAAAGGGCGGAGGTTGGAGTATCTACCTGTAGGAGTCACCTAGGGGAGTTCTAGCAATAAAAGATACCAATAAGATTATTTTTAAAACGATTTTAATAAATGATACATCATTTAAAGCTCATAACGTCCTGATACCCCATGAGTTTTGCCCGGTCGATCAAATCATAATTAGTGCCCTAAAAATACGAATGACAGTTGACATTTTCGACTATTTGGCAAAGTTTTCGGCATCATATCTCGGCTATAACTTAACCGCTCATAATGAGCCATACATTAATCGAAAACACAAGTCTTTATGTACTCCCCATAGTTTTTCCCGATCGAAATTATAACAATTACCGTCTGTAAACAACTAACAAAATACTAGCGTCGTGGAAATTTCGACACCACAGTGGAACCGCATGCGTTGAACACCGATGAACAAAAGCGTAAAAATAAGCACTTCCTGTCATCGGATTGTAATAAGTTATGCACCAATCGATAGCTTAGGGTGGCATCGAGTTATGCTCGTTTTTCCCGGTCGAGATTCAAACAATTAGCGGGCAAGAACAATTAACAAATTTGTGCTCCGGAGGCATCGAGAAAGGACCGTGCCGGGTACAACGGTGAACAAAGGCAAGCTTTTTAAGCACATCCTGTCATCCGATTTTAACAAATTATGCACCAATCAATAGGTTAGGGTGGCAACGAGTTGTGCTCGTTTTGCCCGGTCAAAGATAAAACAATTAGCGGGCAAGAATAATTAACAAATTTGTGCTCCGGAGACACCGTGAAACGTTCATATATGGTATACAAATGAGATCGAACCTCGTCACACATTTCAATATTCATACAAACTTGATCGACCGGACAAAACTCATGGGGTATCAGGGCGTTATGAGCTTTAAAATGGTGTATGATTTATTAAAATCGGTTGAAAAACAAGCTTATTACTAACTTTTATTGCTAACTTCCCCCGGGTGTAGGACTCCGGGATAATAAGATCAACTTTTCCCAAATAGACTAAGACTTTATATACCGCTTTATTTTCAAAAAAAAAAGCGACTCTGCTGCACTTTGCAGTAAAAGTATCTCTATATAAATTATGCAGAGCTTATAGTTTCCTGATCTTTTCTGACTTTTTACTTTATCATACGCAGTATGCTAAAGTATTGTAATCATGCCGAAAAAAAAAATTGAGATTTTAGCGGAAATAGGTCTTTTTGGGTCCCCTGAACATTTTTGACCAAGGTACAAAAAAATGTCTGTGTGTGTGTGTGTGTGTCTGTGCGTATGTATGTCTGTGTGTAAACGATTTTTGTGGCGACGATTCCGGAGAAACTACTAAAGGTATCGGAACGAAAGTTCATATTTAGAAGTTTTGTTACCAAACTTAGAGCTGAAAAGCTTTTGGTTGAAAAGGAGCCAAAGGAACTGGTAGTTTATTCTAAGCCTTTTTGAAAGATTTTGCAAATGAGCCGCCATTTCTGTAATTTCGACAAAATAGTTAAATAATAAATTAAAGTAGAGGAAATTTTGAATAATTTATGCCTATGATATTTTTTGGTAAAATTAATAGTTTAGCTTTAAGAGCAAATTCTATTTGATCGAGATCGGTCGCATCTGCATTGATATGAAACTTCAAAGTAGCCTGGATTTGACAAATATTTTTTTGTGCTGTCACCACAGAAATGTCTATGGCTGTTACACTCGAAAACAGCTGATTTCATCAGATGTTGGAGAACCGCTATGGAACGTTGCCGCTCTACTGCGGCAAAGTAGAAAATACAAAATTCAAATAAAATAAGATCGCCAATTTTATTGTTTGTTGATAAGAAATATCAACCCGTTGTTATCTAATTGTAAAAACGATAATTGAGAAAATTGTAAATAAAGTATAGCGATGAGTATAGTTACGTTTTAGTATGTTGGTACGGATGTGACATCTACAGTGTCATGAACGAATATAAATCTGTCAGAATTTGATTTAGCTTTTTAAACTTGACGTTTCGTAGAAGTGGTATCAACCTAACATTTCCTATCCAGAAATATAACCATTTTTAATTTTTTGTAAGTACCTACGTATTTCTCAAAAAGCAACACAAAAAACGTTGATGTCACTCCTGTCGAAAACTACATAGCGCGACTCGCTCACATGCGACGGCGACGCTTCGCCTTCGGTGACGCGCCGCATCACCGGTCGCCGCGCTATTCCGTACTTTCGGCACTTGTGACATAAATAACTATTATTCTAATGACGCAGTGTAGGTAGTGTAGGTAGTGTCAAGTGGTGATGCTTTGACAATACCTACGATTTATCTCAATAAAATAGATTCTCATGCAGCTAAACTATTAATTTTATATATTGTATGATAAAGTCATGTGCCTGGCCACATCAGATTTTTACTTTATCATACGCAGTATGTAAAGTATTGTAATCATGCCGAAAAAAAAAATTGAGATTTTAGCGGAAATAGGTCTTTATGGGTCCCCTGAACATTTTTGACCAAAGTACAAAAAAATGTCTGTATGTGTGTGTGTGTGTGTGTGTGTGTGTGTGTGTGTGTGTGTGTGTGTGTGTGTGTGTGTGTGCGTGTGTAAACGATTTTTGTGACGACGATTCCGGAGAAACTACTAAAGGTATCGGGACGAAAGTTTATATTTAGAAGTTTTATGACCAAACTTAGAGCTGAAAAGCTTTTCTAAGCCTTTTTCAATGATTTTGCAAATGAGCCGCCATTTCTGTAATTTCGACAAAATACTTAATTAATAAATTAAAGTAGAGGAAATTTTGAATAATTTATGCCTATGACATTTTTTGGTAAAATTAATAGTTTAGCTTTTTAGTTTATTCTAAGCCTTTTTGAAGGATTTTGGAAATGGGCCGCCATTTCTGTAATTTCGACAAAATAGTTAATTAATAAATTAAAGTAGAGGAAATTTTGAATAATTTATTCCTATGAAATTTTTTGGTAAAATTAATAGTTTAGCTTCAAGAGCAAATTCTATTTGATCGAGATCGGTCGCATCTGCATTGATATGAAATTACATAGTAGCCAGGATCTTGACAAATATTTTTTTCTGTTGTCACATTCGAAAACAGCTGATCTCATCAGAGGTTGGAGAACCACTATGGAACGTTGCCGCTGTAGTGCGGCAAATTATAAAATACAAATTTCAAATAAAGTAAGATCACCAATTTGATTGTTTGTTGATAAGAAATATCAACCCGTCTTTATATCTAATTCTAAAAACGATACATTGAGAAAGTTATAAATAAAGTATAGCGATGAGTGTAGTTTTATTTTAGTATGTTGGTAGGGATGTGTCATGAACAAATATAAATCTGTCAGAATTTGAATTACCTTTTTAAGGTGCGTTTTCATTAGTGATAATGGCAGTGGTAGCAGACGCCGTTATAGTATTTCCAATAGAAAATTGATAGTGACTCATGTTTATGTACATGCAAACTAATATGTGTCATTATCACGACATGTAAGAAATACTATAATTTCGTATTCTACCACCGCCATTAGCTACTATTACCTACCAATCGGAACGCACCTTTAAATTTGACGTTTCGTCAAAGTGGTACCAACCTAGCATTTACTATACAGAAATTTTTTATTTTTTTTTTTTTAAATACGTATTTCTTAAAAAGCAACACAATAAACGTTGATGTCGCTCCTGCCAAAAACTAGATAGCGCTACTCGTTCACATGCGACGGCGACACTCCGCCTTCGGTGACGCGCCGCATCACCGCTCCTCGCGCTATTCCGTACTTTCGGCATTTGGGACATAAATAACTATTATTCTAATGACGTAGTGTAGGTAGTGTCAAATGCTGATGCTTTGACAATACCTACGATTTATCTCAATAGAATAGATTCTCATGCAGCTAAACTCTTAATTTTATATATTGTATGATAAAGTCATGTGCCTGGCCACATCAGATTTTTTAACTACCTATTGAGTCGACTATTGTTATTATAAAAAGTATAACGATAACAAAATTGTTAAAGCCGCCACTGTTTGTTTTTGTATAGATTACATACCTATTTAAAATTCCGAATCAACAATAGCGCTCAACCATACGTCTGCATAGATTGTTTGTTGAAATATGCATTCCAAATACCATATCGCAAAATAGATTTTATTTTACTCTACACTGTGGTATGTATCGTACTAATGTCACCTGTATATTGTATATAAATTACTAATTTTAGTACACCTTTCATTTCACATTAAAAATGAACCCGATATTATTAACAAAAACTGCCCGACTTGCATAGCTACACCTAAAGTAAGGTACACTTTTTCAATCATCAGAAATTTGTTTAAGAATTTTTTTACTTTATCATACGCAGTAAGATAAAGTATTGTAATCATGCCGAAAAAAAAAATTGAGATTTTAGCGGAAATAGGTCTTTTTGGGTCCCCTGAACATTTTTGACCAAGGTACAAAAAAATGTCTGTGTGTGTGTGTGTGTGTGTGTGTGTGTGTGTGTGCGTGTGTAAACGATTTTTGTGACGACGATTCCGGAAAAACTACTAAAGGTATCGGGACGAAAGTTTATATTTAGAAGTTTTATGACCAAACTTAGAGCTGAAAAGCTTTTGGTTCAAAAGGGTCCAAAGGAACTGGTAGTTTATTCTAAGCCTTTTTCAAGGATTTTGCAGATGAGCCGCCATTTCTGTAATTTCGTCAAAATAGTTAAATAATAAATTAAAGCAGAGGAAATTTTGAATAATTTATGCCTATGACATTTTTTGGTAAAATTAATAGTTTAGCTGCAAGAGCAAATTCTATTTGATCGAGATCGGTCGCATCTGCATGGATATTAAACTACATAGTAGCCAGGATTTTGACAAATATTTTTTTGTGCTGTCACCACAGAAATGTCTATGGCTGTCACCACGCTGTCACACTCGGAGAACCGCTATGGAACGTCATCTACAGTGTCATGAACGAATATAAATCTGTCAGAATTTGAATTAGCTTTTTAAACTTGACATTTCGTAGAAGTGGTATCAACCTAACATTTTCTATACCGAAATATAACCATTTTTTAATTTTTTTAAAAATACGTATTTCTCAAAAAGCAACACAATGAACGTTGATGTCACTGCTGTCGAAAACTACCTAGCGCGACTCGCTCACATGCGACGACGACGCTCCGTCATCGGTGACGCGCCGCATCACCTCCATATCACCTCTCGTTGTGCTATTCCGTACTTTCGGCACTTGTGAGTTAAGCAACTATTATTCTGATGGCAGTAGGTAGCGTGCTTTGACAATACCTTCGATTGATACTATTGACTATCAAAATGCGGACACAATTTATCTCAGTCAAATAGATTCTCATACAGCTAAACTATTAATTTTATATATTGTATGATAAAGTCATGTGCCTGGCCACATCAGATTTTTAATTGCTTATTATAGACTATGGGCGAAAAAACGGTACAAATTTTTAATCACTCATATTTCCACTAATATATAGTCAATTAAAATATTTCTTTCAAAAACGAATTGCTTGTAGTGTGAAGATTGAAACCATACCATATTCGCAATAACAGCACGTTTCAATACAAAGCTATGTTGCTTTATGTTTGGCTATGCAACATTTCCAATAATATCGGGTCAATTTAATGTGAAATGAAAGGTGTATTCAAATCAATGGGTAATGACATTTGTCTTGTTTTGGTAAAAAAAGGGCACTAGGATTCTTTTAGCATCGTATACAGGCTGCTTTTTTTCTTACACAGGATGAAAAATGTAAACAATGTTTTTTATTGTTTGTAGTAAAAACCAGTGGAATGTGACGTTTGTAACAAAAACATTGCAACGGCAAGAGAAATCTAACTGTGTACTTCAGTTATCTTTAAAGACCGTGGAGAAACCATTGGTGTTGTTATGGGCGGCGTGATTGAATTTATCATTTTAGGTGGTCTTTTCGTCAGTTTCAATTATGATGTATCACACTTGTTGTTTAGCTATAAATTTTAGACGTACATTACTTGTTCTTGTTATCTTGTTTGTTTTTGCTAAGATTGAATCGGCGGTGGACTCGTGAACGTTTTTTGAGTATGTTACATCACTTCAAACCAAGTTTTTTATTTTTATGTTTAATAAAGAGCACTTCCAACATAATCCAGAAGAAAGCCTGAATACATTGTGTTGTACCTTTTTAAAGATATTTTTTATTTGAAGATGTGATTTTTACTTAAAAACGAACAGCAAAGACCTAACCGTCAGAAGTAAAAGCAAATTGCCATAATTTTAGTTCAATAAAAAACGATGTTGATTTTAGTTCCAAATCACTGCAAAATTTTATGTTTTCGTTGCAAAGACATAAAAATTTTCAAAAAAATCTGCAGCCCAATAATTGTAGTACAATATGGAGAACAGGTAAGAAAAATCCATACAAAATCAAACATGGCGCCCATAAGAAAACTAAACGTTGGCCATAGTTTCTCCACCATTTTTAAAGATAACTCAAGTTCGTAATTGGACTTTTCGTGCCTATGTAATGGAATCGTTATTTATGCATGCAAATGTCCAATTCAGCTGTTTTTTAGTAAAAACAGAAAAAAACGACGTTTCAAAATGTCACCTGTATACTAAAGAAAAACGCCTGTAAACGATGCTATAGAATCTCTCCAATTCCTTTCGACCAACAGAAAAGAAATGTCATTACCTACTAATTTCATTACACCTTGCATTTCACATTAAAGCAATTACGAATTTTGACACCCGCTAATTTTCGGGTAAAAAAATGTCGTTTTTTGTTAGAATAACGACGTTTGTCATACATAATATAGATATATTTTGCTTTCCTCCCAGTTGACAAATGTCATTAAGAGTAAAACCATTCCAACCTACGAATTGTACTACATTTTAAGGATTTTTTGTTAAAGGTTATTGATAAATAAAAGTGATCAATATTTTCTTTTAATTCTCGATGGTGTCAAAACGACTTGTTGATATACATTGTTTATTTTGGCGTTTCTTATGTTTGTAGGTATAATTATGGGACGCCTGTGTATCAGAACAAATATAGAAATGTTCCATTGAAAATGCCCTTTCATAGATACGACAATACATAAATAATTTCAATTATTTTGTCACAATCGTCGATGGTGCTCGAGATATTCGATAAGAATTATTATTTTTGTTATAAAGGCCCTCAGAACCACTTGTGAATTAAATAAGTGATGCAATTGCGTCAGTATTAGACGTAGGTGTATTGTCCTTATTGAGCTTTTAGACGCGTGTTTGAAGATAATGAAATAATTATACGTCAGAACGCAATACTATCGATCACTCGTACATGCATGTTGACTAAAAATAAATATATAATGTACCTATAACCGTATTTATATTTAGCATTGTTATTTTTAATCAGTTACTACACATTACACCGACGTTTGTAATTATAGATTACGCCTAAATAGTTCCAATTTAATCTAATTTCGCCAGTAAACTCCTAAAGATTGTTTGTAAACCAACTTCACTGGTAATTAAAATTTTTAAATATCCATTATTAAAATAATTGCAATATTGGGCATTTATGGAACAACGTAAAGCGCCAACAATGTTGTAATAGTTCTAACGACGAGTTAATAGTCTCCAAAAAAAGAGCAAAGACTGATAGTATGTATATCGTGTAAATTTAAACTTGCGCAGACGAAAGTTTGTGTATTAACACATGTGATGAGAGTGAAATTCAATGCCGAAGCGAGTCGCTTGGGTCATCAATTCTGTGATTATGAGGCACTATTATATGTATAGTTAAAATTATCGTTACGTTTTGCGTTCGGTCATTTAATTTGTTCATTTAACAAGGTTCTAAAATAAAACAAAATAAGCATTAATAATCTTAGCAATCTTGATTTTCTTATCAAATGTTAAACATTCAGATATTGCCGTTATAATGAACAAAGAGCTTGACAACAAGATACGTACTACGTACTTTCAGCATTACGTTATTAGAAAAAAAAATAATCTGCCAGCGTAATACTGTTAATTCATTTATCGATTTGTTCGTCCACGTGTTGCTGTAACTTGTAAATTAACAAAACTGTATTAGCTTCAATTACTTTTATTTTACGTTAGACCCGAATTAATCAGAAAGTGATAAATAACTATATTGGTACAAAAGATTATTAATTGTACATGTTTATAGATCTCTTGAAAAATAAGGCATTGCTTCTTAGTGGTAATGTTTGTAGCAGACAAAAGGAGAAAGAAAACCCGAGATAACTCAAAAATCTTTCGTGAAATGCATCCTTAGAGCCCGGATTCGTATTCAGCACCATAAAATCTGTATAAAAAAATCTATAAAAATATCTCAATTGTCTCTACATAACAATACCCTGTTTCTAAGCAACAAGCTATGACATATTTTTATCATATTTATATTTATGACGTATTTGTTGGTCAGCCAAACATGTGCGTAATCGAAAGAACAAAAACGTGGACGGTTTTTACAAGGCCTTCACAGTAAATAACATTTTTTTAAATGACAGCCTGTACACTAGGGTGGTTCAAAATCGCTATTTTTATTTAGAAAGCAACGATCCCCCCAAATCGTTTCCAAATCCAAAAAAAGTATTTTTTTCTTCGTAATTTTCATTCTTAATGGTGCGTGCCTCAAATTTCCCCAAGAAAATGCATGGGAAAAAAAATAATTTTTTGGTATTTTTTTAATAATTGTTCGGGGTTTGGGAAAACTGAAGACTAAAGTTATATAACTTGTAGAGGACTTTCCAAGGAAGAATTTGACCTATTATACATATGGATTTGATGCCCCCAACCCACCCCCAGAGTGCCCTGAAAACTACCCTTAAATGAAAAAATCTGATGTGGCCAGGCACATGACTTTATCATACAATATATAAAATTAATAGTTTAGCTGCATGAGAATCTATTTTATTGAGATAAATTGTAGGTATTGTCAAAGCATCAGCACTTGACACTACCTACACTACGTCATTAGAATAATAGTTATTTATGTCACAAGTGCCGACAGTACGGAATAGCGCGGCGACCGGTGATGCGGCGCGTCACCGAAGGCGAAGCGTCGCCGTCGCATGTGAGCGAGTCGCGCTATGTAGTTTTCGGCAGGAGTGACATCAACGTTTTTTGTGTTGCTTTTTGAGAAATAAGTACTTACAAAAAATTAAAAATGGTTATATTTCTGGATAGGAAATGTTAGGTTGATACCACTTCTACGAAACGTCAAGTTTAAAAAGCTAAATCAAATTCTGACAGATTTATATTCGTTCATGACACGGTAGATGTCACATCCGTACCAACATACTAAAACGTAACTATACTCATCGCTATACTTTATTTACAATTTTCTCAGTTATCGTTTTTACAATATATACAATAGTTTTACGAAGATAACAACTGGTTGATATTTCTTATCAACAAACAATCAAATTGGCGATCTTGTTTTATTTGAATTTTGTATTTTCTACTTTGCCGCAGTAGAGCGGCAACGTTCCATAGCGGTTCTCCAACCTCTGATGAAGGATGAAATCAGCTGTTTTCGAGTGTGACAGCCATAGACATGTCTGTGGTGACAGCACAAAAAAATATTTGTCAAATCCAGGCTACTTTGAAGTTTCATATCAATGCAGATGCGACCGATCTCGATCAAATAGAATTTGCTCTTAAAGCTAAACTATTAACTTTACCAAAAAATATCATAGGCATAAATTATTCAAAATTTCCTCTACTTTAATTTATTATTTAACTATTTTGTCGAAATTACAGAAATGGCGGCTCATTTGCAAAATCTTGCAAAACGGCTTAGAATAAACTACCAGTTCCTTTGGACCCCTTTCAACCAAAAGCTTTTCAGCTCTAAGTTTGGTAACAAAACTTCTAAATATGAACTTTCGTTCTGATACCTTTAGTAGTTTCTCCGGAATCGTCTCAACAAAAATCGGGTACACACACACATACACACACACATACACACACACATACACACACACAGACATTTTTTTGTACCTTGGTCAAAAATGTTCAGGGGACCCAAAAAGACCTATTTCCGCTAAAATCTCAATTTTTTTTTTCGGCACGATTACAATACTTTATAATACTGCGTATGATAAAGTAAAAATTTAGATTCTTCAGAAAATTTACATAATTAGTTCGTCCGCTTTTTTTTCTCATAGAAATCATTATTATAAGTCTTGTGGGATGTCTATAAACATTTGTCAGTTAATTTGTATTTGCTTAAACAAATTTTAATTTTTTAAATAATTCGTTTTTCTCGAAAATCCATCTGAATTCTGACTTCGAATTGGCAGTTTATTATCTTATCTTAACGTGACATTATTCAGTTAAAAAAATCCTCCTATTGTTTAAACATAAATTTTTATTCATCGTCAACTTTTTTCTAAATCTGGTAGAAAAGTCAACATTTTTGTTAAAAGAACTTGATTTCCATTGTTTAAATAATAAAATATTATTCGCTTTCAATATCATTTATTCCACAAAATTTGATTGATTAACATCCTTTTCTTAGGAAAATTGGAGAGTTACATTTCTTTTTTAAATATTAATCTTCCTAGTCAACCAATTTTATTAATCACATTTCTTTCACCATTTCTTATTCTGGTTTCCTACCACTCTATGTCAAGATAATGTTAATTTGTTGCTGTCTGGAAACTGCTCCCTGTAGAGAATAACAGAGAATAACAGAGAATAACAGAATAAAATCAAAAAATATCATATTTAGAAAAAAGTGAAAATAAATAACAATTTATTGTTTA
Source organism: Melinopterus prodromus (assembly GCA_964023965.1). Taxonomy (NCBI): domain Eukaryota; kingdom Metazoa; phylum Arthropoda; class Insecta; order Coleoptera; family Scarabaeidae; genus Melinopterus; species Melinopterus prodromus. Next base: position 22,783,707 of record OZ030393.1, read on the forward strand.
AACAAAAGGAAGAAGTTTTTTAATGAATAATGTCATTCTAAGATAATAAACTTCCATTTCGACCTCAGAAAACAGAATTCAGACGATTTTTCGAGAAAAACGAACGATTTAAACAAATAGAATTTGTTTAAACAAATGTTAATTAACTGACAAATGTTTACAACCATTCTACTAGACTTATACGAATTATTTCTATGAGAAAAAAATAATAATTTTAGCGTAGTTTTCATGGCACTGTTGGGACGGGTTGGGGGGTGTCAAATCCTTATGTATAATAGGTCAAATTCTTCCTTGAAAAGTCCTCTATAAGTCGTATAACTTTAATCTTGAGTTTTCCCAAACCACGAGGCCCGAACAATTATTCGAAAAATACCAAAAAATGTCTTTTCCCATGCATTTTCTTATGTAAATTTCATGCATCGATAGGCACCATTAAAAATGAAAATTTCGAAGAGAAAAAATATGTGTCCACTTTTTTTGGATTTGGAAACGATTGGAGGGGGGGTCGTTGCTTTCTATCATCGCAAACATTTTGCAATGCATTTTTGAACCACCCTACTGTACACTCGTCAGAAAACAAATTGTGGTCCAAATTATCGTTCTTTAACTATCCATCATTAATTCACAAAATTGAAAGCAATTTTTGGCAGTAATTTGACCGAAGTTGTTGGTTTTATATGCTATATCGTAGTATTTAAAGGACGTTGTCTAAATTATTTAACTATAGTAATAACTTTGTTTATTTAAATTAAATAGTGCCTATCTTTTAAATCATAAGAATACAAGTCTGGAGCGGATGCTGGTCTCATATTTCGTATGAATAAAACAAAGTTCCTGCTTCAATCACCGGAGTTTCTACTCCATATATTTGAAGTTTGGCGTTGTCATGGCAGAGTTTGTTTAATTTGCATCCCGCATAATATTATAAGCAAAGAACGGCTACCTGAGCCCAAGACTATAATGTTTTATATAGTTTAACAGTTTTGAGAAAAGAGAAGTGGTGCGTTATTAAATTAATAAAAAAAAGTATAATTTTAAGATGTATGTACCGATATTAAAGTTTCGCTTTATTCGTATCGCTTTTATTCATACAAACTAAAGCATGCAAATTCAGTAGGTAATTGGAGCAAGCAAAACGATGGACAAACTTCTCGAAAAGAATTTTCATTTTGTTTTGATGTTGTTATTAAGTTTGAACGCAATTTTCTGGAAAACTTCGTCTTACAGAAATGGTATGTTGAAAAAATTTGTATCTAATACGTACTTCATATTTTATGTTATTTACAATTGATAGTAATTTTTGCGTTTGAGTCTGTATCATTTTGGACGCGTGTATCTTTGAGTACCGTGAAGAACTTCTATGGAAATTAATATTTTCCTGGTTAGGTAATGCATTTGCGCAACCTTGTCACTGTTTGCTGTAGCTGCTAAATTATGCTATGTACAATGTCGGTAGGTATATAATACGTACGAATAATACTCAGAATCTAGTAACATTCGTATATGTACGTTAAATATTTCTTATTATAATATTTTTAGCGAAAGAAAAGTGTTTTTTTTTAAACTGTGATCTTTTTTCTTGGTGGAACCCAGATTATTACCGATTTTCAACACATTTATTAACATTATTTTGGAATAAATATTATAGATTAATCATTGTTAAACAGATGTTTCTCCACTATAACTTTAGAAAGTCTGTCTTTCAGGCAATTTTAACACTTGGTTACCAATTTTGACAAAGCGATCAATACAATCTAGATTTACAAATCAAATAGCGTCTACATATTGGATACCCGATTACATCAAAATCAATTCTCAATTATTCGTGTGGATTACCAGTCATAACATAAACAGATTACAAATTTAGGGTTTAATTGTTTTAAGTTTGATAATATTTAGTATAAACCGGAATCGCAATCAACTCGATGATGTTTTGTGGAGTTTCGATTCTGCCAGGTGAGTCGTACGCTTGCACTGGCGCCTTTCGGCGTATTGTTGGTGGCAAACTGGTAGAACCAGTTATATAAGTCGAAATAAAAGATTCGTACCTGGCCATGTGGCCCAACTGATTGACTAAGCTACAGCTGATCGAATATATCTTGAGTTCACGAGCAGTACGTCGAGATTTTGTAACATCGCAGAAAATGTTTTCAGAAGACAGACCACTTTATTATCTACTACATGTTATCAGTTATTATGGCAATTTGTGGAGATAATATTGTGTTTTAAGTACTCGCGACTACAGATAAACATATTTTTAATAATATTAATTAAAGTTTTGTGGTAATGTTTTATACATACTTTCTTAGAATCTGTTTTAGTAGATGGCTCTTTTTTAATTATTGTTGCAAAATGGCATCATGAATAATAGTGCAATAGCGTTTGTGTTTACGATGTAGAAACACAATTGAAATTCCTAATTTGTAATTAGTTTTTATGCAATAGGTATCCATAATTCATTACCGTAAAATTCCATCTTTTGTTTGTTCGCTTTAAACTTAAAAATGTTATTGACATAACACGAAGCATCTACCGTCTTACAGCTACTTACAACTACTGCAAATGCTACAAATGCTACTGCAATTGATAATTTTGTAAATTTGGCGTTTGGAGTTTTATTACTTCTCTTCAAATGAGCATTTATGCACTATCTAAATCAAACAAACAGATTGGTATGCGATGATCAGCAATAAAAACACTGCACAATCAACAATAATAAATGATATAGTGGCTATAGTTTTCTTGGGTTGCCAAGAGAATTTAAACATTATATTGTATTACAGTTGTAGTTGAGCATCTTTATGCTATTTGTTGTCTTTTCAAAGAATAAAACTAAAATTATGAATTTGCAACCCAGACATTGTTAATACCTACAGTTTTGTTTACGCAAAACCAATTATGTCATCGGATTAAAAAAACTGATCACAGAAATCATCTAGTCAACTTTTGTTGTATTTTTACTTTATCATACGCAGTATGTAAAGTATTGTAATCGTGCCGAAAAAAAAATTGGGATTTTAGCGGTAATAGGTCTTTATGGGTCCCCTGAACATTTTTGACCAAGGTACAAAAAAATGTCTGTGTGTGTGTGTGTGTGTGTATGTGTGTGTGTGTGTGTGTACCCAATTTTTGTTAATTCATTTCCGGAGAAACTACTAAAGGTATCGGCACGGAACTTCATATTTAGAAGTTTCATGACCAAACTTAGAGTTGAAAAGCTTTTGGTTCAAAAGGGTCCAAAGGAACTGGGTGTTTACTCTAAGCCTTTTTCAAGGATTTTAGAAATCAGCCGCCATTTCTGTAATTTCGTCAAAATAGTTAAATAATAAATTAAAGCTGAGGAAATTTTGAATAATTTATGCCTATGACATTTTTTGGTAAAATTAATAGTTTAGCTTTTTAGTTTATTCTAAGCCTTTTTCAAGGATTTTGGAAATGAGCCGCCATTTCTGTAATTTCGACAAAATAGTTAATTAATAAATTAAAGTAGAGGAAATTTTGAATAATTTATGCCTATAAGATTTTTTGGTAAAATTAATAGTTTACCTTCAAGAGCAAATTCTATTTGATCGAGATCGGTCGCATCTGCATTGATATGAAATTACATAGTAGCCAGGATTTTGACAAATATTTTTTTGTGTTGTCACATTCGAAAACAGCTGATCTCGTCAGAGGTTGGAGAACCACTATGGAACGTGCCGCTGTAGTGCGCAAAATTATAAAATACAAATTTCAAATAAAATAAGATCACCAATTTGATTGTTTGTTGATAAGAAATATCAACCCGTCTTTATATCTAATTCTAAAAATTATACATTGAGAAAATTATAAATAAAGTATAGCGATGAGTGTAGTTTTATTTTAGTATAGTATGTTGGTATGGATGTGACATGAACAAATATAAATCTGTCAGAATTTGAATTACCTTTTTAAGGTGCGTTTTCATTAGTGATAATGGCAGTGGTAGCAGACGCCGTTATAGTATTTCCAATAGAAAATTGCTAGTGACTCATGTTTATGTACATGCAAACTAATATGTGTCATTATCACGATATGTAAGAAATACTATAATTTCGTATTCTACCACCGCCATTAGCTACCATTACCTACCAATCGGAACGCACCTTTCGTCAAAGTGGTACCAACCTAGCATTTACTACACAGAAATCATTTATTTTTTTTTTAATTACGTATTTCTTAAAAAGCAACACAATAAACGTTGATGTCGCTCCTGCCAAAAACTAGATAGCGCGACTCGCTCATATGCGACGGCGACACTCCGCCTTCGGTGACGCGACGTATCACCGCTCGTCACGCTATTCCGTACTTTCGGCATTTGTGACATAAATAACTATTATTCTAATGACGTAGTGTAGGTAGTGTCAAATGCTGATGCTTTGACAATACCTACGATTTATCTCTATAGAATAGATTCTCATGCAGCTAAACTATTAATTTTATATTTTGTATGATAAAGTCATGTGCCTGGCCACATCAGATTTTTTTATTATGCTTTGCTTCCAATAAAGTATCACAACCTATGTTTGACTTTAGTCTTTAGCGAATTATATTTTTTGTAAGGCGTGCTTTGGGCTGCAATAAAAGTTTTTCAATTTGAAGCAAAATAATGACAGTTCACGTTGACGGGGTCAGATCTCAGCTGTGGAGCAATGTTGAAAAGTCTTACTCTTAACAATTTGAAGAGGCTGTTGTATGGCATATTTTTTCTGAACTGTGTACCACAAAATAATGGTACATAATGGTGACAAAGGAGATTCGAACAGAAAAAAAAATTAACATTTGTAAAAGCCAAACTGATTCTTTAAATCTTCAAATCATATGCATGGAATTTTCATGTGAAAACAGATAACCGAGATGTTTGTTTCAGGATGTTTGTTTTCCACTTTGTAACTTACGCGAAGACAGTATAATTAATGTTCAAGAAAATACACTTACAGTTTTCAACATACGTACATAAATAATCCTTTGTAACATTGTAACAGTCGACGATTCCGGAGAAACTACTAAAGGTATCGGGACGAAACTTCATATTTAGAAGTTTCATGACTAAATTTAGAGCTGAAAAAAGTTTTGTTCCAATGGGTACAAAAGAACGGGAGGTTTACTCTTAGCATTTCTCAACGTTATTTCCGGTATTTCTGTAATTTCGTCAAAATGGTTAAATAATAAATTAAAATAGAGGAAATTTTGTCTTATTTATGTCTATGACATTTTTTAGATAAATTTAGCTGCATGAGCAAACTTTAACTTTCAAAGTCCATGCATAGCAGTTGACTCTGATAGTCGGTCTATGCATTATGTATATACAATACTATAGTTTAGTGAAGCTTTAGCAGTTTCTATTCGAACCAGCGCTAACCCGACTACACACATCAAAACATTCTATTTGATTGAGATCGATGATTGAGATTTAGAACATAGAAGGTATTTATTATTTTGTATGTATCTTTTCACTGAACACACGCAACAGTGGAAATGACATTTTCTTCACCGTATTTAGATGTTCTAAACAATCTGATGACAGACGAACCAAGTAAACGAAACCAAACTATACTAAACACTACATTCGAATTTAAGATTTAAGTAACCTATATAGTACGTCTCATTAAATATAAATTTAAATATGTAGATGCTAATATTTATGCATTAAATGGCCGATTGAAAAACAACGTCAAGTTCGTAATAGTACGTAATAGTATTTACAATAATACATATACACAATGCGTTCATTGAAGGTTTATTAAAATAATTTAATGAAGTAAACGCAAAATTCTTGTACATTTCGGCATTGAATTATATTATAATTGAAAAGCTATCACCTTCACAAACTAGGTTAGAATGTAACAAGTAGAAAGACCATTTTCGCGAAATATTTAAACTTCGCGTTCCCTAAAGGTATTTTCGTTGTATGCAATATTATCAACATGAAACAGATAAACTTGACATATTCTATATATTTATGTTGTTTTACTTATTTTAAGAAAGGTACCTGTAACGATGACAGTGAATAAAATACGTATAGAGATTTGTCAAAAGTATAACAAGTTTAATTTTTAAGATCATTCTATCTTCAACACATTTGGAGCACACCCATTGTACATATTGCATTTGAAAAAGTTATATTACAGACAAGGCAAATTTGCTAAAATTTGCAGCAGAATTGCCCAAAACACTTTCATTTAAACAAGTAACAATTAAAAAAGTTATAACAATTATTTCTTACTTTATTTTTACCAGATCTGCCGTTCTGTCATATCGTAAACTGTTGTTTGTGTACCTACGTAATTGCTGTAAACGATACGGTGTGTTTAAACATACAGGATAGACAGATAACAATATTGCATTTGTATAATCATGAGTGGCCGCCATTGAATCGTTAGAACTTCAAAATTCCAATTTTTTCATTGGACATTTGATACAATATAGTCTTTATTACATTCTGTAATATAACTGTCTGTATAACTGTGTGTTCAAAATTTAAGGTACATCGTCGTTTATACAATATATACACGATACGTTTAAATTTGGAAAAGTTTCGCAACTTGTGTAAGATAATTTCTTCCTAATAATTGCTCAATATTTACTGATCAATAAATCTAACTTTTTAATTTTCATGATATCACCAAAAAATTGACCTACTCAAAAAGAAACAAAAGACCTTAAAACAGTTGTATTCAAATCATTATTAGTTGATCCACTCTAAGACCGCAGAAGATAACGTTTTAAGACAGAACCTAATATAATGTTTATTATACGTACGGTAGACACCAAAATAACTCAAATAGTCCAATCACCATGAGCTGTTTGACAGACCAAATCTCGACTGATTGCATTTTCAAAGTAAGAACATATACAGGAGTGAGGAGAACATAGAACATAGAATTATAAAGATTAGGCTAAAAATTTACGAACATATTACAAATATAATCTTTTTTGTCTCTTTTCCTTTCATCCCGTATATTTTTTGCAGCAGATATCGGTGTGGACTATTGATATCTTGTTTACAGCCTATAGGTACAATATAGGTACCAAACACATTTCGACAGATTTTCGTAATTGCTCTAATATATCTTATTGAAGAACCGTAAAACTAAGTTTTATGATGAACTATTTACAACTATGTTTACGGCACAATCGACACAAATAATGTTCCAATAAAACCATTCATTTAACGATCAAAAACACCGACCTGAACATGAGCCTAAATGGGAAAAATACTACTAAACCATTATCCACGCGACGACCTCTCACGGCGCCTCTTATCACCGAATGGTCCGCTCAAAAACATAACCCTGAGGAGCGATAAAAAGATAAGCAGCTCACTGCATTATCAACGGCACAGATTCCTTCAAATCGCTCGAAACCAAAACACATGTGGTCTACCACAAAACTTCGCGCACAAATACAAAAGTAAAAGTCCGAAACTCACCCCAGTTCTTCGGAGTACGGCCGAAGAACCTGTTGGTGGACCCATCGTAGATCCCCTGGCTGAATTTCTCCCATGCCGTCCTGTCTGGCGGTTTCATATACGGCATAAACGAATTAACACCATTCTCGTTCTTGTCGCCGGCCATTCTCTGACTACGGTCGCCGAACAACTAAAACTGTGCGCGACGGGCGGGATACTAAACGCCTAAACGGCTGAGCTAGAGAGCTACTACGATATTTCAAAGCCTGACGCGATCAGCGAGCGCACTGTGTCGTAAGGACGGTCGCAAAACGGAACGCTGCTTTTATAAACGCTGATAGATAACCTACCTGTTCTGCGATGGCGCTTAATTTGTTTCGTTATCAATTGTTTGCTCGCTCTCAGTTCGCTCGGATCGAGGTGTGATGGGATCGATCGGTGGCATGCGTTTTGTGAACGCACGTTTGTGCGGTGTGACGGCCAGTGTTGTAATATATTGGTAATATCTCGCGATCTTGATCGTCTGATTGTTGAGGTTTCGATATACTTGAGAGGTTGTTGAGTGTGAATTGGCGTAATTAGGGTTGCCAGATTTCATATATTTGATATGAGTCATATACTTGTTAAAAGAATCTCATACCTCATACCTGAATTTGACTTACCAAAATCTATAAAATACATATTTTTAAGAACACCTTTTAGAGCTCCTCCAGAAACGTTCCGAACAGGGCTTAACTATAGCTTAACTTAAAAATTTAGATGTGGCCAGGCAAATGACTTTATCATTCAATTCACAATCAAATCAAACTCCAAAAAACTCAATTGTAAAAACTTACATTTTATCAGGCGCGGCCCGTGGAGAACATAAAACAACATACAAAGGTCACAAACACATATGAGACTGCAGAACAGATTTTTTAAAAAGATATTTTTACTATTGTCGGTAGTTATTGTCAAAACATCAGCGTTTGACACTACCTACTGACATTGTAATGAAAATATTTGTCAAATCTTGGCTCACTAAGATGCAGACACGACCGATCTCAATCAAATACAATTTGCTGATGCAGCTAAACTATCAATTTTACCAAAAAATGTCGTAGACATAAACTATTCAGAATTGCCTCTACTTTAATTTATTATTGAACTATTTTGACGAAATTACAGAAATGGCAGCTCATTTGCAAAATTGTTAAAAAATGCTAACAGTAAACATCCAGTTCCTTTGGACCCTTTTGAACCAAAAGCTTTTCAGCTCTGTTTGGTCATGAAACTTCTAAATATGAAGTTTCGTCCCGATACCTTTAGTAGTTTCTCCGAAATCGTCACCACAAAAATCGGGTACACACACACACATATACACACAGACATACACACACACAAACACAGACATGTTTTTGTACCTTGGTCAAAAATCGTCAGGGGACCCAAACAGACCTATTTCCGCTAAAATCTCATTTTTTTTTTCGGCACGATTACCAGCCTTTATCGTACTGCGTATGATAATGTAAAAAACGCTTACTTTATAAGTCATCAATCAGTGAAAATTGGCAAAAATTAGACTAGTTTTTTTGATGGAATTTATAAATCCACTGTTGTTAAAGATCAACCATACAAATTATGTACCTACTTATAGTACAGGCAAATTAACTGATTAAAGAAGCCACCACTACTATTAATAATGTAGACAGGACTTTCATCATTGGGAACGGTAAAGGGGCTTATAATTAACGTAAAGGGGTGGGTGGTAAAGGGTTAATTTGGGAGGGTTGAAAGTGGGCGAAAAATATATTATTGCGTTTTCCAGCGAAACTTGACGTTCTACCAAAAAATATCTTACATAAAAGGTGTAAATCTTTAAAAAAATTTGTTTGTTTTTCATTAGGTAGTAATTTTCGCAAAAAAATAAAATTTTGATGAAAATTTGTGAGAGCGTGCTTTTTTATATCATACATAAATTTTTGTATATTAAAAAATCATTAATTTTTTGAGATATTTAGTTAGGTAACAACGTTTTTTTTTTTCAAAAATAAATTTTGTGGTAGAGAATCATCGTACAAAGTTCTTCCTCTGATCATTTTCTTTGCTTTTGCAAGTACTTTTTGATACAATAATAAAAAATCTGATGTGGCCAGGCACATGACTTTATCGTACTATATATATATATATATATATATATATATATATATATATATATATATATATATATATATATATATATATATATATATATATATATAAAATTAATAGTTTAGCTGCGTGCTGCGTGAGATCCTATTTGGTCGAGATCGGTCGTGCCTGCATTAAAATAAAACTACATAGCCAGGATTTGACAGATATTTTGATTTTATTGACAGTAGGTATTGTCAAAACATCAGCGTTTGACACCAGCTGTCATTAGAATGAATATATCTGTCAAATCCTGGCTAACTAGTTTTAATGCAGCACGAGCGATCTCAATCAAATACAATTTGGAGCTCATGCAGCTAAACTACTAATTTTACCAAAAAATGTCATAGACATAAATAAACAAAATTTTCTTGAAAAATGCTTTGAGTAAACATCCATTGGACCCTTTTGAACAAAAAGCTTTTCAGCTCCGGAATCGTCGCAAAGTAAAAAAACGGGTGCACACATTATTATCTATACACAGACACTTTTGTGCCTTGGTCAAAAATGTTCAGGGAACCCAAAAAAATATTTCCGCTAAAATCTCAATTTTTTTCTGCACTTTTTAATACTTTGTCATACTACGTATGATAAAGTAAAAATAATAATACTATGCCAATCTTCTTATTTTTCTCAAATTTTCTTGCTGGTATTTTTTTCTGTACAATCGAATGGTGTACTCAATTTTTAAATTTTATTAAAAATTTAAAAAATATGATCAATTAATGAAAAATTGATTATTGCAAAAGCCAATACGGAGTTTTTTTTTAAATTTGAGCGTGTTTTTAAATAGGGACTATTATGTGTTATTATTGTATCGACGAATTATCACCACACTACTTTATTTAAAAAAAAGTTCGTTTGCATTGTTGACGAAAATTTAAGGTTAGTAAACAGTGACGCCTATGAAAATTGAAGATTTTTATTATCTACAGCGTTTCAGTGGGACACTTTTTGATTGAACGTCAAGTTTCGCTGAAAAACGAAATAATGTATTATGTATCGACTTTCAACCCTCAAATTAACTCCATACCACCCCCGCCTTGCATTTCTTCACGTTCATTATAAGCCTCTTTACCATTTCCAATGATGAATGTCCTGTCTACAAAATACAAATACAAATATTTAGTATTTCTGGTTCATCAAGCGATAACTGCTTATGTATGGAATACAACGGCATTCGCATTTGTACTTCATACGACCTTGCGTCTCAGAGATATTATGCCAGCCAGAGACAGCGGATCTACTCGCAGCGCTATGATCGAGAGGGGTTTCTGAACTTAATAGCCCATGAATTATTATATTTTTTGTTCGGGAAATACCGGAAATGTTAGTAAATAGGTGTACCTACCAAATTTAGAATCAACTGATTGCATTGTGAGGCTAAAAAATCCAAAAAATGCGGCAATTTTAGCATAAACACCGGAATCACCCTTAATTATAGTTGTGCCCGCCATTTTCAATTTTACAGTGTTTATGCCAGATTTGGATTCAGAGACCTTAAAAACCCATAAAATGCTAAACTATAGTTGGACGTAGATTCCTTTAATTTTCATTTCGGGTTCGCCATTTTGGTATTGACTCTTTAAATTTTGAAATTTAAGTACCATATTTGGATCCAGCACCATTAAAAACCCTTAAGTGCTATAATTAAAAAAGTTAGGCGCGGTTTCAGACAAGATAAGGTTTCATCCGAACAATAACGCACACTGTATTTTTTATGAGTTTTAGTATGTTGTTCAGAGCACTAAATAGTTTATAATTGATAGTTTATACTATAAAATAAACTATTACTTTTAGTTTTAGGTGCATCAATAGTATGATTAACAACCACGTTATGGCTTGTTCGTTGTTTTTTTTTTTGAGACATCCTACTTTATATCATATTCAATCTTGAATCGTTGATTTAGTTAAAAAGTGCAAAATGGTAAAAAAATGCTATGAAAAATATACCTCAAAGTCTAATAAAATGCATTATTCAAAGTAATATAAATTTTAATATTACATCCGGAACATAGTGCAATCGTTATCAAAAAGAAAGCAACTTTGAAAGTATATATTTAATGATTAAAAGAAAATATCCTGAATGAGGTGTTATTTGATTGGCCAGAAAGAAATCGATATGTAGAAACGTAGGTACTACATTTTTTGTTGTTGCTGTCAGTTCATCCTTTTTTGTCAAAGTGGAAAACATGTGCATTATAATACACTAAATTAATTACAAAATTAGATCGTGCCACGATCTTAGATAAGACTTTTCAGACTTCAAATTCAATGTCGGTGCAATTTTTGCTGCATCACGACATTCACGACTCACGGCTGTACTAGTTAAGATAAGCAAGTAATATAACCAAAATGGTGCTTGACAAAACTAAATACAATTTCGTTTCTATGGTGTTTATGTGTACATTGTGCATTGTGAGATTCTCTTAATTTTGTACTGACTGTGGACAATACAATAGAGTAACTAGTCTTACTTAAATATTAAATCATCATGTATAAAGCAAATTTATTTTTTTTCCCAAGTCACCAATCTCAACCAACTTAATTAACTACAAAACTTTATAGAATAAAAGCTAGTGAACGATTTACCCACCCCGCTTCCAAACCGCTTCAAATTTTGCACAAATATCTGTATCTGTGCAAACTACATCCAAATAACCTGGCAGAGTTACGCCAGTTATAAACCCTCTGAACACCCACCCCTAACGTGCACGGTTTGTGCGTTTTATCGCAAAACGATCAAGAATAAGAAATATCACTCTTGTAAAAAACAGTCCTTATAAAACTCAAGCATAAAAAAAGGTCATTTACTCATTTTACGTTCTTATATTGGGGCAGAACCGTAGAACGAACGCGAAATGACACGACTGAGACTGAGTAGGGTTATTTGCGACAAGACTCTGTTGGAAACGTATTTTGTGGACTTTTAACTTTTTATTTACTGCCGGACGATTATTGAGCTTGGCGGCCGTTTGACATGATAATTTTACAAAAAAATATCGAATAATCATAGAAAGTTTTTGGTCAAGTTAGTTCATACATTTTTAAATTTAGTAATTTTAAATTACTATTCTGATAATTAAAGAATCTCTTAAAATCAGTAAGCTATTAAAACAAAGATCAATGACATAATATGTAAATAAAAAACAAACGAAGGTCGGATATTCATTTGGATATAAAAATGTGTACTTTTATCATCACTTTTCTTTTCAGTAGACCAACATTTTACCAAAATTGGCAAAACAATCATATAACATTGGAGGACATTAAACAGGTAATATATCAAGAATTCGCACGCTTAAAACAATTCTAAATATCACGAATTTTGACTTTACGTTACGCCTAATTCGTCAATATTTCTTTGATAATTTCTTTATACTCCATCCATTCATTATTAATAGCAACGCAAAGACGATAAACATATTTTCGCGCGTCCTGATAAAAAAGCATTTCGCGGTAACCTCAACAACTCCCGGTAATATTGTGCAATGTTATCAATATTGGTACGTCACTGGTCACCGATATTCCCCCTCCCCCAGATGTCTGGCGTATGTTTGTATGCGTGAGTCGCTGAGCCGGCAATCAACATGAGGTTTATATTTAATATTCTTTGGCCGAAGCCCAAGAATTTTGGCAACATTGCGTCGACAGCCCGCATATATGATGGGCGAGATGGGCGTTATTTTTAACTTTTAACCTATATGCAGAACTCGGGACGTCAAGGTTTGCACGTTCCTGCAGCCAAAAATTAGTAGAGGATCATCGAAAATTTGTGACGGGATTATGACTATGAAACGCGTTTTTATAGTTTTTGAAGAAGCATTTTATATAAATCTAATTTTAAATGGTATAGAGATTATAATTATTTCACTAAATTATATTTCATATAGGTACTAATTACGTCAACGTTCGTATTTGCAATTAAATTTAGTATTTAACTCTACAAACGCACAGCCTTGAAGTATAGGCAACTAAATATGAAGACTGAAATTGCGTCAGCATATTCTGTTGCCTAACAATCTACAGAAATTTAAAAGTCTGTGGAGTTTTTGAAAATTGGACTTTTGAACATCTTTATATGGATATTCTATTGGCTGTTATTCAGTTCTTTTTTTTTTTTCATTCTGCATAAACAACGTCTAATTGAATGTGAAAATGTTGGTCAGTTATGACAGAATTTTAACATTATTTTTATTTTTATTGCAAAAATACGAAGGGTTAATAGATTTACTTCTTTTTTTCTTCATTTATACAAGTTCACGTTCCTTATGCTGATCCTACAATATTGCCCATTGCAAGCTACATCTTTTTTCACTGTTTTACGCCCATGTCTAAATTTTCAACGTATCGGGGAGACGCATAACTAGTATGTTCTTTTTTTTCATTGCTTTCGAACAGTCTCCAGTGCCGAATTTCTGCCTAGGGGCCCCGGTGATGGAATCTTTACATCAGCTCAAAAGCCTTGCTTGCCTTATCAAAAACCTTAATTAATAAATAATATAATAAATATTTTTACTACATTTTGCAAAAACAGGCTCATAACTTACATCCCTGCGTGCAACAAAACTAGAATTAGGCCTCTTCGTTTCCCCTCTATCTCGAATTTTCTTTTGCATAATTTAGGCGGCACTGGAAAGAAATGAACACGTGCATCAAAGACGCCGCCGCGCCAGTCGTCGAAAAAAACCTGGACAGTGTCTGCTTTGACCTGTTTATGCCTTGAGCAGAAATGAGTCGAGCCGTAAACGAACGAACTACTGACCCGTTCAGCTTGCCAGCGGTGAACCGGATCGAACGGTTCAGACATTTGACCCGTTCATTTTGAACGGTTCGCGAGCGAGCGACTCATCCATACAGGAGAGTAAACTAGGGTGGAGGGGGTAAGATAAAAGGGGCCAAAATATACGTGCCTAAAAGTCATTAAAGTCGATTAATAATTATATGTTCTGTACTGGTCCGTTTAAATTTCCAAAATAGCTTCCAGATTGTGGGGGGCCCAAATCTCAAGTGCCTAGGGGTCCTGGGTCTCTAAGTCCGGGCCTGACAGTTTCCCGCGGGTTTGCTCGCCTATAAGTTGTATATAGTATGGTTTTTAAACCTATCATGAACTTTTTATTCAACTTTGCGGAATTGACAGGTTGATGTAGTGTCCTAAAAAATAAGAACTAATATGTACCATGTACCCGCCTCTTTTCATCGTTTGTCTACACCTCTCATTTGGGATTTAAAAAAAATCGTAGAACATACGTGTTCTCTGTTTTCAGAAGAATCCAACTGTTTTTATATGTCCAGATATACGTCCATAAAATAGATCACACCGATCTAGATTTTCTGTTAATATGATTCCGTAATATGAGGCCGTTCGACACCAGTGGATGGATTTTGTAACTGTGAATTTCCGGCTGAAAAATTTACTTTTTCCCCACCCATTTCAATTTTACGATATAGATACACATGCGAATAGAAATAGGAGGGGGAAATGTAAATTTTACACATTTATAAAATTCAGAGCCAGCAGAATAAGTACATATTTTAATTTGGTGTAGCAGTTGCCGTTAACCTTCAGGAGAAGCAAACCACACATTAAATAATTCATTGCACATAACTTAATACTATATAGGTAACATATTCCCAGTGGCGTGCGGTCCATACGTGCAGAGCGTGCAGTGCACACACTGCACACCCTAAGATTTAGGGAAAAAAGAAGGAAGAATATTAAAAATAGTCCTGCCAAAAAATGATATATTATGTATTTATGTATATATGTACCGACATATTTAGTAATAGTTCTTCGTAATAATAATTTAAAGTAATTTACACCACATGGTGTTAAAACTCCACTGCATTTGTCCGGACCAATCACACCATATCATTGCTACTTGCTAGAGCCGTCCCGACCGACACCCGCCTTTGCGACTACTGCCATGTCGTGCAGCCACAAGCGCTGCACCAGACGGTGTACCGCTTTAACTTGGGTTAAAATCGGCGAATTCAAGAATCATAGCTGCTTTATACGTATGTAAATAATGTATGAGCCTTCGCAAACTCTACCAACGACAAATTTAAAGTATATTCTAGAAATCGAATACAGAACACACCAATTTATTTATCCGCTGTCCGAACTTTACTATCGCACACAGTGCATATAGGAGGTACACACGCAACCATATCGCCCAGCGTGCAGCGGCTAGGGCCGCACCGACGAACGGCAAACAATTACTAATGGTGTAATTCAAAAACTACCAAACTAATTTTGATCGGACTTTTACCTATGCATTCTTTAAACTCCAATAAATAATCCGGAGAAATCCTGATCAGATTTTTTATGTATTTCGCTTATATTTGCTAATTTAAATTCGCCTTTGGGCAAACGTATTTCCAGCGTGCAGCAGCTCCGATGCACAGTTGACGTTTGGCGTTTGGAAACTTGTGTTGGAAGTGTTTGTTGACTTTGAAGTTTGAATTATTTGTGTCCATGTTTTTATGATTTTTATTTAATAACTCAATAATGCTGCTAAGATGATGTATGTTGCCTATTGATGATAGTTTTGTCGTATTAAATTAAATTTATTTCAGTTTTACCTACACTACAGTCAGTTTTATTTCTGGGTTAAATCAATATTATTAATAATCTGAGACGGATATTTATGCAAATGTCATAAATGTTTTTAAAATGCGTAAAGGAGCATTGAGTTATCAATAGCATATAAGTAAATATCTTTAATAAAGGATAGGAGTTAAATAACACCCTCAATTTTGCAAGAATGGGTACTTATGTACAAGTTTTGATCAACAAATCATCATTAGCCAAAAACTATAAAAACACAAATCAATCACAAGAAACAACGCAAAATTGTAACATAAAAAACACTGATGCATCATTCTGTTGCCTGATATCTGATGCCTTGTGCGACTTGCACTTGATTTTGACTGTAAGGTTACCATTTTTATACTTTTGTATGAAATCTCTATCTTTTATTAAACATTTACAAGTATTTATTTTTCACTGCACACCTTATGAACAAAAGCACCGCACGCCACTGCATATTCCGATCTGCTGTTGGTGATTTCCACGCGTATTGATGCGGTTTTAGTAGAAATTTGTATAGGAACAATTGGAATAGTGGTTGTTGAAGATTTTGGACATTTTAATAATGCTTAATAATGCTGGTGGACAGGATTAGCGAATAGGAACTATGTAGGTAGTATGATATGTCAGTTCAGTGCCCCTCCAAGTTTCGAATTTCTGCAACGTTGGCGCGGCGCTTCGTGTGCTTTTTGCGCCGATGTTTATGTTATTCCTTGATGTAGTTGGTAAGGGTTGAATAACATGTAACCGTAGGCAATAATTGGACGACGTATCGTTTTATAGATGTCAACTGTTCCGTTCGTGGTTATCCACTTCTTTTTATAGATTAAGGCTCCCGTCTGCTACCCCCAATACGCCAGAGTAACCCACAAACCCACGCTAAAATTATTGCGCCAATCGTGAAATGCTCACTGCCATTTGATTATCTAGCGCTAGCTATTTATACAAATGCCATCGCGAATGATTTCATATATATGCAGATTATTTATGCAAATTTAAGTGTTAAGAAAGTGTCGACTACAAAATACAGAAAGGCGATGGAAGTTGCGTCTGATTAGTGGTCAATACTGTCTGCTGTAATACATTATAATAATTATATTGAACGTTAACCATAAGAGCACAAGTTATTGTTTTCTGAATTTCTCTAGAATTGCATTCTGGGGTATTATAGCAGTGGCGGATACATACGGGGGGCGCGTGCCCCCCCCCCCCCCCCTCCGCTACTGTATTGTAGTGAGTAGGTAAACATGTTTACAATAGCGATGGTTCTGGTATCAAAAACAAGCTGGCGCGTCCTGTTTTCAGATGTTACTAAAATGGCTGTTTTTGTGATATTATCGATTATTAAAGTACTATATCCAGTGGCGTAGTTGCATATTCAGGGCCCTGGAGCAGGGCGCGTTATCCCATGGGCAAAATGGGCTTTTGTCCAGGGCCCCCAATAACAGGGGGGCCCCCACGTTAACTTCTCAAAGGATCCGGGGAGAAGAAACAATGGGCGCTCTACCGCGGCATTTATGGCTCGAATAACCATTCTTCAATGCATAGACGGTCCAATTTCTTTATATTTTGTCCAGTTTTCGTATTATTTTCCTTCAATTTGAGTAAATTTATGGATATTGGTTTGGGAGTGTACTTCTACTCGAGTTGCCATGACGATGGATCATCTTTTATAAGCTATAAATGAATTAGGTAATTAATAAATTACCGTAGTAAGAATAAGAAATTTAACTTTAAAATAGTTAATAATGTTTTTTGAAATAAAAGAAACTATATCTAATACTGTACAAAACTAATGTGAAACCGTAAAACTGTATGAATTCTTCGAACATTTTCAGTCAACACTTTTCCTATTTTTGAATTCTATTCTGTAAAGACGAATGCTCTAAAAGTTGCAGTTTTTAAAATATTTATTTGTTAATAATACCCTTTATTTATTAAGATAACATATTTTACTTGCGTATACATTTTGATTTTTAAGCTAGTTATTAGTTATTTTGTAATTCTTAAGAATAATTTATCTGTTGTGACTAATTATTATGTATGTAATTATATTAAATTTTGTTGCAAAACGGTCAATAATCAATAATCAATCAATAATCAGTAGTATTATTAGTATATATTATTTTTGTATAGAAAAGCATTTTTTCTTAATTCAGCATTGTATATTGGGGCACCCAAATTCAAAATTGCCCAGGGCCCCATGATGGCATAACGCGCCTCTGCCCTGGAGCAAGAAAAATCTGGTTTTTCGGAATTTTTTGAACATTTAAATTAATCAACTAAAGAAGCGAATGATAATTAACCCAGGTGAGGATAAATTTTGGAAAAAAACACCTTCGCCTGGATTTTTCTTTAGTTGATTCTATATTACTGACGAGTTTACGTAATAACCATTCTCCCTTGAATTTAAATTAATGTATCCCACTTTCAATTCCAATTTTTCAATTCCAGATGGAACGAAAAACGGAGTACCTATATACAAAATCCTTAAGAAACTCAGTTTGGGGTTGTATGACAATACAAAACAAATAACAATTACGCAACAGCTGGCTGTTTTCGATTTTTAATAAATTAAACTATTCCCAAAATTATTCAATTGACAAAACTGTTTTATATAAACACCGGCATCGTTTTTTATGGAATTTTCTAAAACTATAGTCACCTTATTATAGCGTAGATTTAAGAACATAGTTACACTAATTTTTGTTCCGTAAAAACCAAGGTGAGTATTAACATAAGCCATTTTTTAAACTTCTGAACACTATCGCTATTATTCTTCTTATTAAATATGATGCTCACTCATGTTTTCAAATACTTGGGACGCGGAATGGATCACCCAGCATATAAATACGTTATACGTGCTTTTGACGTATTTTCAGACGCATAACTTGAAAGCGCCAACTCGTACTTAAACGATAAATTTAAAAGATAATTCGTTAACGAAAAATTTAACTTCTTTAATTAACGATTAACGAATTAACGCTTTTGTTCCCAGCTTTGCATACAAACATATATTAGGACCTCTCAAACCACTTACTACTCTTCCATAAAACATCAAAGACCGAAGCGTGAGCTGTTTGTTATATCAGTAGCACTGACACGTGGTTCCCCTATAACACCGTAAACATACGTGGAATACAGCAAATATGAAATAAATTCAGATATGGTAATAAAGGCGCCAACGACATCTGGTGACCTTTTTTTCATATTACCGTGGTTCTTTTATGCCCATTTCAATCATATTCGGTAGGTACGGTTACTTGTACCACAATTGTACGAAAAATGCATAGAACATTTATTGTAGATGATTTTAAAGATCCAGCAATTTTATCCCACTCTCGTCAGACCATAAGAAGGAAGATATCGACAAAAACGATTTTGAAATATGGGTAAAATCGTGTATATGACATTACCTTGGTTGCTGTTGGTCCGAGGACAATGAACGTTAGATTGAGATTGATAAATCTTTTAATTTACTACTATAAAGGCTATACCTATATATTCATCTTCTTCGTACGAATAATCATTTTTACGTTATACGGCTGTAAAAGTCAACTACCAGTAGCAACGAATGAATACAGTATATATATTTTATAAGAAAAAGACCGTGAATAACTCGCAACGCATACACGATATCGATGGGGAGTTTTTGTACGTTATTTGTAATATACACCAAAGACATTAAGTAAATTCTAGCACATCTTTGATAAACTAATTGCTTATATTGTGAATACTGAAAGCATACCATATTTGCAATAATTGAACGTTTTATTCCACGTCTAATCCAAGTTATGTTGCTTTATGTATGGCTATGCAACATTTCTGATAATATCGGATCAATTTATTGTGAAATGAAAGGTGTAATGAAATTAGTAGGTAATGACATCTGTTTTCTTTTGGCCAAAAGGAGAGATTGGCACCGTGCATGCCCCGTGGAAGGGAGACGAAAATCGGTTTAGGCGCCTGTGGCGGAGAAACGGAGAAATATCGGCCTACAGATGTGCAGTAGATGTGCGGCGCATTATGTTGTTCCCTAGCTGTCATAACTCATAAGATACAATTCTGTGGTTCATAGCAACAGATCGTTCATCGATAACTTCGTAATGGGGGAACACTATAAGTGTTGTATTGACAAATGTACGAATAATAGGAGAAACAACAAGAAATGCAAATTTTATAGATTTCCGAGATTATTACACTCATGTTGATTATTTATTTTCAAATTACATTCACAATTTAGCTATATAATCTTATTATTAAGTTTGAGTAAAGGGGTTAGTCTAGTTTGATTGCTTGTTTTATAAGAAAGTTACAATATAATCTAAGTCCCAAAACATAAAGTACACTCATTTTGTGTCGTGCACTTGTTCTACATAATTACAATATAACCTAAGTCTCAAAACAAAACAAACTAACCTCATTTTGTGTTGTGCACGTGTTTTGCAGGCTAATTGATACAGTGACTGTGCGAATATGAGCTAGATCTCGGACCCTACAGCACAGCCTTGCTTGTTAATTAATCAAAAAACAATAACTTAACCTCAACTAATTGTACATGAAACATAACCTTACCTAATAGTTGTTTATAATTATATTTTATAATATATTGTAAATTAAATTGAGTTCAACGAAATTAAGTTAATGAAGTTCACTATAAACAGTTATTTTCCAAAAACAATATAATAATACAAGTTTGATTGGACCACTAAAACACTACAGATAACTGTAACATATAGTTGCGAACTGCTCCATTTACGCCTCGTGGTAGTGGTGGGCGATGTTTCTCGATGTTTTTGAAACATCGATGTTATGGATCGATGGTCGATGTTTTTGCCATCGATGTTATTATTTTTAAACATCGATGCTGACATCGATGTTTTGCAAACATCGTGCAGCAAAACATCGAGCAAAAATGAGATATAGGATCCGGGCGTTTAGGTCGCGCCGACATGAGTTGCTGCTGTTCGTGTTTACTTAGACTAGTGATTTTTTACTTTACTCTGCAAATTTAGAAATACATTAGTTGTGTAAGGCGTACCGTTGTGTAAGGGTGAAAATTTAGGTGCTACAATTATCTTGTTGAAAAATTCAGTGTTATGTATATACTAAGCACATTGATTTACCCTTTATATAAGTAAAAAAAGAACAAAACACTAAATGTAAAAATTTTATAGCGATTAGTTAGTTAGATTAGATACCGCTTTAAAGTAAAATACATTTTATGTTGAATATTAGTATGGAACTATCAAAAAAAGAAATCTAGGCGTGTTTTAGTTTTTTTCTTTTCCTTCTCATTTTGTGTTTACAATTAGAAAATAAAACAGAGCTAAATAAAATAAGCTCAATAAACAGATGATATTATGATGTATTATTATAGAAAATTATAGACGAAAACGCTGTCCGCTGAAAACATCGATGTTTTCAAACATCGATGTTTTATAGCCGATGTTTTTATACCATCGATAGTTGGTATCGATGGTAACATCGATGGTCAACATCGATATTTTGCATCGATGTCCCATCACTACCTCGTGGACATGGTACTCGCCTACTCCGGGTGAGGCGCTTGCATCACGCACCCTCCCAATACCTACAGTTTGATTTTTTTTAGTATACACAGGGAATATTTCAAACATCGCTTTTTGCTTGTTTTTGCTCAAAAAAGCAATAGAATTGCAAGTTTGCATAGATAAAAACAAAACGGTTCCATTGCATAGGCACGAAAAGTCCAATTGCGAACTTGAGTTATCTTTAAAGATGGCGGAGAAACTATGGCCAACATTTAGTTTTCTTTTGGGCGCCATGATTGATTTTGAAATTTTTGACGCATTTTTCTTATCTGTTTTCCATATGGCACTATAATTATTGGGTTGTAGATTTTATGCAAATTTTTATGTTTTTACAACAAAAACATAAAATTTTGCTTTTGCAGTGATTTGGAACTAAAATCAACATCGATTTTTATTGCACTAAAATTTTGGCGTTTGCTTTCACTTGTCTGACTATTTAGTCTTCGCTGTTCGTATTTCACGTAAAAATAACATCTTCAAATTAAAAAAATTTAAAGTAAGAAACAACACTGTCTTCACGTTGATGTTGGAAGTGATCTTTATTTAAACATGACATAAAAATAAAAAAGAAGTCTTGGTTTGAAGTGCTGTGACATACTCAAAAAACGTTGGTTCTAGCTCCAATTCAATCTTAGCAAAAACTAACAAAAGAACAAGAACAAGTAACATATAACTAAACTTTACAGCTAAACAACGACTGTGATACATCATAATTGAAAATGACGAAAAAACACCTAAAATGATAAATTCAAACATGCCGCCCATAACAACACCAATGGTTTCTCCACGATCTTTAAAGATAACTTAACTACACAGTTAGATTTCTCTTGCAGTTGCATTTTTTTTTGTAACAAACGTGATATTCCATTGTTTTTTACTGAAAACAATAAAAAATATTGTTTAAATATTTCGCACTGTATAAGAAAAAATCACCGTGTATACGATGCTATAAGATCACTAGTGCCCTTTTTTACCAAAACAAGACAAATGTCATTACCCATTTGATTTTAATACACCTTTCATTTCACAATAAATTGACCCGATATTATCAGAAATGTTGCATAGCCTAACATAACGCAACATAACTTTGGATTGAAACGTTCTGTTATTGCGAATATGGTATGGTTTTAATCTTCGCACTGCAAGCAATCCGTAAGAAATATTTGAATTAATTAAATATTATTTGCAATACGAGTGATTAAAAATCTGTACCGTTCTTTTTTGGCCACTGTATAACCAAAGGTATATAGAAAAATCCAACTGGGTTGGAATTTTTCCGAAGTTTGCTGCTTGTTCTGTCTAATTTGACTGGGCTAAAAGTAATGTACTGTTAAATATATGTAATTGTAAAAATAAGGCGACACAACTATTTTGTTTGGTGGGCTATATCGGAAGGTACAGGCATTTCTAGAATGTATCGGCTACCACTTGCTCGACATTAACGACGTTGTTTTAAATTGAACCCCTTCGGTTAAATGTCATCAACAATGCTTTTAAACACTTGGATAACACTTAAATAATCTTATATTAAACAAAATAAACACACATGTATGTAAAGCGTAATGACTTTATTATCATCGATGATCTCAAAATCTGGATTATTTACATGATGGATTATATCTACTTTGGAACAATCTAACGAATTTTGATAAAAACTAAACAACTCCCTCTAATTTATTCCTTCTTTTCCTCTGCTCCCTTCTGCTCTTCCTTGTTCTCTTCGATACTCTCCTTCTCGTCCTTCTTCTCCTCTTCGGCAGGTGCAAATTTGGCCTCTATCGTCACGGTATCATCGTCCTCCTTTGTAGGATTTACACCCTGAACAGTTTGCTCTGCTGGTCCTAGTCCAGCACCTGCGATTTGGAACCCAAATCCAGGAAGGTATGGTGCTTGGTATGTGGCATATGTGATACTTGCACCAGGAATATCATAGTTGAGGGAGATGTATGGTGCTGAGATAGGAAAAGCCTGGAAAGTCGGTGTAAGGCGGAATAGCTGGACTGGAGGAATAAACGGTGTCTTAACGATGGTTTCTTCTATCTTAGCTGGTTCTTGACTTGCCAGGAGTTCAGCTTGTTTAAATGCCTCCAAGTGTCTGTTTCTGGCTTCGACGACTTCAGGTGTGTCGCTTACTGGCGTTGGGGCTTCCAATTTTGGATACTCAGGTACTGCGGGTGCTTGAGGGAGGTTCGTAGCTGATTTTAGCTGGAAGCCGTTGGCATCCGATAAATATTCAACAGTCTGTATTTTGCCATCTGGATCGACATAGTTATAAGCTCCGTTTGTAACTCCATCGAGCGTTCTAAACTCAGCTCTGGAAGACAGTGGACTGGTGTAGCTGTAGCTGTACTGACCGGCTGAATCCTGCGCGTGATATTGAGTGATGACTTCGGAAACTGGGATTTGTATCAAAGGAGTTGCTACCTCCGACGGCCTGCCTTGGACGGCGATGATAACTGATAGGAATGCCACTAAGTAATTCATTGCGCTGCTGTCCTGGGACCAGTACTCGCAAAACTGTTGCCGGATAGTTGGGAGTCGTTCGGTTTTATATGGGTGACCACGCCTCGATTTTTCGTTTTTTTTTGTAATGTGCTAATGGTAATTCGGGCTGCCTTGACGAGTTTTGAGACTTGCGGCTCGTGCTGTTTCTGCTGCTACCATACATTGTCTCGGCAAGGACGCGAGAAGATTTATGCGTCGTGGGTGATTAAACTATGCGCTGAAAACCGGCGTGTCTTCACGTTTGCCAGATTCCGAAGTTGGTTTAGTGGTCTTCCTTGTGAAGAAGTTAGTTTGCGCTTGTTGATATGTATGCGCTTTATCTGATCTGATGAACTCTGCGTGCACTTATTGCACGCTTATTAATACTGGAGGATTCGTAAAGTGTCCAAAGTTTGGATATTTGAACAAAAGAAAAGGTTGTTGGTTATTGTGAGCCGAAATATACCAAGGTAACATAAAGGTTTGTTACGTTTAAAAAAAATAAACGCTTGATCGCTGGGGTATGCATATTAAATGTTTCTTTTTTCTTTAAAAAGAAGTAGGTATGGAAATGGGCGAAAAACAATAGCTACTGTCCTAATTTTTCTGTTTCGATATTACTCAGAAACTACCTCACGAATTATGATCGGACATCTACCCACAAATTCCAAAAATATTATAACGCAATAAATAATATCTGTATAATAAATATTTAGTATATTAAAACACTACTGCAATATTATATAAACACAAAATAAGCAATATCTGCTTACGAGAAATGCAGTGTACTAATATTAAAAGCAATACAACACTCTTATAGTATATTATAATAAAAGTTTTATAAGACAAAAATTGGCGCACGAGTTGTTTCGGGCACGACGAGCGTAGCGAGGAGGGCCCAAATAGAACGAGTGCGCCAATACGTCTGATAAAACTAGTGTTATATACTATTTTTTTCTACTTTGCGACATTAATTTTACACAAATTTCGAAAATTGGGGTTGTCATCTTACAATATAGAGTAATTTTATTTTCAACAGTTGGTAGTTGTGGTAAAATTCACAAATACGATTGAGGCGAGCCAACAGCGATTGAGATGTCAGCCTTGTTTGACACTTGAGACAATATCATCAATCTTGGAACACTAAAAGAGACTAAAAGTTTGTGATCTAGTGTTTTCATAACGACACCGAAACCGCTATAATATTTTATAAACGAAATAAATCATATCTGCTTATAAAGGTTTTATTTTAATGTATATGATTTAGAACACTATATATCAATATTTTCAAAAAAAGCACACCTATAAGAAATATGAATTAGTAATAATAATCAATTAGCAATTGATTGAAATATGTTTGCTGTTCGAACGGATAGTATCGCTATTTAGTAGTTGTCTATAGAGCAAAACTCCGAGTGTCAAAGAGAAAAGTTATAAACATTTTTTCTGTAGCGACTGAAATGCGTTTCCTATTTGAACGATCATTTTGTCCATTTAGGAGGTGTTGCCTGTGGGGCAAAACTCCAAGCGTCGAAGGGCTACTACGTCTTTTAATTGCCTATAATTTGAGGTATGATAGAAATTTATGCAACAATTTTTGCAAAAGTTATAAACATTTACCTGTAGCAACTGATTAAAATATGTTTGCTATTCGTACGAACATTATCGCCATTGAGGGGTGGTTGTATGAAAAATATGTGGTTCCTATCGCCTGTCAAAATACTTTTCTGAATTGATTTTGTTACGTTTTTATTTTGTTACTTTGAGAATGTGCTTTTGCACATTTTCTTGTTGATTTATTTCCTAAAAACGAGATTCAATTTACAATTTTTGCCTTAAAATGCATGTTCTACAGAAGAGGTACGCATACCAGAATGAGTTGTTCCTTGTTTGTTTGTTGTTTTTTTGTTGTTGGTTAGGATAGCAATTTAGCTTCCTTTGTCGTATTTAAGTAATTCGAAATCTCTTAAATTTTGTGAAATTTATATGTTTATTGATTACTGCTTATTTTTAAATGAATAATGCTGGACTGCAAATTTAATATATTAAAAAAGGGGAAAATGGTAACATAATAAAATTTCCGAAACGGTTTGTAATTTGAAAAATACTCGGTCACGTCGATTTTTAATTATCAAAATGTACATAGCTATATCAAATTTTTAATTCCCACATACAGTTGTTATTTTTTACAAAAGCAAATTTTCTAGAAAAAGACAGTTGAAAATTGGGTAAAATTGATAAATGTTGTTTGTTTATGGAAAGCAAAGCGTAGTCGGTTGATTAATTTGCACTGAATGCCATTTTTAGGTTATTTTTATCGAGACGTGAGCACCTCCCCCACCACTTAAAGAATCGGTGTAAATGCTTCAAAAACATTTGGGAGCAAACTTTTGGTATTTCAGGTAAAAGTACAAAGATTCAGGTTTGCTATGAGACCATTTTCTGGTTTCTAGGATAATTGCTTCATCTGAGACTCAATTTGTAAAAATCACAAAATCAAAGTTTTTTAACTCTTCAATCCCAATTTTTTCAAAATCCTTCTGCGATGGAATATTTTGTAGTTTAGATTCCTTTTCAGGGAAATTACTACCCAGCACGTAATTTCACATTCAATTCACCTAAAGTAATCAATATTTCACAATTTTCAATTGATTTTTTCTCAAATTTTGACAATTAAATTGATGGTACTTTTTTCAAATAACATTTTGGATAGCTTTAAACATAAAGGCACTTTACTCTTCAGTGTTTTCATAGTTTCGGTAACGCCAGGTATATACAAGCACATACATTACAATATCTGCATTTACTTCAGACACATTCTGAAGCATAAAATTTTCTAAAAAATTAATGACAAAAATGTTATTTGTTAATAAGAACACCCGGTATACGCAATGAAGAAGGTGATTATATTTTCGTGTTTGGTGACTTCTAATAGTTTTAAATGCTTTTTTCAAAAACATTTTTGCGCAGCTTTTAAAATAGAGGTACTTTACTCTTATGAGATTTACTAGTTATGGTGACACCTTGTACATGAAGCAGATAATTACATTCTAATATGTGTATTTTAGGTTTAAGAATAAACAAACTATTTATCGAAAAATAATTATCTGAAAACTTGATAATAGAAGTGTTTTCCATTTGTGTCCAAGTTAGTGTCACACACTGTATGATGGCAGGATACCTTAATTAAAACCATATAAGTTTTACCTAATTTTTTTTTATTTTCGTCGCTAAAGGCAATTGAACAAAATCTGAATTGCAATAAAAATACAAAACGTAGGATCTCATTAGTCTCTTCTTCGGATTTATTTTATTATTATTAACTTTCAAAAAACATTAATTTCATTACTCTATTTTTTCAAATCAGTTTTTATCTCTAGGGTAAAACTCCAATTATTTTGTTCTTTACCGATTTATAATTTTTAGGCCTTCGTTGTAGTAATTATAATATTACATATAGCAAATCTCTCTTCGCCAAGTGATAATGGTACGCCTTAACGATTTTCAGTTGGTGAAATATTTCTAGGTGTGTAAATTCAAATTTTATTCAATATTTTCATAAGCTATTATCTAAAAAAAAATTAAACCGTGGGTAGGACAACAGGAAGACTTCATACATCATCAACACACATGAACATGATTAGTAATCCGTAACATTAACAAACAAATTAATTCGTCCACCCAAATCTTACGTAACAGTGACTAATAATAAAATTATTAGTTTGCGGTCGATACTAAAACAATAATTATTATTTATGCGTGTTGCTCCGACAATCCGTCCACCGAAATTAACATATAATAGGTCAAAATAGAAGAACAATCGCCATGATGACAAACTACCTATCCTCGCTACCTTATTTATTCAAGAGGCGACGAAAAGACAAACAAAACGGTTTCGATTTATAATACGACAACAGAAGGCTGACGTAAATGAAATAAAAGGTTGGATTGCCCAGTTCATTATCGTAAACAGTTTGGAGAACAAATAAATTTCATTGCTAACTACATAGCTTTTAGTCCACAAGTATCGAACTGAAGAATTGTTAAGGTAACCGCATCTGAGGACCGGTATTATATGACGAAAATAGACGAGTTGTGGACCTCGAGGAACTCCAAGTCGACGGTGGCATTACCAATAGCAGAGATAAGATAAAAACAGAGACAGGCAGCGTCAAAGAACTGGCCCGGTTTGTGACATTTGAGGAGCCAGTTTTCCATCTAATTATTATTGTTGTTGTTGGCCACGGAGGTATTACTGGTGTAATAAACAAATTTTTGTGGCGTGGAAAGGTCAATATCTGGATCGTGTTTTGTGTTTGTAGGCAGAACCGGCTGGAGGTTTTCCGGGCCCCAAAATATTTGATAAAATAAGTGTACTTTTAAGTAATTTAAATTGTCTAAGTCTGTCCCATTGCCTGCGAAACTGTGAAGTAGGCACGTATGAAACTTACTCTACGAAAGTTACTTCTTACTAATCAATTATTTAACAACATTTTGGTTGTATTTTACCATATTATCAATTCATCATCATTCTTATTTTTACAGAACCCGTAAGAATATTATCTAGATTAGCTCACCATTTGGAACTTAATGATGCTCAGTAAAGAAATTTATAATTCAATTAATAATAATTGGATATTAACACATATTTTTTTTATTTATATTTAATAACACAAATTGTATTGGAAACGACCCCGCTCTTCCCCGTAAACGCGAATCTTTGGTTTGTAGATCGATAAACCGAGGTGTGAGCCGACTCTGGAGGTTGAACTTGAACATTATTTTCGGTTTTTACAGAGACGTGCATATTTTTAAAAATTGCTAAACATGGAGCCACTGTATAGCAGTAATAGGGACAAAAAGTTGAGGTTGCAAAAGGTCGGACAATATAGAATCGGATATATTAATGGAATATATTATTACCTCTATAAATTTATATATAGAATAACAATAATGGCAATTTTTTCTTTAATTTTCATCATTACATATTTTCATTTTAATCTAATAAAAAAACCT
Source organism: Melinopterus prodromus (assembly GCA_964023965.1). Classification (NCBI taxonomy): domain Eukaryota; kingdom Metazoa; phylum Arthropoda; class Insecta; order Coleoptera; family Scarabaeidae; genus Melinopterus; species Melinopterus prodromus. The sequence goes on from OZ030393.1 coordinate 22,812,970, forward strand.
AACTTATCAGTTGGTCGCAATTATTTTGGTTACTACGTTAGCGGATTTAATAGTGTCATTAAACGTTAGACGTTAGTGTGGCCCGGACTTGAGCCTAAAGTCCGGGCCACACTAACGTTTAATGCCTAACGCGTAATGTTCAAATTAATGCGTTAAAATCTAGTGTGACCACGACTTAACGCATTAACTGTCCTTTCAGAAACGCCGAAAAATATGACCCGTCAGTTAACGCATGAAGCCGTTACACGTTAGGCCGCTAGTGTAGCCCGGGCATAAAGACAGGGCCATACTAAAGTCTGGGCCACACTAATGTCTAACGCGTAATGTTCAAATTAATGCGTTAAAATCGAACGGTGACGCGTTACTTAACGTACAAAGGCGTTAGACGTTAGTGTAGCCCGGGCATTAGTGTAATATTACATGAATTATTACTATTATCTACGACTCACATGCCGGGTGACCCAAGTCATATGTACTGCCGTTTATTTTGTTATTTATGATGTTGGGCAAATGAAATTTTGAGAAGTGCTAAATGCTAATATCAAAAAAATTTATTTTTTTGGTACTCTTAACTTCCACTTTTTCCGGAAACGACGTCATCGGTAAAATTTTCAATGGCTCCCTATGCGATTTGTGTATTATTTTCAATCAGGATGACATTCTGAACCGAAAAACATATCGATCGTCAATTTTTATCATTAAGGCAACGAAAGAATATCTTTTTTGTGTATTAATCTTGGTGGCTATGAATTCGTGAAAATAGTCTAAAATTGTCAAATAAATCGATTTTGGCCGATATTGTATTAATGGTACCCTCTAGCCGCTCTAGCGTGATTTCATTTTAGTTTGCCCAATGCTCAGTTTTTTTCGTGTACCTTGCGGGTTCACTCAGGTTATCGACAGATAACATTTTTCCGATTTTAATGACACAAAATACTTGATATTTTGCTGAAAATCGTAGCTTAGAAATATCGTTTAAAGCAGATAATAGAAAATGAAAATTCGGATGTTAGCATTCATCCACATTCCACACTTCACTTCGCTGATTTTGATCATTAACCTCATCATTTTTTCTATTTCCCTGTTTCTTCGACTTTCATCAAAATATCAAGTATTTGGTGTCATTGCAATCGGAAAAATTTTATCTATCGAATAATCAGGGGGCACCTTTAGGGTACTAGGAGAAAAATTATTCATCGGTCAATAACCAATTAAATCACTCTAGAGGGCGCGCCAGTATTACACTATCGTCCAAACTTGATTTAGGCAATGATTATTTGCAAATTTTTGACTATTTTCACAAATTTGTAGCCACACTAATCACCAAAAGCTATCTTTTCCTCGCCTTGGTGATAAAAATTGACGATCGATATGTTTCTGTGTGCGGAATGTGATCCAGATCGAAAATGTCATACAAATAATTTAGGTGCCATTTAAAATTTAATTTTTGACATCTCATATTTAAGGTCCATATCCATCCATTAAGGTTCATATCCATCTGTTTTATTCTGAATAGTCTATCTAATATGTTATACGTCATATTGGACCTGTAGCTCCACTCCTCACGCATGAGACCATTATACCATATGACTTCCCATTATGTGCAGAATCATATTCCCCCGCCTATTTTTTATATTATAAATGTTGTCAATTTTGATCACCTTGGGGCACTGATTAAAATGTGTTGATGGATATAGAATTTTGCAGGAATTAAGTATAGAGGAACAATTAGGGTCCTGCAAAACAAAATTTAAAAGTTCAAACTAATCAATACCTGTATAGACTGTATAGGCAAACCCTATGCTTATAAACTTGGAATCACTCGTAACATGTTTCGTGCCTTTACGGGTTTTGGATTTGTTTAGAATATATTGGACTATATTGCATGACGTATGGTCACCCTAGTTTTAGCCAATAAAGGCTTTTTTTCTAACAGTTGCAATATCTTAACCATATTAATTTACTATTGTTCTGTATATTCTCAACTACTTATTTTTTTTTTCAGAGTTAAACTACTTTAATATTGTAATAAAATTTATTTGGAATGAATAAAATTATCATATTATACATCATCAAAAAATACAATGCAATCCACATTAGGTATCTATACACAACTTAAACTACGTAAAATACAACAAAAGAACACAAAATATCAGTATTTATTTAGAAAAGGCCACACTTTTCATTACTTTTTACCAAGTGGTACACACATTTCCAAAAAATTCTAAAAAAAAAAAAGTATTATAATCTCACAACATTTTGTTCGGCAAATAGATTCAAACATCGAGATTCAAGTTGAAGTCAACACGAAGGCACTGGTTTCACGTTTAAAACGCAAATAGGCACATTCAGTACAATATCGTCACATCAAGTATTAATACATAATTACAAAAATAATTTTTCTTTTCAAAATATACATACAATAATTTTTTTTTGCGGCGTTTATCGATACTTAGTTACGGATCAAATTTAATTTAATCTATCAGCAGCTCAAAGTGTACGGATCCCAGCCTATCGGCCCGACTGTGTACAATGTTTCTCGCCCATGCTTTACATTCCACGTTAATTACAATACCAGCTAAAATAAATAAATCAAAATCAATAACGTGAGTGACTCTTAAAATGCCAATGACTTACATTTCGGTCGCAGAAATCTAACTGCTACCAATGGACTGAGGTATCCTTCGGCATTCTCGTAAGGATAATAGTAGCCTGGGAAACCTTGGATATCAGGGAAGTATTCAATCGGGCCTAAATATTCGATATCAGCTGGATTTTCTCCTTCACAGCTGATCCATACCGTATTTCTCTGAAAAAGTTTGAAAATATTTTGTTTTAATGAGTTAGAAAATTTATTAGTAAGAATATTTAGTATATATTATTATCTTTTACATACATATATTATATTTTTTTGATGTACAGTAGAGCGTCGATAATCCGAACTAATTGGGACCAAAGGTGGTTCGGATTATCAAATTGTTCGGATTTTTGATAATAACATTTAGGCTTAAGTAATGTGTAAAAATGTCTAAAAAAATCCACTTTAATCGATTAAATATACATATATTAAAGAAACTATTACGGTAATTATGTATCAAAACTTTTTTATAACGCGTTCGGATTTTTTACGTTTCGGATTATTGACGTTTGGATTTTTCTACATTGAAACTTGTAGAGCGTGCTCTTCTTCATCAGAAATCATGAAACAATGAGGTAAACGTACTTCTACCATTGAATTGCTCGTATACAGTGTGTCTCACGGGACGGATTGTATGGGTACTTTTGTCATTATTAGAGATAGAAAGTCGGTTAAATGGACAAAGTAGTGCTTGTTTATGTGTTCTTCTATAATCTGTTCAAATAAACAGTTGAATTTCAAATGATATTCAAGTATTTTGAAAAAAAAAAATTTCATTTTTTAATAATGGTCATAACTTCTTTATTTGTGATCCCATCAAAAAAGCGTTTTGACATTATAAAGGCACTTTTTTGTCTACAATTTGATTATGTCAGTTTAAATTTTCTTTTGCCAATGGATTCGCCAGAAACAATCGAAACTTATTTTGTTTTTCTTATGGACGCCATATTAGTTTTATACATGTCTGGATTTATCATTTCTTTCTGAGTAATTTGGTATGCCACATGCCATGTTTTGATTACAATAAGATAATAGAATTGACTGAAAGTTGTACACTTCGAGAATTGGTGAAAATCGCATAGTGCCATGCAAGACATTTTGTGAAACAATGTGATGTCTACCCGTCTGTTGAATGAAATTGGTGAAAACCCAGAATTTAGACAAAAATATTATGTTTCGATGAAACATTTATTCTAACTGCGGTTGTTTTAACTGAAAAAAGAAGCACTACTGGGCCCGCAAAAATCAGCACCTTTTTGTACCGCGCCATATTCAGGTGTGGTTTGGTTTTAAACAATGGTGCCGATGGTGTAATAGTGGCCAACCAATTAACCGGACCAACTTTTTATAAAAAAAATTTAACATCGGGTATGTATCGGCAATATTGCTCTCTGAGGACGTGGAAAAAAGAATGGAGGATATACTGTTGGCATTACGATAAGGTATGTGGTTCCAACAAGACGAAGCACGTACACTTAATGCCTGAATCGTGAGGAACTATTTAGATATAAGACATAAACAGAGAGTAATTGGTACCTATTCAGAAGTATCATGGCCACCAAGATTGCCGGATCTTACCCCTTGTGATCTTTATCTATGGAGTGACTTAAAGAAAAAATAAGGTGTAAGGCAGGCCTGCACAACATACGGCCCGCGGGCCGCATGCGGCCCGCGTAGGAATTTCTGCGGCCCCAGGCCCGCTTGTCTCCGATTTGTTACTTTTCGCTCATCGTTTATACGCAACACGTACAGTTAATCTGTAACCAGGGAATCACCGCAAAAATTCAAATCTAGAAATGCAAACCGACCAATCGCAGTCATTGGATGGGTTGACCCTGCGCACTCGGCACTATTTTGCAGTCTGTCAGCTGTCGTTAGTCGAACTGGAGCTGTGTTTTGTTTTGTTCTGTGTTTTGTTCTCATTAAATGTGAAAAGTGACGTACAATGAGCGGTAAGAAGAAACGCAAACTCGATTCCGAACATAGAGTGTTTAATCCCGAGTGGACAAATAAATATTTGTTTACAAACGCGAGAGACAAAATTTTGTGCCTTGTTTGCCGAGAAATTATACAAGTTCCGAAGGAATACAATCTTCGCCGTCACTTCGAGTCAAAGCATCCTGACTTAAACAAATTGGACGCCAACGAAAAGAAAATTAGAGCGTCGAAATTGCTGAAGAATCTTAGTGGGGAGCAACAATTTTTTCAAAATGCGTGCCCTGACAATAAAAGCGTAACAAAAGTTAGTTTTCAAATTTCAAAAGAAATTGCTGCTGCGGGAAAACCTTTTACTGAAGGTGAGTTTGTAAAGAAATGTCTACTAATTGCAGTTTCGGAATTATTTCCCGAAAAAAAAAGTGTTTTTGCGAATATCAGTTTGTCCCGCATGACCGTACAACGCAGAGTAGCCGACATATCTCAGAACATAAATGATCAGTTAAAACAGAAAGCAAACAAATTCAGCTATTATTCTTTAGCGATGGATGAGAGTACTGATTTAACAGATACTGCCCAACTTCTAATTTTTATTAGGGGTGTTGATGACAATTTCGATATAACTGAGGAACTTGCTGGTTTGTGTTCCATGAAAGGACAAACTACTGGAAAAGAAATAGCAAACGAAGTGAACAAGTGTATAACTCAAAAGTTAGGCATAACGTTTGAAAAATTAGTGGCTATTTGTACTGATGGTGCTCCATCAATGTGCGGGAAAAACCTTGGTGCAGCAACTCTTGTTGAAGGGTTTGCTGGCAAAAAGATAACCAAGTATCATTGCATTGTACATCGGCAAGTGTTATGCAGCAAAGTTTTGAAATTCGATCACGTTATGTCAGTGGTAACATCGATTATAAACTATATTCGCTCAAGGGGACTAAAACATAGATCATTTCGAGCATTCCTTGAAGAGGTTGGTGCTACCTGTAGTGATGTACTCTATCACACAGAAGTTCGTTGGTTGAGCCGAGGAAGAGTATTGTTGCGTTTTGTTGCACTCAAGGAAGAAATTATTCAATTCTTACAAAATGACTCAAAAAAATTCCCAGAGCTTCACAATGAAATTTGGAATACTGACTTGTATTTTTTATGTGACATCACAGGTCATCTTAATGAATTGAATGTACAGCTTCAAGGAAAAGGTCAACTTATTTTTCAATGTATAGCTGCAGTAAAGGCTTTCAAAATAAAACTAAAGCTTTTCAAAAGCCAACTATTAAAAGGAGATATGTGCCACTTTCCTACGTGTATAAAATATATTCCTGTTACTAAACATGCCGAGTTAGGAGAAAAATATTCAAATGACATTGAACTTTTGATTCAGGAGTTTGATCGGAGGCTAACACTATCAAAAGAAGAGGACATTGCATTTAAATTAGTTGAAGACCCTTTCTCTGCGGATCCAGCGGAACTTCCAATGCACGTACAACTAGAAGTTATTGAACTTCAATGCTCAACAGTTTATCGAAATAAACACAGAGAAAGCAACCTTCAAGAGTTTTACAAGAGTTTGGACAAGGACAAGTTTAAAAATCTGCGAGATAGTGCTTTGCAGGTTTTCAGCATATTTGGAAGTACCTACATATGTGAACAAACGTTCTCTGTTATGAATATTAATAAAACCAAGACTAGATCAACTCTAACCGACGAGCACTTGGAAGATATTTTGAAAATATCGATATCAAACATGGATCCTGAATACGATCATCTTATTGATAACAAGAAGTGTAATACATCCCATTAATCAAAACTTAAAGAATGTAAGTATATATTTTTTAATAAAGATCGTTGAAAACGTATAATAGGTGTCTTTAATTGAAATTTCCAGTATTTATATTTCGCTGCTTTGTTTTAATAGAAATAGATTAATCATATCTGTACCGAAAATTATGCTATATGCTTGCGGCCCGCAGAAGTCTAGCTACTTTGCGTTTGACCCTTACCTACAGCCAAGTTGTGCAGGCCTGGTGTAAGGTGTTTGTAATTTTGGAGAGTTACATGACTCCGTCATCACCGCTTTCAATTCGAATTTGACTTCTTGGCACATAAACTCACTTTCTGTAGTTCAGTTCACATATATGAAAAAAAAAAATTCGGAAAATTGCATTAGGTTATACCTGGTATGGGGAAAACTATTTTGGCCAGTATAGATGGTTGCAAAGGGGTTAATGAAATTTCACTGCATTCTACTTCTATTATTTAAAATTGCTACTACACGCAATTAAGATTTTCCCCCAATCACACCCGTCACATAAAAAATCATAAAATAAAATCTAGTTTGCGGTAACTAGAGACATTTGCAGGTATGTATTATTATTTTGTTTCATTTTTTAGAACAATTGGTGGATTATTTTAAAATACTTAAATTATTTGTTGTGCGAAAAACACGATAATAATTTTTACTAGGCCTAATACACCTATATACCTCTTCAGATTTTGCATCTGCAATACGTTTCTTCAAATTTGGAGGCATGTCTTCTGGCAAGTCATGCGTTGTATTGTAGTACTCTGGAATCCACCCATATATTTTGTTCAATTTTAAGAATATACATGGAGAACTCTTGTGATAGTTGTAGTGTTGCTCCCTGACACAGTCCTTCCAGATTTTGACATCAATATCACAGACTTGACCTCTCTGTGCAGGCTGTGTGTAGGTGCACTTACGGACTGACGCTGTACCCTTTTCTGCTTTACCAGGTGTATAATATTCTGGAAAAAAGAAACTTGGTAAATATGGAATATGGATTTTGATATTCTTGATAAAAAATACTCTACATTTTCCAGTTGCGTCACAAAGGGAAGGTAAAAAGCATAAAAAATTATATTCATAGTTTAACTACTACCAAAATGATGTTTATAACTGTTAATTAAAATGAGATTTTATTTACAATGTCCAGAAAGAGTTATTAATATTGGCTTTTTATTTCATCTTACAAAAGTTATGTACACAACATATATTTATATCCAAATATGGAGAGTATGTTTGGAATTATATTATGCATTCGTATAATGCACTGTCAAGTGCTCAACCAATCAAATCAAAAAACTAACATAAAATCACTTAGTTCCTAAGTTAAATAATAATAAGTTCCCAGCTTTTATTAAAACTTTTACAGTCATTAATTATAACAGTCGCTAAAAATCAAGGATTACAGTAAATAATAATTTTTATTTATTGATTATCAAGACACATTTTAAATATTTATAATGTATTTTTCTTCAAAACCATGCCCTTTTCACATATTTATTATTTGCTATTCAAGTCACCAAGTTTTGAAGTAAACACACTGTATAGTATTCTCAAACGTTTCTTAATTTTTATGAACCCGACGTATGACTTCCAGTACTTACTATCTAGGAATGTATTCAAACTGTGCTCCCACTTCTCGTAGCTTGTCTTATTAGATCCCTGAAGCCAGATCAAGGTGCTCTCTGCATTTTCCATCGACATCGGTCTGTAACCCAAACCAGGATTTGTACCAATTATCGATCGGTCCAATTGCCACTTAGGAATTCTCGGATCTAGCGTCTGGAAGAACACCCACATGCATATTGCCACTAAAGCTGCTAGCATTCCATAGAATATGAGGTAGAACAACCCAATTTTTGCTGGAAATTAAAATAATTTAGATACCTATTTTTGTTATGAGTTATATGAAAAAGAATGTTATGTTTTAGTAATTAGGAAATGAGTCACATTGGGTTAGTCATTTTAAACTGACTAGTTCTGATTTCCAATCTTACTATACGTCGAGTTTTTCGGTCATTATAATTTCAAAATATAAACATAAAAATGCGTTTGTTTTTCGACATAAATACTTAGGCATTGTTTTTTTTAATTATTTGGTAACAAAATATAACCTACAAACATTCGCATGAGGTCATTATAAATCAATTTATAGATAATACGTATTGTGTTATAAAACTTATCAGAAATATCTTCTCTAATCTAATGCGGATGAAAGATAGCCTGATAACAACAGTACTCGCATATCCTAGCAACGCCCATCTTGAACGTAAACAAAACACGTCTCACCCCAACTATTCAAATCTCTCCCGAACAACGTCTTCTGTTTTGGGTCGAATATTTTGTTCTTCTGCGGCACACGGTACTCGTAATCCTCATCTTGCATAGCAACCATTTTTATCACTGTTTTAACTTACGAATTAACTTAAAAATAATGGACGGAAGTAATGAGAAATTTCGGTCAAACGCTAACGTAAACACACCAGACTACGCCATTGAACTCTGAAGAAGGCGAGGCGCGCAGTGTTGCCAAGTGTTGGGTTGAGAATTCAACCGACCGCGAAGAATGTCACCGATAGAAAGTACCTAACATTATTTTATTAGTTCATCGCCAAATTGATTTTTACGCAAATTCCGGATGATTGGCGTTGTTTTGTTTTTGTAGTACCTAATTACAAAGTACATTTAAAGATAATATGTAAATAATTTATTATTATTTTACTTTGACGTTGCCTTTCCGATAAATCTGAAAATCCATTTATCGAATTTTGTTAGTTATGAAAGAGATCCAATAAAGCTAGACGTTTGTAATTAAGTAACTAAGAGGTTCCAAAACGTTGTACAGGTATATTAAAACGAGGAATTCAATAGAGTATCTACTTGATATGATATCTTTGAAAAGTTTAAAGATGGCGGTAAACAATTGCCAATTTTTGTTTTTCTTATGGGCGCCATATTGGATTTTAATTGTCAAAATGGGATATTACTTCTTTGGTCTAATGATGGATCATGCCTTGAAATGTTGCATAAAATATTGCAAATGGTACTTTTTTTGTGTTTCTGATTATTAGGTATCAAACATCATTCCAGCAACTTTCCAGCGACTTTCCAGCCACTTGTTATTAATGAAATTAAATTATTGTATGTTGAACGGATGCTTTTATTCTTATTTTAAATTTTTTATTTTGCAATTTTATTTTGAATATTTTATATTATTTTTTGTTTTTTAAGGCTTCCGTCTCCGACTTTGAAAAAGCGGCCACTCGATTCCGAAGGTCCTTATGTAACTGCCATCGGAAAGTAATTTCAAAACTTATGAAAATTATTTATGCAAATTTTGGTGTGGACTACAAATATGGAAATGCTTTCTGATGGCAGTTGCGACTGATTATTGTCTGCAGTAATACGTTATAAAATATAATTAAATGTTAACTATAAGAGCACAAGTTATTTTCTTCTAAGCTTCTCCAGACTTGCACTCTGGAATATTGTAGTGCGTGTTTGCAATAAGTTGGAAACCATGTTTACAATTAGTGACGATTGTGAAAGTACTATATCATCGAATAGAAAACTCAAACACGGTCCAGTTTGAATATTTGTACAAATAGAAAGCAATACAATAATTTCTTTAGGTTATACCATATATCAAATGTAATAAATACGAAATAAAAACAGACATGTTTATAGTAGCGCTTTCAACAACTGGTGATTTTTTTTTTGTTCGAGGGATTTTTTAATTTGAAGCTTTGGAGAGAAGTTTGCTACAGTTCGCTATTTGATTTGAGACGGGAGCCTTAATTTATCTGTTTTTCATTTAGTATTGAATGCTTTAAAAATGGATTACTTAGAAACATTATGTATATTCGTCATTTGCACAACCTTCTTCATTAGATTAGACAAGTTCAATTTACCATACATTACTGACAACAGGTATGCTAAATGTATCTATATGTATCGCTGAAGCAGTGTTTGATATTTGTCGAATAAAAAGAAAGTTCTTAGAAATTATAGACCATAAGATTTGATTATTTACATTACAGCACTCTCAAAAAACGAGAATAGTAGACTATCGCGTCTTAGCCCAGTGAAATTAAACACATAATTCACATCGGAAAAATTCAAACCCAGCTGGACTTTTAAATATGCCTTTGATTTGGCATGAGAAATAGAGAGTAAGAAGTTTCCATCGATATCGGGTCTGAGCTGCGAGTTATTCACGGTCATAGATGACTGGAGTTTTTTATTGATCGGACAACAGTGGATTTTTTAGGAAACTTCTAGATCTTTTAATTCTCTACATAAAATGTGTATACATCCTTTAAGTACGAGTTGGCGTTTTCAAGTTATTCGTCTGAAAATACGTCGAAAGCAAGTATAACGTTGTTTGTATGGTGGGTGATCCATTCCGCGTCCCAAGTATTTCAAAACATGATTGAGTATCATATTTAATAATTAAAACAATAATAGCGTGCAAACGTGCAATGAAAACTTGACCATTTGCGAGATAGTCCTTCAGAAAGTTAAGAAATGGTTTATGATGTCCTTGGTTTTAGCGGAAACAAAAATTAGTGTAAATGTTTTTAAATCTACGCTAGTAAAAGATAGGTACTTGTATTCAGCCAAATTGAAAGAAAACACGCTGCCGGTATTTATATAAAACATTTGTGAGGCACATGTGAAACGCATTTGAAAATTATTTGGGTTATTTTAATTTGTTAGAAATCGAAAACAACCAGCTGTTGATTGTCTTTTATTGTCATAAAACCCTAAACTGGGTTTCGCAAGGATTTTGTATATATAAACTCCGTTTTTAGTTCATTCTGGAATTGAAAAATTGCAATTGAAAGTGGTTTGCATTAAGTTAAATGTTCAAAAATGCCAGACCTCTTCCGAAAGCAAGGGGCGCACAGATTTTTCTTGCTCCAGGGCGCTGAATATGTACAGTGCAACCTCGATTATCCGGACACACTATTATCCGGACACTCGGTAATCCGGACACCCCGTGCAAAACACGATTATCCGGACACCGCTCGCTAATCCGGACAACGCGCCGCGCCGTCAAGTAAGTCCAAGCGGCTTGTTGAGAGCTTGACTACGTACGGCAGCGGTAGTACACATACATTAGGGTGTATCGAAACAACGTTTTTTTCGAAATTGAAAATATCAGGTTGATAAAAAGTTGCCCCTATGGACCTACATATACAACAACAAAAATTGGCACAATTGAAAAATATTTAGGGCGGCAGACCTAAAGTTAACTTTCTTTAAGAATTAGATTTTCCTTTTTTGATGAAAGATTTTTTTTCTTTTTCAAATACAGTAAGTTTAACTAACCATAAGGTGTGAAATTATCGTATACATAAATATATTACTCTAATGCAACATTTAGATTAGTTTCGATTCAATTTTTAGAATAAAGACCGTTTTCATATAATTTAAAAAATGTGGGCGTTGAGAAAGAAAAATCACTCAAAATTTCACAAAAATATGAAAAAATTTGAATTTTTAAAGAAAATCATAAACTTTAAGACTCCTGCAGGAGACCCAAATAATATGCAATTGGGCCAGTTTTTTTATTGTATATGAGAGTCCGCTGGGACAACTTTTTATCAACTTGAAATTTTGAATTTCGAAAAAAAAAACGGTTTTTCGATACACCCTAATATGTCCCTGTGCGTTTGTTTGGTGTACACGGCAAAAATGCCTAAAATGCCATATTACTTTGAATGTGCAGCAAAAAGTCGAAACAATTCAATTAATTATTAATGGACAACGAATTAGATCGATTGCTGTGCAATACGGCGTTAGAAAATCAACGATTTCCAATATAAATAAAAAAAACAAATTTGTCAACCTTGTTTAATAATCGTTTAAAATTAGTACCAAAGTGCATGAGTTCTGTGTTGCTGACCTTAGGTGGAATTACTTAACTAGTAACTACCGAACTGCATTCAATCACTGCGATAGAAATGGGCATTTTCGCAATTTAATATAAATTCTAGTAATAATTACACCAAAAGTCGTCATCACTGGTTCTATGCATGACTTAAAATTGATAAAAACTTCAGATAATGTTATTTGCGCAATTTTCAAGCAATATTCGGTAATCCGGACAAATCGATTATCCGGACACCCCCCTTGCATTTAATTGTCCGGATAATCGAGGTTGCACTGTAGTTACGCTACTGATAATGCCCCAAAGGGCAAAACCGGTTCACAGGGATCTAAATATTTTTAAATTGTCGATTATTGTCGATTGTTTGATTAAAAAAAGATAATGTAAAATGTATGTAAAATGTAAATGTTCGTGTAAGATAATAATCGTAAGGCTGCCCAGCCAAATTTGTTTATTTCGACAAGAACAATATGGAAAATTATGGTCTATTATTAGACGTAATAGACCATCTGTGGATGCACTGTACGTATATATGAGGATCTTCTGTCCCCTCATTCTATTGTTAGTTTAAATTTTCCAACTCTACCCATTGTTTATTTTGTGTGTCGATTTTACTATCCGAGAGAACATTAATATTATCAATAATAGTTGCTCAACGGTAGAGCAATGCCCGGCAAGGCAGAAGACCCCGGTTCAAATCCGGGGTGAGACCGTATCCTTTAAATAATTTTAAAATTACTTCTCACCTCCTAGATTCTCTTTCGTTATTCATCCATATATACCTTATATTTAAAACCGACTAAACTAGTTTCATACTTTCCAATAGCAAGATTTGCGATTAAGCTTGACATACCATGAATCAATTTCCACCAGTGTCCAATAGATGTCATGATAATATTAGTTAGACAGCAATCCTTACCGTTACTAGCCTTTCAAATAACGAATTTATCTATTCTTTCTCACCTTCTCACAGGGCTCGGTAGCTCAACGGTAGAGCAATGCCTCGGTTCGAATCCGGGCTGAGACCGTATCTTTTAATTAATTTTAAAATTACTTCTCACCTGGATTCTCTTTAGTTATTCATCCATATATACTTTATATTTAAAACCGACTAAACTAGTTTCCTATTATCAATAATTTTGATAACTATGGACAAACATGAATTTTGTGAATGAAAGTGCGGTTTTACAACAAACTTAATTTAAATTTTTTGTGTGTGACTAGCTTAGTTACAGTTTTTAGTTTTTTCAATGATGTGTTATTGTTTATATTATCTACGTCAGGGGCAATCACCAAACGAATTAATTGTGTGAAAAATGTTTGCAACAAAAAAGTGGTTTAAATTTTTTAGCTGTCCTGACAAAAGTTATACTACCAAAGATGTTTTTGAGAACTGGCTTTGAGTTACTGCACCAGTACCCGCAAAATTTCGTATGGCGTACAGCGTATAGCGTACGTCACGCCATTATAATTTCAGGGATGACATACAATCAATACGATCGTTGGAAATTTAAGGCAAATGGGAAAAAATTCTGCAAAAAAAACATTGATAGGTGCGTTTTGATTTCTGCGGAAATACCAATTAAACTGCTTAAAGAAAAATGGTTGTGAGTATCCACTTGTGATTAGCAGGGATGTAAAAGCTACCGCGTATGTTACCAAATTAATTACCGTAACTAATGGTAATTTACCGATTTCTAATTACCGTAATTTACGGCCTAAATTACCGATGGTATTTTACCGATGCTCATTTTAAATAAGAAGACACCTACTATCAAATACCTGATTTAAAGAAATGTTCTGATGATCCGGATAAAATGTGATCATCGTTTGTGAAACCATGCGTTGTTGTTTAGTGAGTGGGTAATAAATTACAGTATTTTATATGCTGTCAGACTGTCCATTTTAAAAATTGCTGGTATAAAAAGTATTTTTATTGTAGTCTGCTTTTATTTTAATAATGAATTACTACTATTAAATCAGGAAAAGCATCAGCGATTGGTGGTTATCTACGATATAATGACATAAGGCTGCACCCAATTTTGTTACATAACTTACTGTCATCGGTAAATTATCATTTTTAATTACCCGGTAATTAAGAAAATATACTTTACCAATTGCAATTTTGAATTTGTAATTTCTCGGTAATTTAAGCGAACTAAATTTACCAGATTTGTTTTATTTACGTGGTAATTTAATATTTGAAATTAATACTTTTAATTTAAACGGTGATTTACGAAATAATTAATTACCGTAATTCAACATCCCTGGTGATTAATGATGACGTAACGATCTCCAATCGGAAATAAATGCATAAAATACCAAAAAGCTTTCAGTCTGAAGAACTGTTGTTAGTTTAAAACTAATCCTCAAATAAATCAGTTGATGATCAGAATATTTAGATTCTCCAGTCAATTATACCATCACTTACACCAACTAGCACCGTTCCTGCCGAAGAACTTCCCTGTCTTGGGGTCCCATATAAACCTCAGGAACTTCTCCTTATTCGAGAGCTTCATCTCCTCAGGCTTGATATAATAGGCGCTCTGGACATTCAGAAGTTCCTCCTGCTTGATCTGTGCTAGCGACTGCTGCCTGACCTTTACCCCTTGCGGGGGTACCGCGTGCTTTTCGCCTTTGCCCGGCATCCTTGAGGGTGAACCTGGAGGGTGGATGTCTTCAGATCACTCACGTTCTCTTTTAAGAACTCTCGTCTCGGAGATGCTGCGTCGCGAACTGCACCTTCCACGCTTCGGTGGAGCAAATTGGCTCCAAGAGTGCGAGTAGGCCCGCTCGTCCGGATATTAGCGATTTTCGTTGTCGTAATCACATCCTCATTCCACTGTGGGTGCTTCTGCTGATGCTGGTGCAGCTAATTTTCCACGCTGACTTACGGGGAAGGCGGCGACGTTTGGTTCTAATAGCGCCTAGGGCTTTTAGTAGTCACGCGTAACTCAATTTCGGCGAATTAACCACCAGGAGTAGAACACACGCCGGATTATTCCGCTTTGTAATTGCTGCTACTTACCGGTGTCTGGAATAGAGGATTTTGGGCAGACGAAAGGACGAGTCACAGTATCTTTTTTTTTGTTTTAAAATTAACTCCACAAGGAAACAGTGTCCATGAGAAATGTGGTGTATGCCAATTTTTTTCAATAGTTTTCATTTTGACGTAACTTACCCCATACGTCCTACCTCTTGCCATTAATAATGTTATCATGAAGACAAATCGTTGTATGTATAGTTAATTTTTTTGGAATACCGGGTGATTCAATTTCGGAGCTCACCATGGGGACCTCGCTTATTAGTGGAGATAGAGCCTATGTTTAAATTTGGCAGTTTCGTTTTTTTGAGTTGATCCATTATCTGAAAAGAAATTTAAGCTATTATTTTTCATTTTGAAGATATCCGCAAAATACTGAAATGTTAAGATATTATCGTTTTTAATTTTTTTATTCAAAACCAAACGTAGCTAGACGTTTGAAACAAAAACACAGCTACTTTTTAACAAGGAATGCAGGGTCATTTTTTAACTTGAAATAACATCAAAGATGGCGGCGTAACCATAGCCAACTTTTGTTTTTCTTATGGGCGCCATGTTGAGTTTTGGCATTTTCCGATAGACGTCTCTTTTCTCATTTCCGCAATGTATAACATGTTAGCATTATTTTTTAAAACAATGGTTTGAAGCTTTGAAAGTAGGATATGTTTTATTGCCCTAACTATTGAACCTGATAGAATTCATGGTCAGCTAACGCCGCTGTCTTTGAATAATAAAATACACGTTCATGTTTTTTGTATTTAGCTGGAATTCATTATTTATTACTAAGGATAGGCAAAAGCATGATGGTACGTGCAGGTCTCTTCAACAGAGGCGGTACGAACCATGTATGATCGTCTACTAAACTCTTACGGCTTTGTCACTGTTACTCATAGGTCATATACATAGACACTATATACAAACTTAACTTAACTTAACTTAACTTATCGACCATACAAAACTGTCTCACATTGCGGGAACAGAAACTACACATTGGCGCTATACGGCAAGCGCAGTAAAATCCAGTATTACGTTGCGGCGAAGTAGGCGAGGCCATTACTGATTAGTGCCAGTGACACAGACGTTAGTGCACGGACAAACAGTTAGCGGCGCTGATAGCGGTGCTTCTAGCGGTGCTGCTAGCGGCGCTGGTAGCGGAGCGTTTGAATACACAGGTGCTTATGATCATGAACACAGTCAGCGGCGCTTCTAGCGGTGTTGCTAGCGGTGCTGCTGCCACTGTGTGTTCATGGATATAAGTACCTGTGTAGTGTGTACTCAAACGCTGCGCTACCGCCAATTCCGACCACGTGCGCCGCTAACTGTTTGTCCGTGCACTTAGGCAATTGACAGCCTCTGCTGTAGACATCTGCATGTACCATCATGGTTTTTCCTAGCTCTGTTTATTACCTTAATGAAAAACCATTGCTTTTTACAAATTAAAGAGCATTCTCTACAAGCTGGTATTTAAATTTTCGTTTGAATTTATCTTGGCGTGTAATACAAATAGGTTTGTGCAGATTTTTTATTAATAATTAAAATTTTTGAATACCTATTTTAAAGAAAAACGGAAGTAAACAAAAGTAGTCAGATAACAGTTTGCGTTTATTTTAATTATAGTTTTCTAAATTGTCACACTTTTTAATATGTTTTATCTTTTACAATGCTTAATTTATATAGGGTGAGATATTAGTATCCCGGCGGTCGATAGTTAATAAATCGTTTAAGAATTAAATGCGGCATGATATACTGGGCGTTCATGTACATACTTTCCGTCACACCTAAATGCAACACCCTGTATACATGAAAATAATTTTACGTTAGAAACTAATGAGTCCAACAACTCTTGTATAAAACATTTCTTTTTCTCAAACGATTTGATGGCTATCGACCGTCGGGATACTAATAACTCACCCTGTAAGTAAAGCCTTGATTACACGTGACGAGTACAGTGGCGAGACAGTAAAATATCGGTAATATTTTACTGTCTCGACAGTAAAATATTACCGATATTTTACTGTCTCGCCACTGTACTCGTCACGTGTAATCAAGGCTTAATTGAGAACAGTAGAACAGTGGGACTGTGTGAACTTCGCCATTTAGCTGAAATTTTTTATTTGTTTATTTAGTTTCTTTTGAAGTTTTATGTTATTAATAAAGGAATTTATTATTATCATTGACTGTTAATTATTATACTGTTATCAGCTCATTCACAAAGTATGGACATGCGTTCATATCTAATAAGTTTAACAACAGGACGATTTCCTGAAAATTAGGTAAGAATGCAGTTTTTACAACTAAACTCCTCAAGTGCTTTCTGCTGAAATATAATTATAACTTTTTAAGACGGGTACAGCCATCTACTGTTGAACAGTTGTACTTATTTCTTGATTCATTAGTTAAAGTGGATAATTGGATATGTTAGTGTCAACTATTTTTTATCGTTGGACGTTGTTTTATATTACGTTGGAAGGTGGCGCTACTTTGTCATATTTTTATTTCTGTATAGGTACGTGGCAGCACAATATGCCCTATGCAGAGAGTACAAAAACTTACCGCGATATTGCCGGTTATTGGATACCGGCAATATTGCCCTAAAGAATCACAGTAGTATTGAAAAAGTCCTCAACTGTAAAATTACGTCATGACGTGTTAAGCGCAGATTATAGTGCCGTAAACTTAACCGTAACCGTAGAGTAAGAAAGTTGAACATGCACGTTTTTTGATTAGCGGTTATAGTGCTTACGGTCACTTAGGCAACCCCATGCGTAGCGATTCCTGTTGCGGTTACGGTGACGGTTAAGTTTACGGCACTATAATCTGCGCTTAATGGCTCAGAATACAGAAACTGTGTAATATTATTGTTACGAACTAATAATATTTATCTACGACTCACATATAATAAGTTCATTGCATACGTATCGATGACTATTTAATCCCCATCATTATACGCGCCAATGATTATAATGACACTAACGTTGTATAACAATGACAGGTCGTTCAAATAATGACCTCATTATTTGAACAAACTGTCATCATTATATGACGCTAGTGTCAAAGTCTGTCAAAACCTACGTGGATGACAGTTATTTGACAGTTCGCCTCGCCATCATTGACAAATACATTTAAAATATTTTGCATAAAATGGAATTTATGAGTCGTAGATAAAGTGTCGTATTTGACTCGTACATAACGGATATAAATCGCTCGCAAACTTCATGCTCGCGATTTATATCCTTAATTATGTGCTCGTCAAATAATATACTATTATCTACGACTCACATATAATAAGTTCTTTGCATTCGTATCTATGACTATATAATCTCATCATGAAACATCCCAATGAATATAATGACACTAGCATTGTATAATAATGAGTTCGTTCAAATAATGACTTCATTATTTAAATGAACTGTTATCATTATAAAACGCTAGTGTCAAAGTCTGTCAAAACCTACGTAGATATTTAATATATAATGGAACTTATGAGTCGTAGATAAAACGTCGTATTCGACTCGCACACAAGAGATATAAATCGCTCGTATGTTGACACGCCCGCCTATGGCTCGCGTATACACTTCGTGTTTGGGTTTTATATCCTTTTATATTATGCTTTACATACTTCCATCATTATACTATCAACTTCCTCTTTGTTTTTGTGGTTTTAAGTGCGTGAATATAATTACAAATGTGAATGTTATTTCACACTACTATTAATTAACATTGTGTGTTCGCATCTCTAATAAGAATATGCGGTGTGTCTGCCTAATTCCATTTGGCCTGATTACTAGTAGCCCAGTATTTTTTAAAACCTGATGCCGGCTCTACCCTTACAAATTATCTGAATCTCAATGATATGGTCTTTCACGACGAGCTGCCATTAGAAGTATACGGCAAACCAAATGAATCCTTAAGTATTTTTATGGGATTTTAAGGACGCTGACTCTAAATCTGGCATTAACATTGCAAAATTCAAAGTGGCGTATCAAAAATTGCTGACCAAAATAATATCGATAAACGAAAAAATTTAGAAATTTTAGGGTCGTCAAATACATGTCTGCAACTGAATTTAAAAATTTGAAGTAGCTGAGTCAAAATTGTAGTAAAAATAATTAAAGAATTAATTAATTAATTAATTAAACAATTTTGAAGTTTAAATACCGTATTAGGATTCAAAACCCCTAAATGCTATATGTTTGACCATGACGAAGTTATGAGCATAGCTAGTAGTTTTACCGAAACTAGTTGGCACGTTATGTCAAAAACTACTGGTCCGATCAACCTGAAATCTTTACTACATGTTCAACAAACATCGCCTTATCGCTGTCGAAGAACGCAATACGTTATATGTTTCGTATTTAATAGCAAAAACAAACATTGGAAAATTTGTGAGCTTAAAAATTGCGTCACCATTTCCTCAAATCTAAATATTGCTTCTTCTATATTTTTTTTCCCCCCGGTTCATAGAGCGATGAGTACTTATGTATAGAATATTGTGACGATCTTAACAGCCGCGAAAACGCCAGAAGTTCTAGGTTATTCCGGAGTATTCCATCGAGGCAGCGAAGCGCAAGTGGCGACCGCTCTGGGCAAACGTAGAAAACACGGGAACATTCCAGAGTATCGATCGATAGGTATATAAGAGAAACTGCTTCGCGCGCCATGGTATAAGGACTCGCGCGCTAACGCCGCTAACCAGTATTATTCAGAGTGCAGTCGGAGCATTTGGCGCGATTATTGATCGACATAAATAGTTCGAAATAAATACTGTGAAGATAAATTTTGTAGTAGCTTTAAGTGACAGTTAGTTTTTAGTGTTCGTGTTTAGTGTTCGTGTTTGATAATTAGTTAATAAGACTGTAATAGTGTTAAATAAATTAGTTGACTATTTTAATATACCGAGTGTTTTAATTCACACCTTAACGAACGAAAAACGCTACATTGGTGTCAGGTGTGGGGTGTGAATTGGACATTAGTGAAAATAAAATTGAAGTGAAATAAATCGGACTAATTAGTGTGCGTGAAAATGGCGAAACTAGCGGACTTAAAAGTTAGTGAGCTGAAAAAGGAGCTGGAGGAAAGGGACTGCGATATGACGGGGAAGAAAGCGGACTTGCAGGAGCGGCTTCGTAAAGCATTAATTGAAGAAGGCAATGACCCGGACAACTTTGTTTTTGCTAGTGCAAGTGATATCGGCCAAATGCTGCAATGTTTGGAGACTAAATTGCTAGAAAATTCCACCGACCTGGAGGCTAAATTGCTCGAAAATTCCGCCGACCTGGAGGCTAAATTGCTGGAAAATTCCGCCGACCTGGCTAAAGTGTTGGAAAATTCCGCCGACCTGGAGGCTAAATTGCTAGAAAATTCCGCCAACCTAGAGGCTAAAGTGTTAGAAAATTCCGCCGACCTAGAGGCTAAATTGCTAGAAAATTCCGCCAACCTAGAGGCAAAATTGCTAGAAAAATCCGCCGACCTGGAGGCTAAATTGCTAGAAAATTCCGCCGAACTTATTACCAGTTTAAAAAGCGAGCTTGGGGAAAAGCTAGAAGAGAATTCTGCCAAGTTAAAAAAAGAGATGTTAGAAAACAACGCCAACCTAAAAAGGGAATTACACGAAGAAATTTTAACAAAATCTTCTACACTGGAAGAGCGAATTCTTTTGATTTTGGAGGGCAAGATCCAGGAAGTTCAGAACAAAATCACAACGTTGGACGTCAACACCTTCGAGGAGTTGCCCTATCAACCTTCGGCAACGGACAACAAGACCAAAGTTAGTGGCAATCAGGATTCCGTTGGGCTGATGCGCCTCAAACCACCGCAATTTGATGGTTCAACGTCGTGGAATGTTTATCAGCGTCAGTTTGAAGCGGCTGCAAAAGCGAACGGTTGGTCATCAAGGGAGAAGGCGACCGCCCTTACGTTGGCTTTGAGAGGAGATGCTGCTGCTATCTTGCAAAGAATGTCCCCGGAAGAGCAAGAAGTCTACGACCACCTGGTGAGACACCTGGAGACGCGTTATGGCCAGTCACACCTGGAACATGTCTACCACACTCAGCTAAGAAATCGGTGCCAGAAGTCAGGGGAGCCCTTACAGGAATTTGAGGCAGATATTGCACGTCTGGTTCGCCTGGCATATCCAGATGCCCAGGAAAAGATCATGGAACGTTTGGCGGTTCAAGCATTCCTGGACGGACTCCGTGATGGTGAAATGAAGCAAGCCTTACTACTAGCACATCCACCTAAGCTAGTTGATGCACTAACACGGGCCCTTGAATTCGAAGCTGCCAAGAACACGAACAAAGGTCAAGCTCGTGTGCGACAAGTGATTCCAGCAGAGGACGACTTCGAAGAGTCAGTCAAACGGATCGTCAGGGAGATCGATAAAGAATGTAGCCGCCAGGACCGGAAGTTGGAGTGCTGGAAATGTGGCAAGGCAGGCCACATAAGAAGACGCTGTCCAGAAGGCGTCAGTCCCACTTCCGCCAATCCGGAAAACAAAAAAAAGGTCGATGCGAGGGGGCAAACGTCGACCTGTATTCAGCAAGCCCCAGCAAATACCGCCCAGGTCTCCTCACTGCAACACCATGCCAACAGTGTTTTCGTCGACGCGTGCGTGGATGGAACCCTCCGCACTGTGCTGCTGGATACAGGTGCGACGAAGACAATCATAAGGCCGGACATAATAAAACCTGCAGCTAAGGTTCGGCAATCAAAATGGCGTCTACGTACAGCAACGGGAGACCAAGCAAAAGTGCATGGTGAAACAAACGTCATGTTTACCATCGGGAAAGCCACGTTTAACCATCCTGTGATAGTGGCTGAGATTGAGGATGAGGTGATCATCGGGACGGACATAATGGACACCAAGGGCTTCGAGTTAAGCTTTAGGCGGGGAGTTCTGCGGGTAGATGACGAGGAAGTTGTTTTACATCGAGAAAAGAATTTAAGTGTTCAAGTCCTACTCCCGGAGGAGACACTGATACCAGAACGAAGCGAGATAGTTTTGGACGGCTGCATTGATGGCAAGACCACAGATGGTGAGATAGTCATGTTCGAACCAGTAATGCATGACGAGGCTGTTGGCCGAGGAATAGCGGTCGGAAAGGCCCTTGTGCGGGCTGGCAGGAGTATTCCTGTGAGGATAATGAACGTCAATCACTATCCTGTGTTATTAAAGGAGGGCACGGAGTTAGGACACTGCTCTGGAGTGTCAGCGATACTGCGACAGGTTACGGCCGTGGAATCCAGCCGGGAAGCCATTCCAAAGGAATTAGAAGTACTGGTATCGTCGTCAGGCACCGGTCTAAAGCCAGACCAAAGAAGGAGGCTGAGACATTTGGTCCATAGCTATCGAGATATTTTTGATACTGGGAAGAAAGGGAGGACAAATATAATCCAGCATAAAATCAATACGGAAAATGCTCGTCCCATTCGGCAGACAGCTATAAGGCTACCGCTGGCTAAGAGAGAGGAGGCTGACAAGATTATTGAGAGTATGGTCGAGGAAGGAATCATAGAACCATCCAGCAGTCCATGGTCTTCACCGGTGGTACTGGTAAAGAAGAAAGACGGCTCGACCAGATTCTGCGTTGACTACCGGCAGCTTAATAATGTGACCAAAAAGGACAGCTATCCTCTTCCTCGCATCGATGACACTTTGGACACCCTGGCCGGATCGAAGATCTTTTCCACGCTGGATTTGAAGAGCGGGTACTGGCAAGTTGAATTGGCCCCCGAAGATAGAGAAAAGACAGCTTTCACGGTGGGTGCTGGATTATGGCAATTTAATGTGATGCCATTTGGACTGTGCAATGCTCCTGCTACTTTCGAACGACTGATGGAAACGATTTTAAGAGGACTGTCCTGGAAGACATGTCTGGTCTATCTTGACGACATTATTGTAGTAGGAAAATCGTTTGAAGACCACCTGCGCAACCTAGAAGAAGTGTTCCTGAGGCTACGAGGTTCAGCACTGAAGTTGAGCCCAAAGAAATGTCACCTATTTCAAAGAGCTGTGCAGTACCTGGGTCACGTTGTTTCCAGTCAAGGAGTGGCGGTTGACACGGCAAAGATCCAGACTGTCAAAGATTGGCCAGTTCCCAATGACAAACATGAGCTGCGCAGCTTCTTGGGATTATGCACATACTACCGACGCTATGTGAATGGATTTGCCAACATCGCAAAACCATTAACCAGGCTCACCGAAGGAGAACGAAAATTCCAGTGGTCCCAGGAATGTCAAGAAGCTTTCGATCACCTAAAAGGGGCTCTGATAAGCGCACCTATCTTGAGCTATCCCCTACCTGAAGGAAAATTTATACTGGACACCGACGCTAGCAATGTGGGCATAGGAGCCGTGCTGTCCCAAATTCAGGATGGGCAAGAAGAAAAAGTCATAGGCTATTTTAGTAAAACGTTGTCCAAGCCAGAGCGTAACTACTGCGTCACCCGCCGAGAGTTGCTAGCTGTTGTGAAAGCGATGGAGCACTTTTACAAGTACCTCTACGGAAGGAAGTTCCTGCTACGAACAGACCATGCAGCTTTAAAATGGCTCCTTCAGTTTAAAAATCCGGAGGGACAAGTGGCAAGATGGATAGAGAGGCTACAGGAGTTTGACTTCGACACCGAGCACCGAGCAGGGAGAATCCATGGAAATGCAGATGCCCTATCAAGAAGACCCTGTCCACAGGACTGCAAGCCTTGCCAGCGGGCAGAGGAAAAAGACGCTGACTTGTTACGAACCACCATAGTCGACGATACTTGGCAAAATAGAGATCTTATAAAAGACCAAGAGGAAGATCCCGATATCCAGATAGTCCTAAACTGGATGAAAGAGGAGAAGAAGCCAACCTGGGGAGAAGTTGCCAAGTATCCTCCTAACATCAAGTCGTATTGGGCACAATGGGACTCCCTAATTCTGGAAGATGGACTCCTGCGGCGGAAAATAATTGACCACGACGGCCAAGAGGAAAGAAGGCAAATTGTTGTGCCCAAATGTCGGATTGCGGAATTGCTAGAAGAACTCCATGCTGGTGTGTCAGGAGGACATCTCGGAGTGACAAAGACGCTGGGAAGGGTGAGAGAAAGATTTTACTGGGTCAATAGCAAGGAAGACGTAAGGGACTGGTGCAGAAAATGCGTTGTATGTGCGGCAAGTAATGGGCCGCAGAGAAAGCAGAAGGCTTTGATGCGCCAGTACAACGTGGGAAGTCCCTTTGAAAGGATTGCTATTGACGTAGCCGGCCCGTTTCCCGAATCCGAAGCAGGAAATAAGTACATCGTGGTCGTGATGGACTACTTCAGCAAATGGGTTGAGGCATACGCTCTACCAAACCAGGAAGCCTCAACAATTGCCGACGCCTTGGTGAAAGAATGGATTTGCCGATTTGGCGTACCTTTGGAGCTACATTCGGACCAAGGGCGAAATTTTGAATCCAGTTTGTTCCAGAACATCTGTAAGACGCTCGGAATCAAGAAAACAAGAACTACTGCGTTACACCCGCAGTCCGATGGAATGGTGGAGCGCATGAATGGAACCATTAATCGGTATTTGGCGAAAGTGGTCTCCGACCATCAAAGAGACTGGGATGGCTTTCTTCATTTGTTCCTCCTGGCTTATCGATCGGCCGTCCACGAAAGCACGGGAGAGTCTCCGGCTCGGATAATTATGGGAAGAGAACTCCGTCTCCCATGCGATCTGAAGTTTGGTTGCCCGCCAGGAACTGATGTCGCCGGGGAGGACTACGTCAGTGAACTGCGAAGAAGAATGGATGCCATTCATAGCCAAGTTCGCATTTCCATTCAAGATGCCAGTAATCGGATGAAGGACGCATACGATGTGAATGCCAAGGACCACAGGTACAATGTCGGTGATATGGTTTGGCTTTACGACCCCAAGAGACGAAAGGGACTGTCACCAAAACTTCAAACATCCTGGGATGGACCATACAAAGTTCTGGAAGCTATCAACGACGTCCTTTACCGGATACAAAAGCCACCACGGGGTAAAGCTCGAGTCATTCACTTCAACCGACTGGCTCCTTACTACGGAGACCACGAAGACGCGGAGCTGCGGCGAATCCAACCAGAGCCGGATTTGACATTCGACGAATTCATGGCTCGTCATACTAATGGTCAAAAGAGTCGGTTCGGTGTGACCTGTGAAGTGCAGCGAGACCTGTTTACTGCTCCAGCTGGCTACGCACTGGCACATTGTGTGGCTAAGGACTTGCAAATGTCTAGAGGGATAGCCAAGGTTTTCCGCGGGAAGTTTGGAAATATTCCAGAGCTGCGTCGGTCTAATCCCAGAGTCGGACAAGCACTCAAGGCAACCGACGAAAAGACCGGCAGAAAGATCTTCCACTTGGTTACCAAAGAGACGTCCGATCAGAAGCCAACCTATAGAGATGTTTGGGACACTTTGTGTTCTCTAAAGGAAGAATTGCTAGCCGAGGACCTGAGAAGCCTGGCGATTCCCAAGCTGGCATGCGGACTCGATGGCTTGGACTGGAGGATGATTCGCAGCATGTTGGAAGCACTCTTCAGGTTGACGGGCGTACAAATTCTGGTGTGCTGTTATAGCCCTCAACGTCGTTCCCTGGAGAGAACCGTGGACTGTTACTTCCACAAGAGATCCTGCTGCAAGAAGGGAGCTTTTTGCCGATATCGACATCCACCATCTTTGGAATCATTTCGGGACGAAACGAGCTTAGGAGGGGGGCAGTGTGACGATCTTAACAGCCGCGAAAACGCCAGAAGTTCTAGGTTATTCCGGAGTATTCCATCGAGGCAGCGAAGCGCAAGTGGCGACCGCTCTGGGCAAACGTAGAAAACACGGGAACATTCCAGAGTATCGATCGATAGGTATATAAGAGAAACTGCTTCGCGCGCTAACCAGTATTATTCAGAGTGCAGTCGGAGCATTTGGCGCGATTATTGATCGACATAAATAGTTCGAAATAAATACTGTGAAGATAAATTTTGTAGTAGCTTTAAGTGACAGTTAGTTTTTAGTGTTCGTGTTTAGTGTTCGTGTTTGATAATTAGTTAATAAGACTGTAATAGTGTTAAATAAATTAGTTGACTATTTTAATATACCGAGTGTTTTAATTCACACCTTAACGAACGAAAAACGCTACAATATATAACGGCATTCGAGTGGAGAAATCATGCCAACCAGACGTAGTGTTTGCGGACGTAGTTTCCCACGAAAATAGTTATATTGGTTTTTCTCGGATAATATCCGAAATAGGAAAAAATAAATAAACAAGTCGACCAAATTTGAAATCAACTGATTGCATAGTGTCGTGAATAAAAAAAATCTGATGTGGCCAGGCACATGACTTTATCATACAATATATAAAATTAATAGTTTAGCTACATGAGAATCTATTCTATAGAGATAAATCGTAGGTATTGTCAAACCATCAGCATTTGACACTACCTACACTACGTCATTAGAATAATAGTTATTTATGTCACAAATGCCCAAAGTACGGAATAGCGCGACGAGCGGTGATACGGCGCGTCACCGAAGGCGGAGTGTCGCCGTCGCATATGAGCGAGTCGCGCTATCTAGTTTTTGGCAGGAGCGACATCAACGTTTATTGCGTTGCTTTTTAAGAAATACGTATTTAAAAAAATAAATGATTTCTGTATAGTAAATGCTAGGTTGGTACCACTTTGACGAAAGGTGCGTTCCGATTGGTAGGTAATGGTAGCTAATGGCGGTGGTAGAATACGAAATTATAGTATTTCTTACATATCGTGATAATGACACATATTAGTTTGCATGTACATAAACATAAGTCACTAGCAATTTTCTATTGGAAATACTATAACGGCGTCTGCTACCACTGCCATTATCACTAATGAAAACGCACCTTAAAAAGGTAATTCAAATTCTGACAGATTTATATTTGTTCATGACACATCCCTACCAACATACTAAAATAAAACTACACTCATCGCTATACTTTATTTATAATTTTCTCAATGTATCATTTTTAGAATTAGATATAAAGACGGGTTGATATTTCTTATCAACAAACAATCAAATTGGTGATCTTATTTTATTTGAAATTTGTATTTTATAATTTTGCGCACTACAGCGGCACGTTCTATAGTGGTTCTCCAACCTCTGATGAGATCAGCTGTTTTCGAATGTGACAACACAAAAAAATATTTGTCAAAATCCTGGCTACTATATAATTTCATATCAATGCAGATGCGACCGATCTCGATCAAATAGAATTTGCTCTTGAAGGTAAACTATTAATTTTACAAAAAAATGTTATAGGCATAAATTATTCAAAATTTCCTCTACTTTAATTTATTAATTAACTATTTTGTCGAAATTACAGAAATGGCGGCTCATTTCCAAAATCCTTGCAAAAGGCTTAGAATAAACTAAAAAGCTAAACTATTAATTTTACCAAAAAATGTCATAGGCATAAATTATTCAAAATGTCCACTGCTTTAATTTATTATTTAACTATTTTGACGAAATTACAGAAATGGCGGCTCATTTGCAAAATCCTTGAAAAAGGCTTAGAATAAACTACCAGTTCCTTTCGACCCTTTTGAACCAACAGCTTTTCAGCTCTAAGTTTGGTCATAAAACTTCTAAATATAAACTTTCGTCCCGATAGCTTTAGTAGTTTCTCCGGAATCGTCGTCACAAAAATCGTTTACACACGCACACACACACACACACACACACACACACACACACACAGACATTTTTTTGTACCTTGGTCAAAAATGTTCAGGGGACCCATAAAGACCTATTTCCGCTAAAATCTCAATTTTTTTTTTCGGCATGATTACAATACTTTATACATACTGCGTATGATAAAGTAAAAACATAGAATGCGGTAATTTTACCCTAAAAAACGGATTTTCTCTCAATTAAAATTGTCTATCCACCATTTTGAATTTTGCAATGTTTATGCCAGATTTTAATTCAGCGCCCTTAAAACCCTAAAAATGCTAAACTAGATATGGCCGTAGATCCCCTTTATTTTCATTTTCTGGTCCGCCATTTTGGTTCCGGTATTTTAAATTTTTCAATTTAAATGCCATTGTTGGATTCAGTGTCATAAAACTCCAAAATGCCATGTTTAAAGAAGTAATGAGCGATTTCAGACTAGATAAAGTAGCGATACTATTTCAATAAAAAAAAAAACAATGACGCAGGCACAGTAGTTTTTAGGACTTTTAGGGCTGGCGTTACTTGAGAAGATGTGTCAGAGTCTGTGGGTTGGATGCGTCTCGGGCTCCCACAGCTTGTATAAGGTGGCGTCGTGGAGTTCTCTGATAAGTTTTCAGTATTTAGTTAGCATTGAAGCGAACAGCATGGTTCACGAAACGTCATTAATCCAGGCAAACCCGGAAGTAATGTATTTTCTAAATATTAATTGCTTGGTGATTGATCTTGCGCGCAGCAACGTGCGCTCGTATCTCAGTTCTTCGTAAATAAATTCTACGGATCAGTTACATTTCGGTTCATTGTGAATAGACGTACTATCAAATTCAAAATATCTACTTGGTTGAACATTATGTTGTTTTACATCGGTAGGTACATAATTTATTTTATAACAGAATTCATATAATTTAAAAAAAGGTCATAAACCGCATGCGATTAGTATCAGAGTTATCTAAACATTCTAAGAATAAATAAGTTTGATTCAGTTGTGTATAGCCACTGAAAACAAGCAGTTGCATTTTATACTTAGACTACTATTAAATATGGCTGTTCATTCGTTTTGCAAGGGTATGTAAACACTTCTACATTATACAAGTAGTTTCTTAACTTGTGGGGAGGTACAATTTTATGAGACGAATTAACTAATATAATAATAATAATGCTTCTGGTTGTAGCTGACTCTTCAAAAGATCAACTTTCTATGTCTTCTATCGAACAATTGCAAAAATATATAAAAAAATATAAAAGCACTTCAATTCTATAATGCGGGAACGACTCGCCGTGAGTGTCAGACATCAAATTGACGTCAAGTGGGTTGTGGTCATACACTTCCGTCCAAGGGTAAAACGCCGTATTTACGAACAAAGAAATCACTACAATTTTTCTGCTTCAATGCAAAAACCATGCACTTTTTTGCCATTTTTGTAGCAACGGCAACTGTTATAGAAGCAGGCTGCATTTTCGGCATTTTATGACTTGCTTAACATGCTCCGGAATGTAGGTATACTCAAAAGTTAAGGAACAAATTGTATCAATAAATAAAACTAGATGAAAGTATAGGCCAGGAAATAAAGCGTTAAAAAATAATATAAACAAATAGGTTTATCTATGAATTTTTGGTTACTTCCCAACTAAAATTATATTTATTTTAATAAATTATCAAAAGGAAATTCAGTTATGAATATTCCGGAATATTTCTAAATTCAAACAATGTAAAATATCAGAAAACATCAAATAATATCATTGACTACAGTACAATAAAATAATTAGGAACTAATCGACAACTAGTACCATTTCGGATTATAAGTGAGCAATGAGCATATAGGCGCTTTTGCACCATACACTTCCAGCAGGGCCGTAGCTAGAGTTGAATTTAAGGTAGGGCAGCGGTGGTTACAGGTAGGGCGGAAGTAAAATTTTACTTGATCTGATCTGGTAAATCAATTTTCATTGTACTTGTGAATATGACCGAGTAGATGAGGTATTACTAAATTACCGAGAGGGGTCATAACTATGCTAGATAATAGCAAAACATTCATTTATTTATTCATATTAATTCTCCAAACATAGAATCACTATAATAATAAAAATCTGATGTGGCCAGGCACATGACTTTATCATACAATATATAAAATTAATAGTTTAGCTGCCTGAGATTCTATTTGATCGAGATCGATCGTGTCTGCATTAAAATAATACAAGTTAGCTAGGATTTGACAGATATTTTGATAATATTGACAGTAGGTATTGTCAAAAAACCAGCGTTTGACACTACCTACTGTCAGAATGAAAATAATGGTCAAATCCTGGCTAAGTTTTAATGCAGACACGATCTCGATCAGATAAAAATTCCTCATACAGCTAAACTAATAATTTTACCAAAAAATGTCATAGACATGAATTATTCAGAATTTCCTCTACTTTAATTTATTATTTAACTATTTTGAGGAAATTTCAGAAATAGCGGCTCATTTGCAAAATCCCTGAAAAAGGCTTAGAGAAAACATCCAGTTCCTTTTGACCCTTTTGAACCAAAAGCTCTTCAGCTGTAAGTTAGGTCATGAAACTTCTAAATATCAAGTTTCGTCCCGATACCTTCAGTAGTTTCCTCCGGAATCGTCGCCACAAAAACGGGTACACAAACACACAGACACACATACATACGTCATACACATGCACACACACAGAAATTTGTTTGTACGTTGGTCAAATATGTTCAGCGGACCCAAAAGGACATATTTCCGTTATAATCCCAATTTTTTTTTCGGCACGATTACAATACTTTAACATACTGCCCATAATAAAGTCGTTTTTTAAAACAGCTGAATTCTTCGATTCACCATATTATTTCATGACAAGAAATTGAATATTTAATTTTCTAAGTAGCCTTCAACTGAATAAACATCCATGACGTATGAATTCTAAAGTTATCCAATTTTATTATAAAGAAGAAAACAAAAATTCGTCAAAATGTTTTATTGGCATCAATATAAAAAAATTTAAAATTTGGGTCACACACGCAATTTCTTTTACCATGACTATTAAATTTTTGAACAAGTTTAAGTTTAAGTTTAACACACTTTGCCACCTTTTACCTTTTAAACCGTCAATTTTGGGTTTCTACTCGTACGGTAAAATTTGAAAACGTTGATCAAGTTGTGGGGTAAAAGATAGTCAAATAAAGTATATTTTAGGCATTTCTTACTGACTGGATTTGGTAACTTTTGTCATCCCAGGCGTTTTGATAGGGAAATTTTCGCTTTTTTCATTAATCCCGGGATCAACCCCGGCAAGTTGAAAAGGTTAATGCTTGTCTCCATACTGAATTATATCTAGTTCTTGCAAAATCTGTTCTTCCTATTATAGCAACATGTTAGTGTAAACGAACATTTTATGCTTGATACTTAATTTAATCAGAAAGGGTGGTGTATAGACTGATGTTCATACTTAAGAAACAGCAGCTCAATTGATTTATTGTAGGCCAGTGCCCACATTTCGTCAATTAACAAAAAAATGAGAAAATAATTTAGATTTACTTTTTAAGGCCCCGGGATTTAGATTTATAATCCCGGGATCCCGAAAAAACTCATTATTTGCCCGGATCCCGGGATTGAGATTTATAATCTCGGGATCCCGAAAAAGCTTATTATTTGTCGGGATCCCGTATTCCCGGGATTGGAAGCCCTACTACCTACACAACACTAACCAACACCATAGACAAATAACCTCTAATTTGCTTATTTCAGTTTATAGATGGGGATTCCCCATACCACAGAATAAGTATACATACATGATTGTGACAAGCCGTGGTTAATTGTTTATTGTGTGAATTTTTTAGATGTCGCTACGCGAGTAGTAAATTATTTTCCCTTTTATATCATGTCATGTCACTATGAACAAACAGTTTACTGAACATATTATCTTAGTTGATGGTACTTTTTAAAGTAGGGCATTGGAATTTTAAGGTAGGGCATTGCCCCACTATGCCCCCCCCTAGCTACGGCCCTGACTTCCAGTGCCGTACACTTCCCCTGCCTAGGCCTAAAGGCCCGTGCCTAGGGGCCCGGTGACGCAATCTTTACATAACCACAAAAGCCTGGCTTGCCTTATCAAAAAGCTTTATCGAAAACAATATTATAATAAATATTTTTACTACATCGCTCTCTGTAATGTAGATAGAGTCAGAAATAATGAAGTCAATTGACTGTGATGGCGTCATTCGTTCTTTTGCACAGATGAAAGTTCGTCTTATGATTCTATAAAATTTATAGAATAACGTAGGTAACTATTGGCCCTGTGCACAGTAAGGAGCGGGGGACTAAGAAACGATTTGGATGCCCGTGGCGGAATATGAATCCGGCGAGAAGTTGTCTCAGTTACTGCTGCACGCAAACGCGCTGTGATCGACTGTGGTATTTCTTATTAATTCTTCAGAACAACGTAAGAAAACTGAGTTTAATTTTATTACAAACAACAACAAACCACGTGGGTGATTACTAAGTAGGAAACTGCATAAAACAGCGCCACTTCGTGTTAATAATAGACATGTCCCGTGGTAAGACAGATGGGCTTGCTGTATGCGCACCCGGCCAATAGTAACATAGACTGTATTATTCTGATGTTTACTAAAGTCATTAAAGTCGGTTACAAATTATATGTTCTGTACTAGTGCATTTAATTTGTTAAATTTCCAAAATAGCTTCAAGATGGTGGGGGGCCCGGGGTCTCTAAGTCCGGGCCTGTACACTTCCGCTTATCTCTAAAACTATTGACTTTGTCAAAAAAATATAATAGAGCAGCATACTTTTAATCTCCTACAACTTCGCAGATTATGATTGTTGTTCTAAGATGAACTGAATTAGGGCACCATCTTACCGCTCTGGCGGAGCGCGTTCGTGTCCTCCAAAGTCGAATACTTAGTATATTAGTCAGGAGGTCAAAACGACGCCACACAAAAATGTAGGAGTGATATTTACTTCTAGTGTATCTTGTTATCATTTCCATATCATTGCCGCATAATCTAGCTACCAATAAATTGTCGAGTAAACAAGCGGTGATAATATGAACTCATGCAACTGACGATTTTTGCAACTGTTTATTATTGAACTTGAACATCTGTGTTAAATGATTCATAAGAACCTTTGGATGTTTTTCAGATAAACAAAAAAATGAAATTAACTTAACGGACAAAAATGAATTGCACAAATAACGTAGTGTTGTTATAAATGATTACTGGTTAGTTAATGATTATTAATTAATCTTAATTACATGCTTAGTTAACTGGATAATATGTAAGGACTTGCGGCTTGCCACATATGCAAAGTGCGACTCTAATATTATTGGAAAATAAAAAATAAAATAGAAAAAGTAATGGTAAGTAACAAAAGCGGCAAAACCATATAATATTACTATATACAAACTTTTTTCGGTGTCGTTAATAAAAACTTATTTTGTTTTAAAAGAGCTATACTATTCTCTCATTTGATTTACTGTCCTATGGCTTCCATGCCTTCTTATGCAAAAATTCTTAATAATCATGTGTTCAAAAATAAAATTCGTGGGAATTATTTGAAGAGATACAAAAGCGGCGTGTTTCAATGGTAACCGTCAAAATCACTTTGGCGGTAGTAATTCAAAATTGGTAGGGGTTTTGATAATTCCAAAATATGTGATCAGTCAAGGTCGTTCCACTACAGAAAATGGTCAAACGGTATAATTGTGAATATTCAACTATTTACTATTATAAATCGTATTTAATACATATTTTAATTAAAGTCATCGGCAAAATCACTTTGTTGGCTGTAATTAAAAATTGGCAGCGATTTAAAAAATTCCAAAATATGGCCACTCATAGTTATTCGATTACGGAAAATGGTCAAACGTAAAAATTCCAGAAAATCAAGTATTACAACTACAAGCACGAATGAGATATTAAAACCAAGCATGGGCGAAGACTTGGGGTGTCAATATCTCAAAAATGGACGGTGGTCAAACGAAATAAAAATATGGTCAAACATTGTCAAACAAATGGTCAAACGATGGTGTAATAAAAACTTCAAAATTCCAACAATGGGGGGGCCAGCTTCACAGTAGTCCCTATTTTAAAAATGCCTATATCTCCAAAATGAAGGGTGGTCAAACGAAATAAAAATCTGGTCAAACATTGTCAAACAAATGGTCAAACGATGGTGCAATAAAAACTTCAAAATTCCGACGATGGGGGGGGGGGCAGCTTCACAGTAGTGCCTATTTTAGGAATGCCTATATCTCCAAAATGAAGGGTGGTCAAACGAAATAAAAATCTGGTCAAACATTGTCAAACAAATGGTCAAACGATGGTGCAATAAAAACTTCAAAATTCCAACGATGGGGGGGGGGCAGCTTCACAGTAGTGCCTATTTTAAGAATGCCTATATCTCCAAAATGAAGGGTGGTCAAACGAAATAAAAATCTGGTCAAACATGGTCAAACATATGGTCAAACGATGGTGTAATAAAAACTTCAAATTTCCAACGATGGGGGACCAGCTCACAGTAGTCCCTATTTTAAGAACGCCTATATCTCCAAAACGGAGGGTGGTCAAACGAAAAAAAAAATATGGTATAAGATGGTCAATCGATGGTGTAATAAAAACTTCAAAATTCCAATGATGGGAGGCTACCGTGAAGTTGGCCCCCCATGTTGAAAATGTAAATAACGGTGGGTGGTCAAACGAAATAAAAAGATGGTCAAACATGGTCAAACGATGGTGTAATTGTAATAAAAAGGTCCAATTTCCATTAATGGGTGGGCAACTTCACGCACCTCTGTTTTATGACATTTGCGACTACAGTGCCGTGCGCGATAGACATTGATGAATGCATAATGTTTCAGCGGCTTGCAAAGAAGAAACAAAAAACAAATGGAGAGCCATGTGGGTTCATCCAATTGTAAAAGTAAGATAAATGAATGTCAAAGAGTCATTTGATGAGCTGTAGATTTCAGAGAGACAATTGTGTAGATTTGTAGATTTGTTGCATTAACAAATCTTGACACACGGCATAACCCGGAAGCAGTTTATTTTCTAAATTCAAATTATCTTTATTTTTTAAGTTGATGGTAAATATTTATTATAACATGCACACGCCTATATACGTTTAGTTGTATAAACAACGATGAACATACGTATAATCATTTTGTATAAACAACTTTGCAAACTACAGTTTTGATAAACACCGTCTTGTCCAAAAATCTACTTTTTCCGAGTTAATCACAAAAAAAACTTTACACCCATTTACCCCGATAGACATTATTTGGTGGCACACGTAGTGGTGCAAATAAGTTTTCGCAACTTTTTTTCCGGTAATTTTTAAGCCTTATTGGACTGGACTAGTACTTAGTTAAAAAAACATAAACTTATGGAAAGCTTTTATGTTTGTTTCACTTTTTTATGCTAGTCGAATCAAATTTGGCGAAGTACTAATAAGCAAAGAATGCAATTTTTGGGGTATTCTTAATTTTAGTATGTAAAAATATTTGCCAATTGCGACTATTTTAATCAATTTATAGCCGCTTGGAATACACATCAAAAAGATTTTTTCGTTGCCTTGGTGATGAAGATGGACGATAGATATCTTTATCTACGACTCACATAATAAGTTCATTGCATACATATCAAATTTCGGAATGTGCAGTCATGGAAAAGTTGTGGGTTAATAAATTAAAGAAAATTTTATTTTGATGTCTTGAACGGCCGCAAAGGCTTTAAAAATATGTTAATTTTTGATATTTTTGTTATTTTTTGTATGTTTTTTAAATATGATATAATTCCGGAATGTGCAATCATGGAAAAGGTGCGAGTTCATGAATAACATAAAACACCTAATTTATTAAGAGTAGTAAAAGAAACGTTCTTCACTGTTTATAATCCTTAGGATTATAAGCAGTGAAGAACGTTTCTTTTACTACTCTTATCAAGACACCTGTTTTACACAGCGTATACACAGTTACGAACCTAATTTATTGTTTACTTTATCATACGCAGTATGATGAAGCATTCTAATCGTGCCGAACAAAACTTGAGATTTTAGCGGAAATATGTCTTTTTGGGTCCCCTGATCATTTTTGACCAAGGTACAAAAAATGTCTGTATGTGTGTACTCGATTCCGGAGAAACTACTGAAGGTATCGGGACGAAACTTCATATTTAGAAGTTTCATGACTGAGTCCAAAGGAACTGGACGTTTCCTGTAAGCATTTTGCAGGGATTTTGCAAATGAGCCGCCATTTCTGTAATTTCCTCAAAATAGTTAAATAATAAATTAAAGTAGAGAAAATTCTGAATAACTTATGTCTGCGACATTTTTTGGTAAAATTAATAGTTTAGCTGCAAGAGCAAATTCTATTTGATCGAGATCGGTTGCATCTGCATTGATATAATACTATATAATGTATTAATATCTCACTATATCTACTGTTAATAGTAAAAAGATCTCTTATTGTGATACCGTGTATATACCTGACGGCGTCGGAGAGGCAGCGTGTTCAGCGTGTCCAAAATGCATGTGTTCTGTTTGTTTTTGGTTTGAGGAAGTATGATCATGTATCGAATGGGCTGGGCGATTTGGGGTGGTTGAACATGGATAATACTAGGGTGTTGCATGCAGCAATATTATATCATAAGTTGCTATTCAAGAGGATCCCACAATACCTCAGATACGCTGTAGAACGGATGTCCATAACCTTAATTTAAGATTCAGGGGTTTGCTTGCTCCACCGGCCCATCGCGATGGGCTGTATAAACGGTAATTCTCTTACCAGATCAGTCACATATACAATGGTCTCAAGGAAAATATGAAAAAATTATCGTTAAACAGTTTTGGGGGGAAGGTGAAGTGTTGTCTGTTTGCTCAACAGGGGGGACTTTAGGCATTGGGCGCACATCGGAGGCTGTTTTAATTTTCATTTTTTATGGGCGTGTGCGATGTTTTGTTGAGTTGGATTTGCTGAAATTACGTGTAATTAGACTCTAGAGTAATTTTTTCTTTGTTTTTGTTTCTCGGAATTATTGTTATTTATTGGTACAATTATGTCTTAGTGCTAGTTTACGCAAGGGGTTTAGTGGAAGAGCAAGGCAATTTGGAAACAAGTGTACTGATCTCCGCCCTAAATATAAATATTATTTTGTTGCGTTTAATATTGTTTTATGGTAATAAAGGAATTATTTATTTACATATTTAATTATTTATTTATCTGTCAAATCCTGGCTAACTAGTTTTATTTTAATGCAGACACGACTGATCTCAATCAAATAGATTCTCATGCAGCTAAACTATTAATTTTATATTTTGTATGATAACGTTATGTGCAGGCCACATCATTTTTTTTCTGTTAAGCAAAGGATTTAAAATTATTTTAATTTTTGATTATTTTTTTTTTATTTTATTTTTTTGATAAATACTAATAATAATAATGATAATAATCCACGCCTTAACATCCCCCAACAGCTTTCGCCACTACGGGGGCATCAGCCAGCTTGAATTATCATTATTATAGCCCGCGTCTATGGCACGCCTTAAGTTGTTTGGATTTCAGCATTCGCCGGGGAGTCAATGGCCCGCACAGACGTGGGCCATAATGATAATTCGAGCCTGCCGATGCCCCCGTAGTGGCTAAAGCTGTTAGGAGTTAGGGGATGTTAAGGAGTGGATTATTATTATTATTATTACTATTATATCATATTTAAACAAAAAATAAAATAAATCAAAAATTTAAATAATTTTAAAGCCTTTGCGGCAGTTGAAAACATAGAAATAAAAAAAAAACTAGGTATTTATTTCATTAACTCACACCTTTTCCATGCTTGGACATTCCGAATTTGAAAATTTAAAAAATTGGCCCACATACATGGCCCTAATACATATCTAGACTATATAATCCCCACCATGATACACTCCAATGATTATAATGACACTAGCGTTGTATTATAATGACAATTCGTTCAAAAATGATTTCATTATTTGAACGAACTGTCATCATTATACAACGCCAGTGTCAAAGTTTGACAAAGCCTACGTAGATGACAGTTATTTGACAGTTTGCCTCGCCACCATTGACAAATACATTCAAAATATGTTACATAAAATCGCCCACATCAGCTCACGTATAAACATCATGCTCGCGGATTATATTAATTCTTAATTATGTGCTCGTCAAACAATATACTATTAATATTTGCTAAATATGTCCATATTAGTATTATAAAGTCCTTTTATAGTAAAACTGATAGTTTCTGAGATAATCGCAAGAACTTTCCACCCCTTTTATCCCTCATATTTTTTGTTGTATTGTTATCGATAGAGACCTTTGATATTTTGTAAACAACGTTTTAAAGCTATACAAAAAAAAAAATCCAGCCTGTTACTACTTTTTTTTTCTAAGTGACAATCTAATTTGACTGGACGAATAATGTACTTTTGTTTTATGTAATCGATTTTTGTTAACTTGTGAGGAGTTTATTTTATGACATAATCACACTATTAAAATGAATGCACCAATACCCGATCATAATCCTTTCATCCTTCTCCGTCCTCGTTACGCAATCACCACTATCGATCGAAGGAAGGGGTTGGCGCGCACGAAAATTTCCCCCCCGCACAGTTCCGCATTTTCCCGGCTAGATGGCGCCCCGCCAGGCAACGCTTCCTCCATCCGCCGAACGACAGCGCTTCGACGACAGTGCGTAACGCGGCGCGATCGAAGTTGGCGCGTCATATGCGCAGGTCACTCGATGCTACCCCTGGATCCGCTTCCGTAGAACACCCCTTCCGCGAGTTTCAGAGGGTGCAGGGTCGCTCCGTTCCGCTAAAACCATGGCTGACAAGAAGACCACAGAACAGTATTACACCAGGCCGCCGAAGCTAGGAAAATGGGAAGGTTTCAAATTGTTCCTCTGGAATTCCGAGACGAACCAGTTCTTGGGGAGGACCGCCGCAAGTTGGGGTAAGTCCTACCACCCTCGGCTTAGTCTACGTCGACCGACATTTTGGTTTTTCCTTTAACCCAATTCCTATAAGTTACCATTGAAAACACAGTACATTTGACTGTTTTGATCAAAATATCAATGAGGATAAACCTCATCGACGAAGGCAATTTATTTCCGTGGACATAAATCATTAAATTCTTCACCCCAACTCCTCCCCTAAGTTTGATCAATTCGCACAATTGCATAACCACCCTTATCCTCTTCTAATTTTAATTAACTAAATTTTTAAGTTATAATCAAATGACAAAATTATCGATTTCTTCCTATATTACTGAAATCCCTCCATCTCAAGTTATGTAACCAAAGCAGTTTTTCCTTCGTATCCAGTTGGGAAAACTATTGCGCAAGTACACACTAGGGTGTATTAATTTTATCACCCACTGACACAATTCTTTGCTATAGGCTATACTGAAATTATTAAAATCTGCTGTGATATATTTTATTGTCTTGTCTGTCGGTTCGGTTTATCGATTTGGAATTTCTGTTTTCCGTTTCGGTTTCTTCGTGTGACTGCAATGCTGACTCGCCTCGATGGTTTTTGGGTTTGGTTGCTATGCCGTTTAGTCGCGATGGGTGAAGGTCCTTACCGTGAAAGGGCAAAACATGAAGGACCTATTATCTTTAAAGCTAATGTAAAACGGATGTAATGGAATAAAACTAGATTAGGACTTTTTTTATTCGGTTGACGTTATTATGTAATAAATTCCCGATAAGTATGTTTTTTATGTTCAAGGACTTTTCAAATATTTTGCCGATTTCAATTCTTTTTTCGGTTCATTAACCAGAATTTTATCATGTCAAGAGAGAAAAAAGCAAAATTATACTCAGTAAAAATTGCTATTTTTGCTTCGTATACTAGCAGTTTTTAAGATATATATAGTAAGACGGTCTTAATTTATATATAACAAATATAACCTTTTTTTAGGTGCTCTCTATTTGTTCTTTTATATCCATAGTTAATTCCTGTAAAATTTGAGATCGATCAAAATATATTCACCCGTGTCCCAAGGGGCTTCAAATTAAGAATAAGTTCAATTTAATAACAATAAAAAAGTTTTTGTTATAATAAATACCACTGTTCTTAGGTTCATCTAAGAAAAATATCCTATAACTACTTTTGATTCTAGATGCTAGAGCATTACTCACATCTCAAGTACGTAATTTGTTAAAAACCTAATAAAAAATGTGCATTTTTGGATTTTGTAGTTTTTTAGCACCGAGTTTCTCAAAAATTTAATTATTAAGTCAAAATTTCTTTCGGCAGATTTACAAAATGATTATGGGACAAAAGGTCAGTTTTCGGAAGAAATTCTCGCACCTAATCAATAAATTTATGAGAATAGATATAGATTTTTTAGTTTTAGGCCTAACTCACACGGACCACTTATATGCGTTTATTTTGTGGTTCTGCTGTGGTCCAAACTGACCACGCGCGAACCACCGATTGGTGGTTGATTGAAGTCCGTATTAACCACGAACAAACCACACCACAAAATCAGTTATAAAATGGATTTTGAAGAAGAAGCATTGTTGTGGCTCCTTTTACGTCGAAGAAGATGACGTCGACGAAGTACAAATTTTTGGATCCACTCCCCGACATATCAAGAAACCTCTTGGAAAAATTTGCCCTTAAAAAACTTTGAGGTCTTTGCCCCGACGTATTGTTATTTTTTTCACCGGCATATCCCGACATATGCCTAAAATCGAAATACACTCCCCGACATATCAAAAAATGTTTTGGGTTTTTGCGCCAAACTTTGACTTTGAATAACTTTTCGGTCATTGCTCCGATATATATTTTTTCACGGGTGTATTCCGACATATGTCTAAATTCGAATTTTACTCCCCGACATATCAAGAAACCTCTTGAAAAAATTTTACCTTGAATCACTTTGAGGTATTTGTCCCGACATCGCCTTTTTTTCACCGACATATGCCCAGAATCGATTTCCACTCCCCGATATTTCAAAAAGAGTTTTGGGTTTTTGCTTTTTGGACCTTGAATATCTCCGTTATTAACCGACTAATGAGCCGACATATCGCATTAAAAGCGCAATTTTGTGCAATGCTTGGGTCTGCCGGTGAATTTCTGTATTGTTTCTTGCAACGCGCCCGTTCAAAAATGCATGCGTAGTCGTGTGGTTGCTAAGTCGCACTCGTCTGAGTTGAGATCAACCACCAACACCCACTTTTTTGTGGATGATACCGTCGACGCTGTGCGACGGTCGCAGTAAACAACTTCACGCAGTGGTTCGTGTGAGCACTACAATGCGTTTCTATGTTGTATTAATGGCTTTATGCTATCACCCACAGTTCTGTGGTAGTGGTGTGGTTATGCCGTGGTCCGTGTGAGTTAGGCCTTAATGGTATTTTTCCACAATCTTGATGAATGTCTACATTTCAAATCGACAAGATAATAACACCTTTAAATATTGAAATATCTGATTCACGTAAAATTACACACTTTATCATGTTTTCATTAGTATCATAATTTTATTACTATACTGCCGTCCAAACGTAAAACGCCGTATCTACATACAAAAATTCACGGCCATTTTTTAGTTTAAATTGGTTCAAATTGGTTTTTAAACTAATTTTTTAGTTTAAAAACTGTCTTCACGTAGAAAAACTGGACTTAAATAACAGGGCGATTTATTATTAAATAGTTTACTAAAATATTTATAGTTCTGTAATCCGAATGGAACAAAACGTGATAAGTGTGGCAGTTTCCGAATTGGTTTATTACCCCATTTGGGTGTTTTCCGCCCTGACCCTAAGTTTCTCAATAATGTATGTGTATTACGTCCCTAAATCAACGCCATCTACCGACCCTAACCTAAATCTTTCAGTGAATTAACTTTTAGGTCGTTTACGGACACTTTCAGAGGGTCAGATTATAAACTCGAAAATTGTTTAGCGTCTATTTTGATACGGATCGTGGACATAAATTACGAAGCAGAACAACCAGGCATTTGAAATATTTGTAGTGCTTGGGTTATTTCACATTATACCACATAACGGAAACGTATAATCAACTTCCTGGTCGCCGACCTTGTTAGTGGTCAAATTTGTTGAATCTCTTATTTACGTTACTGATTATTTTATGTATAAAATGTAGTTTGGTGTCTAAGACAATGGGCACCGTTCTTTTATATGTAATAAACGTTGCTTACTGATGATGAACAAGGTTGCTTGAAACTCCGTCTTGATATAGTATAATCGCGATAAACATGTAAACATAACTGGTTTTACTTACGTATTTTTAATTGACAGTTTAGTTTTAGAAAATGAAAAAAACAATTGCTCCAGATAGAATCTTTAGAAACCAACACAAATTTACAACAAATCATTCACTTAATTATTCACTTTGCTCACACATCTTGCAGTATGCCTTACAGAACGAATGGCTTAGCTCAGGTGTTAATAAATAAATCGTGACGCGCAAGCTCCAGATGCGTAAAAGAAGTGGCATTTCCACCAAATTTATTGAAAACAGTTGAAATCACTTCAAAAGAAAGAAGAGATGCATTGTTCAAATATTTACTTTATGGGTGCCAATAAAAGGACCAAGCTGGCAGTTACAACTTGCAGTGATACTCAATTGTAAACAATGCTGTTGAAAAGCGGAAATAAAGAGATTATACAAAAATATTTATATTATAGCACCTCTACTCTCTACTCTCTTCTTTTTTATTTAGATTTTTAGACGCTCAATTAATAATTTACTGTCTCCTAATAAGAAATAATATTTATAGGAATCCGTAACAGGCTTTAAAGCCACATGGGTTATAATATAGCAAAAGGCAATTAAATTTAGGAAATGTGAGGCCTTTTTTGGAACAACTATAGTTATACTATCCATGTCGACATCTTTATAATATAATTTGGAGTGTATGACAAAACGCTCGTCGCATCGGCTATTGTGATGACACGTATATCATTAATTAATATTATTTCGGTCGCAGCCATCCGTGACGTACAGTTACGTATATCACAAGCTATTTTTACACTACGAACATTGAAATGTAATACTAACTTGTCTATATGGATACAAACGTATATGGAACTAATATTTACCTATGAAGTCGCTGAATCGAGTCAATCTGATTGTTGGTTGTGCCGCCAGTATGTACCCGTTATTAAATTAATTTGATATTGACTACGTAGGTTATACCTAGAATAGGTACATGGTTTTAGTAAATATGAATGACTAGTTTGGTTATTATGCATCTTTGCATTAGTGTTTTCCACATTCCATCAAAAATTATACAACCCAAAAACTTATTTAATAAAAAAATAAATTGCTATAAACACAATAAAAAATCTGATGTGGCCAGACATCCATGTGATCCTCTTTCTAGGGCGCAGGTGGTTCCAAATCTCGGACGGATCTAATCTCATGTTAGATTTATCTGATACTTTATCAGGACTCTCGCATTAGCAAGCACAAGGTACACAATTCATCCACCAGAATTACAAATGTCTTTCAACTGCTCAAGAATATGCGCAGAGCTATAGATACAAGAAGAACCACCGAAAGAGGGTATTTGTTTTTCCAATTCGGAGATTAAACCACAAAATTATGACCAACCAGTCCGAAACAAGTACCATTTTGGCACTCCAAATCAAGTAGATGATCATGTCAACTTTGGAACATCTATTACTTATATACTAACATTTGAGTATTTATAGGTCTCTGGTTGCGATAAGCATGCAGTAAAAATTTCAAGTTAATCGATCCGATACTTTATAGAAATATCAATGTTTACGGACGCATATCGGCTATTTACAACATCTTTCTGCTAATCTGCTAAACCGATTTTGCCCATTCATGAACTTGTCCTTACTTTTTAAGAGATAAACTTGTATACAATATTTCAGATCAATTACTTTAAAATTACGGCATTTATCGTGCACAGTGTGTACACAGACAGACAGACAGACGGACATAGCTAAGTTGATTCAGTTTTCAATGCTGATCAAAAATACATAGACAAGTCTATACCTGGTGTTTAATGTTTTTATATCAGTTAAGGATCTCTTTCATTTCCATCGGCTGGATTTGGTCGCCCTCCTTGATGCATACAAAGTAACTGATACGAAATATTTAAACATTTCTATTGCTCTAGCAAACTGTTGACTTTTGGGCATGTTTCTTTATAAATTCTGTTAATATTATATAATATCATGATGATTATACCGGGCTATTCTCTTCCCCGCTGACGTATCAACTATTTGCGGATATAGATTAAATAGTCCACATTTCACTATAGAAAAGGATATGTTGACAATGAATTGTCTGGGCGACCAAACAATTCGGACCTACTTATTCGCAATACAATTTACTATAGTGGCGGATCATAAACCATTAACCTGGTTATTTTCTGTTAAAGACCCTTAATATTATGTGAATAATATTAAAAGTGAACTAACATTATAAACTGCAGTTACTTAGTATGGCTGCCAATTGAAGAACAACTTTAATAATGTAAAAGCATACATTTATCGATAGAAACTTAACAGTAACCTTTGTGACATTCCACAAGCGAATCTATCATATACTAATAGTATCTTTGATCTTTGTTATTTTGCTGCCATGGTCGCCCTTTCAGGAGCACTCATGTGCAATTCATTCCGTCAACTCTATTGATTTAACGTGACCTTGGGGAACCCTTGCTTTACTCTTGCTCGGCAAAGGGGTAGATACG
Source organism: Melinopterus prodromus (assembly GCA_964023965.1). Lineage (NCBI taxonomy): Eukaryota > Metazoa > Arthropoda > Insecta > Coleoptera > Scarabaeidae > Melinopterus > Melinopterus prodromus. The sequence goes on from OZ030393.1 coordinate 22,857,723, forward strand.
AGACGTGTTCTGTAAAATTTAAATCAGATTTCACTCAAAATTATTTATCTGAATTTAGAGAAGTAACGCAGAATGCGATCAAACATCTTTTAAACGAATTGTAGGCAATGTTTTAGAAGTCTTAGTCAGTCTCTTTATCAGCATGCGAGCTGAACAATTAATCCCTATTGAGTTTAATTATCTTGATTCGATAATAAACAGGGCAATACGCTTGCTTGTCAGCATGCAACAGGAATAGCTAACTGCTCAATTAAAATTCATGCCATGAGCTCAGTGTACGTAACTGTTGTCACATCAATTTATCACGCATAGAATTAGTTATTGATAGTAATGAAAAATGATGGAATGATGTCTAAAATACAAGGAATCTCCGCCTCTTCCATGATTAGTCAAAATTTTGTAAATACCCACTCAGAATTTGTTTGTAGATTAATTAGATCTACAATAACCACTTGAGTCTTGGGACAAACATAATTTTGTCTAAAATATCTAAAAAATTATTTTGGAACAGTTTCATTCAATTACACAATCACATTACATGATTCATCATTCTCATTTTTTTTTTCTCCTAAACTAAACCGTACCAATATAAAAAATGGCAGCATACAAAAAAATATAAAATTTAAATCCGTCTCCCGCCTTCAGCTTTTGTACAAAAATGATATTTGATTATTAGTTTTTCATATTTAAAACCGATATAATATTTGAATACTAAGCTTTCCTGTTAGTTGTCCCCGGATTCAGTTACATAGAGGAAACAAATATTGTTATTTTGCGGCGTCATACAATGGCGAGAAACCCCGAAAAAGTGGCCAAAACACGTAATAAACGTGACTTTTGAATCACAGGCGTAAAAAATATGCGATTTGCATGAAACTATTTTCCTATAATATGTGAACATTTTTTGATTACGTGTCTGGTATCAGACGTTCTAAATTCAAACTGGCGGAACAAATATGGCGGCCCTGTAGAAAATATCCGATTCGCATGAAACCTATTTCTGGTAGTACATATATGGCGATTTCCGATGTCTGATATCAGACTTAAAATTTAAAATAGCTGATGCTATTTGGCACCTAAAAATGTAAAAACACCTGACTCGCATATTAGTCCTGTGATATTTTAAATCAATAATGCAAATATGACGGTGGTAGTACGAAATTCAAAATGAAAGAACTTATTCCGAATATAGGGGATAAACGATGCATTAAATAAACCAAATAATCATAAACAATAAATATATATAGAGTTTATTCACCATATAATAGAATTATAATTAATCTAATATAATAATTATAATTAGCTTGGTTTAGCCAAGCCTTGTTTTTAACTTTTTAAGTTTTCTTACATGCAATTGCACTATCAATATTCCTCGTCAAAGCTTGTTTTATTAATGTACGTGCTAATTATTAAGTTGCATTGGCGTTCGAGTCAATCTTTGAAAACGAAAACCCTTTTTTATTCTAAAAAATAAAAAGATTCGTCTAGAAAGTAGATTACCTTCTTTTTAGATGAATGACCAGAAGAACATTGTGACAAAACAGCCCTCTTCTATATAGATTTTAGAATTTTTTTTTGCATTTCCCAAAATTATTTTACAATTGTTCTACTCAACGCAAATAAAATGCATTTTATATAAAACGCGGGGACACAATTGAGACACTTATATAACCTGTTACAAAGTGTACTAGCACCTACAATTTAAAGTGAAAATAAAAAAAAGACTATATTGTGTAGGTATCACGCCGAGAAAGTGGTTTCTTTCCGGGCCGAGAGAAGAGTTGCAGAGGCGAGCATAGCCAGCCTGGGACATCTCGAGTCCCGGAAAATTATTTTCTGGGTGTGTTGAACTCATAATTTTTTATCGTACACAACAATATCGTAATAAAATAATTCGTTTCTAAAGACTAATCACTGACATATTGGCTTTTGACAAATAAACAACGTTGACGTTTTAATCGCAAACGTCAAACCGAATCGAAACTGTGTTTTGATTGGACGACCATTCGGTCGCCATCTGTTGGGAATATTGTGTACAATTATTTTCGTGGCTAGCGACGAAAAGTGTTAATTACAGTCATAATTACAGTCTTGGCGGGCATCTCTCGTGTCTCCATAGAGACGTGAAATGACATTTTCGCATAGTGTAGGATAGAAAAAGAATTCCATCTCAGGAATGATGTTCAAGTCATGTGTCATGATCGGGACGGTCATGATTCATGATTGTCCCAATCTCTCCAAATGCAACCGTTGACACTAGGCAGGACTGTCAATGTCCTTGAATAGATCGTTGAGGAAACAGTCTCTACCAGTCTCTACGCGATCAAACTCTCGGATCAAAGCACGATCAAAGCAATAGTTCGCGCCGCTTCAGATTCAGATTGGAGGGTGGCAACCATTCTAGATTACAATGCCGTGTTAAGCATAGATCGTATCTGCAAATTTATTCAACCATCACTAATCAAAAAAAGCACATTATGGCGCTTCTATCTGCGATGTAACAGCACAACACATTCTTAAACTAAACCTTTTATACTTTTTCGGAAACGTGGATACGATATATAGGTATGCTTAAAGCTGCTTCTACATAATGCGATGTATGTCACCAACGTTGGTCATCGAAATGCTACGCCCATCGCGAGACAAAGGATAAATGTAAGCGTTAGTGTCACATTGTGTATTCCGTAGTCTCCTGATGGCCGCTTTTCTATCAAGAAAATGTTCATTGCGGTATCTACCGATGACCAACGTTGACCACATTCATTGGAGCATCTAGGAGAGGCCTAATACCGCAGTACAAGCATATTGTATCCATAAGTTCCGTAAATTAAAATTTGGTTTAAAGAACGTTTAAAATTTTTTGTTGACATGTTACAAGAAGGTTTTAAAAAGTTAGTAATTAGCAATTGTAAATACAAACCAGAGAACGATTTCCATGCGTAGGGATGTCATTAATACCAGCCAATGATTAATCACATCTCCTTCAAAATCGTTTATATTCTGAGCTAATTTCCACATCGTTTATGCATGATTGATGACATCTTTCGTCTTCCTTCGTTGTTGATCTTCCGTGTTGTGATGTCGGTCAATTGGATTTATTCCGCATTCGTTTCGAGGGAAATCGATGGTCCGTGAATAAAAACATCGCGATTATTAAGACTGGGACGGGCCTGCGCAGAACATCCCCTGCATAATCGATATTAAATAGTAGTTCTGTGTGCTATTTTTAGTGAAAACTTCCGGATATCACGACATTATTTTCCAGTACGGAGCTCCTTGGTGTCGCCTACCTGAGAAAGGTAGTACCTACTCACGTAATGAAGCAGAATATTAAAATGTATATGATCAAATGTCATCACGACCCCATAAATTAATATACCGGTCAGGTCTGATTCAACGCAACGTCTTACATGCTAACGACTAAATTAGGCTAATTTGTAATCTCGTATTTAGTAAGTTTAGGCTTAATCCTACTTTCTTGGAACGGAAATAATGCGAAAACGTGCGGTGTTGGATTTCTAAAATGTATCCTTTAAAGATTCGCTGTTAGAAGCGTTTCATGATCCTGAAGATCGATTTCCGCACAGAAAGAAAATGTGCTTCTGAACGTAGCCAGACAAATGGAAGTGAATGGCTTGGCGATTGATGGGAAATAATAATAATCGACTATAAATATGTTTTGCCTCTCAAGGTTATCCCACATCTGGACAATATCATACTTATTCCATCTACTTTTAGATTATGCATTTGCAATGCCGGCCGTACCGACAGAAAGCTACAACGTCGCATTTTTTCTAATCCAAAATAGGCTCAAAATGTATGGTTTCAGCCTACATAGCGTACTTCGATCACAAAGATTTAGCTTTTTTGGAGTACATGAAAAACTACAACCAACCTGATTTAATGGAAACTTTAAATTCCTAATTTATATTAAAAAGCAAATCGAAAATTATGCGCGTGTTTCACGAAAAGCAAATATGTTCAAAACGACAATCACAGAACAGTATGTTAGTACTATCTGGCATAAAACATACCTAGGCTCATTTAAAAAATCTTATGTGTATAAAACAAATATGGCGTCCACAAGAAAAACAAGGGGTTAAACTGAAATCATCTGATTGTAAATAAAAAAGTGCCTGTAAGATCTCGAATCGGCAGAATGTTCGGACCACAAATATAAAATAAAATTCGTTTTACTAAAAAAAAAAAAAAACAGAACAAAAAACTGCAAAATGTGGCTTTTTAAATAATTGTGAGACACAGAATAGCTTCAACCAAATTCTGATTTAAGGATGCCCTTAAAACATTTTTAATTATTTTTAATGCTTAAAATGGTCTATCAACACTTACTTGGGTTAGTGGAAATGCCGACACAATTCTGGCAGGGTCACGTATTATTTTTGGATAAATGGATATCGCTACATTCAACTTAGATAAACAGTTCTGTTTCTCAATCTCATTATAGTACAAGTAATATGTACAAGTTTTATAAGACAAAAATTACTGCACGAGTAATTTTGGGCACGATGAGCGTAGTGACGAGTGCTTAATGTACTTAATAATAATAAATATAATAATAATAAAGAACTTAATGATTTTTTACCATTTATTGGAGTATGGACGCATTAGAACACTTTCTGATAGTAACCGCTTATAAGGCACGTATTTATAGCATATGTTTTTTAACAAAGTGTTCCTGAGTTAGTATTACCTTTAACCCGACGACATAATTCTGTATATCGGGGTCATTTGCTAACAGTTCCGGCTTCTTCTCATACTTCGACATATTTTGTCTAGCCATTTATTTAATTGTTATTCATAGACGCAATAAGAAAAATTATTGATCCAACTCCATAACTCTTAACCAGTTTCTTAAGACTTCTAGACCTATATACTTGTCATCATTTTCGTACTTTAGCCTCCCTATTTCATTCATACACTTCATCGAATATGTTTGCTACCAAATGACTTATATAAAATACTTAATGATTTTTTACTATTCATTGAGGTATGGACGCATTAGAACACTTTCTGATAGTAACCCCTTATAAGACACGTATTTATAGCATATGTTTTTCAACAAAATGTTCCTGAGTTAATATTATCTTTAACCCGACGACATAATTCTGTGTACATATCGGGGTCATTTGCTAACAGTTCCCGCTTCTTCTCATACTTCTACATACTTTGTCTAGCCATTTATTTAATTGTTATTCATAGACGCATTAAGAAAATTTATTGATTGATACAACTCCAAAACTCATAACCAGTTTCTTAAGACTTTTAGACCTATATACCATTTTCGTACTTAGCCTCCCTATTGCATTCATACACTTCATCGAATGTGTTTGCTACCAAATGACCCTAATTCGTTTTACGACTACCTTACGGGGTCGTATACAGAAGCACTTTCTTAATTTAGTAAGTAACAGAAACGCTCCTTTCCCCAAGTTCACCGTGCAACCAAGAAACCCCGTATTGCAATTTGTATTCGGATTTACTGCGGACATTTTCCGCCTAGCTGCTCTCTAAATTTTCCGCCTTGTTTCTCTTCCGCGGTAATCTAAAAAAATGGCCCGGCCTCATCCCCACCCATTGGCCCACAACCTTAAGCACAGAATTATGCCGCTCAGTTCACCTTATTTTTCGGAAGGCTGCGTACGAATTTCTTTTGCTCTTTCTATCGCGCTACGTCTATTGACCTGTGCAAGTAGGACAGCATTAGCGATGAAAACGAGAAGAAAAAGACGAACGTTGTAGAAGCAGGAGGAAGGCTGTGACCCATTTTTCTCGAGATTCGCCTTAGGTTTTTTAACGCCCATCGGCGTAAAGCTAATAATATCACTTTAGGATTTTAGGTCTTTAAGATAAAAAACAAAGGTTTACTTGTTGCTGCGGTTTAGAACTTTCTTCTGTACTTTACCCAATCAGTATTTCAGAGATTTTTATATTTGGCGTTGATATTAATAACATTAATTTATACTCGATGTTATTATATTTTTCAGTATGAAAATTCTAGGAAGTTATTGTAGCTACATATTTTTGACAATTCCAACGAGACGTTTTGAGATAAAATTAAGTGAATTTTATTGAAAATTAACCAATATCTCGGCGCATCCGCCATTTCTGGAAATTGTTTAGATAATTCTTACAGAGATTTTGATAATTATTTTCATTATTTATTGATTGACTTTCCTTTTGTGTGCTTATTTCTGCAGAAACGTAAATAACATAAAATTTTGCAATTTTGGTTTTATTACAATAATTTGCAATCATTTGGTCGGAATGTCAATAGCCCACTTTAAGTTTAAGTTTGAAACTATTGACTGTACGTAGCAGTGAGCCGGCCAATTCGAGAGATTTTCTCAATGTCGGAAATATCGATGCCAGTAGAGTCCCGGGATTTATCGGGGACCGGGAAATTTTCTTTTATATTATATTATGCTGATTTAAATAAGTTTTTTTAACACAGAACAGAGTGATAAGACAATAGTCAATAACGAATCGGATACATGGTACAAATAAAGTAAGAAATATGTAATTTAATTGTTTTTTACAAAAATGTTTAAACAAAAGCTTGTTGCGTAATTCTACTGCAAGTTTTGACATACTTGTTTCTTTTAATAAATTATTCGGTTTAGCAACTTTTGCAACCGATTGTTTGTAATGGAAAGGATTTTCTTTCCTCTACCATTTTGCAGAGGTTTTTTTTGTGTAGTTCTAAAGTCCAAATTATTTGCGCTTTTATATGACAATTTTAGAAAAACTCCGTTGAATGTCATACAATTTAATATCTCTGAGGTACATGGATTTACTTGAAATTCTGAAAGCTTTTTCAGTGTTTATTAAGTGGTCTACGCATAACTTAAATGAAATTTGTTTACACAGATATGCCGTTACAGACATTACGTATATATAGATATATACACACCTACCGTTGTATATTGAATACAAGTAGGTACTACACAATAATGTGTACTTCGCCATTTTTCCAACAATTTTCTGTTGTACGTAGAAGGTGGCGCAAAACAACACTTTTTAATTTAAAGCGAAGATTATAGGCTAAGAAATTCGGACGACGATTTTTATAAAACTAATTATTTCTTTTTGTTTCAGGGAAAATTATACTATTCTACATAATATTCTATGCGGCGCTGGTCGGATTCTTCGCAGCGATGTTAACCGTATTTTATCAAACCTTAGACGCCAAAAAACCAAAATGGCAACTCAACGAATCTCTTATTGGTAGTAATCCAGGTAAGTAAGAGCACCATAGCTGTTGTTAAAAATTCATTCTTAATTAATGTAATTTTAAGTTAAATTTTAATCTTTCCTCTGTGGCTGTTATAGTGGAGTCAACAACGGTTTTTAGGTCGGAATTTACTGTTGTAACTGCTTCGATTTTGATGACATATTTTGTTTAATAAATCATTGTTTAAAATCAGAAACATTTTAGTTGTCGGGCTCAAGTATGTATTCATTTGTTTAAACCTTTTTTGTTTTGTTGGTGTTTAATCAAAACTGTCATATTAAGAAACTAGTGCCGGGTGGATGTAACTGATTAAAGGAAATTTAATGAGTTAGTTACTTAGTTTTTCCCTGACCAGTTGGTGTGCCATGACATCTTAAAACAACCTTCCCTGGATTTATTTTTATTTGTTTGCTTAACTGAGACAAGTTTTATTTACTTTTATTTGTTTTACAACTAAAAAATGATTTGAGTTTTACAACTGAAACACAAAAATGATTTGACTACAAAATATTAATTTCAAATAAGTAAGTATTAATAAATAATAATAATTTCAATAAATATATTAAATTAAATAAAATAATTAGCTCTAATAAATTAGCGTTGATAATTCAATCCACAAAATAATAGAAATAAAAAAAATTATAATTTTTGTGTGAAGATAAAAACTTGGCACAACTTGTAGTGCAGGCAATACTATAATTTTACATATATTTTATAACTGTTTAACCAAAGAAATTCCATAGCTGTCTGATGTACTATGCGCGCCAAAAAATGAACTTTTTGCTTTGTAAATGGTTCTTTCCTAACCTATGCATTCTGATATTAATCATAAATACGATAAAACCAGTGAATTCTAATCTAACTGGAAGGAACGCGCGCTTTACGTTAGCTAGTAAAATTTGAGGCAGGCGCGAGCAAAAGAGACAGAGCAATGATGTGGGGCATGTGTCACCGTCTGACTACCGTAGGTAGATAGCCTATTGTAGTATTGTTTTTTAATTGAAGACGGTATCTCAATTAAAAGTGGCAAACCGTCAAACCGCATACGGCCATGGCACCGTATGAGATAGAAAGAGATGGCTACTCCACATCACTGCGGGTTGCATACCAAATGCATGTGCCTCACTTATTGACCATGTCGCGTCCTTTCCAGTTATACGTTTGTACAATTTACTGGATAAAACACGCACCAATTGTTAAAATTTAAAAAAAAAAACAAACAGTACTACATGATGTAAAAATTAGCTGTACGACTTTTAGCGCGCATACTAGTACACCGCTAGTATCTACATTAAAAAAGATTTTCAGGATCTGCCCTATATAACAGGGTATTCGGGGATTTTTATGACTGATGCTTTATTGACCCTACTAGAAGTTTTTATTTTATAGTACTTCATACTGCCTATATTGATATTTACACCATCAATTTGAGTCCGGTAAGCGAGACTTATTAAATTTAGCTGTTTGTATTCTCTTTAACCATCGAGATAGTATAGAAGAGGAGGAGTCATATCAGCTTAAAATTGGGATCACTTTATGTTAAATCATACCGTCCGTTAGTCCCATAGTGTCAAATTGACAAGCCGATACATTATATAGGTTTAAATAGTTTCTAGTGCGCTATAAGTATTTTTTTCTAAGTAATTAGCATGACAGTATGTGATATAAGAAGCTGTCGCCGCAGAAAGGGTCCTGGCTGCAATAAATCAGCGGGAATTACGTTTCATCGGGAAGTGACGTTAGATGTCAGTCAAATGACAATGAACAGGCCCGTATTCAAGAAAAATTTGACTTAATTTTTCGTTTATTTAACAATTAAATGTAGGTTTCCAAAGATTTGTGCACAGCAGAAATTATGGATACAGATTGTAGACCGATGTAACTGGAAGCGGACAAAGTCCAGTGTTGTTTGTTCGAAACATTTTGTGGAGCTATGTATAGACAGAACATAATACTTATTTGGTCATATTCATATTTGTTACACTTATAAGTTTTATTTTACATTAAGTTAAACAAATGCAACATTTATTTTACATTATTTGTTATAACTTTAATCCAGAGTATTTTTTTGTTTATTATATATTTTTACTTTCTTTAGTTGATCAAATATATGTGCTATGTTGCACTGTCCGTGATATCACAGAAAAATAATTATAATTAGTCCGGGCCTGTGCAGACCGACCGTCGTATAGTCCTATAAGCCACACCTACTGACGCCGTTTTGAGTATATGAAAAACGTCGTCATAGCGTCTCCTTTCTATACTATCTCGATGTCTTTAACAAATAGCACCGATTTCACCATGGAATATTTGGACCATAATGACACAATGTCATATCTTATTTTCGAAATAAGTAAATGTATTAACACTACTCGTTTACATATTCCAGACTCGGCACCTTCGTCGCTGCGTCCGTAATATTTAACGTGTACTATCACCTACCGGAATTATAACGTAAAAACTATTGTTTCATACTACAAAAAGAAACGAACGAACTTTAACGAGAATAAACATACGGAGTACTATGCGCGCCAGGTGGTCCAGCTGACAACGACGAAACTACCAACTTGTGATTACTTACTGTCAGAATGACAGCGTATAGGTTAAAAAAGCACCATTTACACCGCTAATACAATATTTTCAGTACATTTGGATGCATACATATATGTGGTGTCGTACAGTCCTAGTACTGTACTCAGGGCCGCGTCTAGGATTTTACGGGCCCTAGGCACACCTGAAATTCTGGGCCCATCAACCTACATATCGTATATGATATAAAACCAATAATAATAATCGATTTCAACACATTAATTTGAACATTATGCGTTAGGCATTAAGACTCAGTTCTACCTGTCCTAAAACTCGTTTTCAAATAAAACCGTTATTTATTGTTCAAAGTTTATGAAATTTTCAGTGTAACTTCTTAGATAAATAACGACTTGGGGAGGATAACAAATAATTTTTTGAAATGATGAAGATGAATTTTACTTCTGCATCTTTGCCTTTTTGCAAATATCTAGTGTATAAAATTTGGGTGACTGCAATAAAATGTTTTGTTATTTCTATTAAAATACGTGGAACAATAACTTACTAATTATTTTATTAAAACAGTGGCTTTATATGTGAGTTTAGATTAACTAAAAAGTTTGGCACTTCTAAAAGCTACAAATTTCTTCTGTTTTTTTCATTTTCACTTTTTTTTAACTCGCTTAAAAGTGTTGTGGATTCTGCAGTTATGTTACACTTTTCCTTATTTTTTTTCTCTTAGCATTAGCATTTGTGCTATCTTAAAAATAATCTCGTAAAAAAATGGAACGTAAATCTTAAATACAGGATGGTCGCTTTTAATTCGTTTATTTGAAGAGATACGAGAGTTAAATTCGGGCAAACGCATTTTTGGCGTATCAAAGCAATTTCCACATATCAACAAGAAACTATATTTTGAATTTTTGTTATTAATTTCGTACATACATGAATATTCTACGGTTGTCTACAAATGTATGAAAAGCCACCAGTTCCCAAAAATGGGTTTTACACATTATATAAAATACCAACAGTCTCGTTTTTTTCTTCGCACTGCATTCTTTAGGTAGACTTAAATGTAATCTTGAATCTTGTAACTTTAATGCAAAGAAGAGTGCGATCACTGACTATATGAAGTTATTTCATTACTGTTAAACGAGCGGCCAAAATTGCCACGTGTCTTATTAAAAAATCTGGCATACATGAATTAACGTAATTCTATCAAGTCCAATCTTTTTCTTAAGGAAGATAAAGTTATGTTAAACATTTTTTTTTTAATATTTAGCTTATTTTTTCACAAATGTGATGCTGTGTGGGCTCGTCTACAAAAAAAAACATTGGAAAAATAATCAACGTAAAAAAACTACTGAAAAAGCTACTGAAATCAAAGGGTCGCCGATTTCCGGATATATTTCTGGTCGCGGTCCGGAAGTATCGATATGGGCGATATGCAATTGAATTTGAGTAGTCTAAATGGTATTATTATAAAATATTTACTTGTAAACGCGGCCCTGACTGTACTACTGTCGCATTTGCCGACATCCAATCCTTTCGTTTCACATGAAGACGCTACATGCATAGGATTATACGTTATCGACTACACTTATTGTCACAGAATAACCAGAAACGTAACTTCGTGTCAGCACCTTTTACATCAATAACATCCGATGGTATAGGTCACAAAACATAATGACAAACTGACCACGTGCGACTATGATTGGACTATACTATACCACATCCTATTTGATTGAAGGAAGGTAGTCGGGAGTGTCGGGCTTCGGGACCTGGAAGTCAATTCTCACCCTAGCGCGAGTTCTCACCTAGCGTGAACTAACGTATGACCTTGGATGCAATCAGTTCGAACCGTATTCTATGGGCAGTGTCGACAAGGCAGTGTCATTTACTACCTGTAGAGTACGTCCGTTATGTTCATGTTATTGCGATTGGTAGCCTTGTCGACACTCCCATAGAATACGGTTCGAACTGATTGCATCCAAGGTCATACGTTAGTTCACGCTAGGTGAGAACTCGCGCTAGGGTGAGAATTGACTCCCTGTAGTTTCCTGTGACTTTCGTTTCTGGTTGTTCTGCGTTAGCGTAGTTGGAACACCAGTGAAATTTTTTCAAGTAAATTATACATTGGGATAGATTGACAATCTCGCCGAAATGTGTATAGCAGTGTATTATTTTAAAATTTTTGTGGTTATTTTCAGGTCTTGGCTTCAGGCCTATGCCTCCAGCGGCAAACGTAGAAAGTACGCTTATTTGGTATAAGGCTAGCGACAATAAGAGCGCATCATACTGGTCCGATGAACTGGACTTATTCCTGAAAAGTAAGTGAACGAATAATAAAAGGATATTTTTTTTAAATGTCTCATCGTTTATAGATTACAATCAGATGGGCCACGACAAGGGTGAAGATTGTTCTTCAGGCAAGCAACCTGAAGAAGGCAAGGTCTGCAGGGTCAAGGTCGACTATGACCCCTGCATCCCGAACAAAAAGTACAACTACAACAGCGCGCAGGGTGGACCGTGTATCTTCTTGAAACTGAACAAGGTAATCAAAACATAATTTGGCCAGAACAAGAAAATCACAATCAACTTGTAACTTGTGTCTTTCGTTAAAGATCTACGGATGGGAACCGGAATACTATGACGATCCTGACCAGCTTCCAGAGAAAATGCCAACTGACCTGAAGGACCACATCAAGAGGCACGGTACCATGCAGAGGGTAAGTTTGCAGTGGAAAACAGAAATCGGATGATTTGAAGAAATGATTTGTGATTGTCACTTTGCAGCAGAATCACACCGTTTGGGTATCTTGTGAAGGCGAGAATCCACCAGATCAGGAGAACATTGGCTCGATACAGTACAAGCCGACCCGCGGATTCGGCGGCCACTATTTCCCGTTCAAGAATACCGCAGGGTATCTCAGTCCGTTGGTAGCTGTCTACTTTGAGAAACCAGCACGTAAGTGCGCCAATCTATGTGTTGTTGTATAAGTAGTGTATTTCTTATTTTTATTGTGTCTCCGCCCAGTCATCTTTTCAATTTCGTGATCTTTATACGTATTTTTCCACAATATGCTAGTTGTCCTTTCTTGATTTTCCATACTTCCTGTTTTTTTCTGTTTTTGGTTTTCTCATTCTTATAGGTTTCCACTTCAGTGCTTTCTCATCAACTCTTCCAAGCTTTTCCTCGATGCTCGTATTATTAGCCGTACCCTGCTGAATATACAGGATGAGTCGATAATAAATCATTTGGGAAAGAAAAAAATGTATTATATAAAAATTGCTTGACACTCAAGTTTCTATAACGTAAAATTATTTTCATTTCTGCATGGTGTTGCATTTAGGCGTGACGGAAAGTAAGTAATTTGTTTTAAATGGAACGTCCTGTATATTTTATTATATTATGAATATTACTAAATTTATAGGTTAATAATATGGCGACATACAGGCGGGATGTAAATTGTCACCATATTATTAACCTATAATATTACTTTGACAAAGTATGTCGTTAAACATTTTCATTACTAAATTTGCTTATCCAACCGTATATGTTGCTACGTCACAGCGTTAATAGTTCCAACGATATTCAACTGCTTTCCAGTGTTTTTTGCAGGATATTTAAAAAATATGTAAAGACGACGGTTTTGCCGATTCTACCTTTAAACTATGTGAGACAATAGTCAAGTCAGTAGGTAGATGATAGCAACCAAAGTTATTAGATACACTATCCAGGCTGTTCTATGAACTTATAAATTTAAATTTTTTTCTAATGGCTTTTTTTGAGTTTTTTAAATATTATAATATATGTTGGCTGTAATAACTCTTTACTCGCTCCAATTTACATCTATTATGTCATACACCGAATGTTACTTTTTTTGGTGGTATTTGCAATTTCACGAAAATGTAATGCAATTGCTAATTTTAAGTTTTAGCTGTGCATACAAGATATTTGGTGGTTTGGAATAAAGTCTTTAAGGAGCTATAGAAGAGGTAATTTAGAACCGATTTAACCAGATTTATCCTTATACAAAGTAGGTATTACCGATATCAACATATTAACAATTTTATATGAAATTGTGTCAGTATATTTTGCAATTTTTACAATCGTATGACATTTATAAATTGCAAACTACTACTAAAGTAAACCCTAATCTCTGTACTGAAAGTGTAGAAGATCGGAGATTTTCTTTGATGTGATTTATGTGCTTACAGACAAAAAGCAAATATGCAACAAAAACAAGCTGATAGGCATCTTTAGAGTGAGATTTTTCATCATAGCAAAAAAAAAATTATTAACAACACTTCCAACTAACCCACTTTTATTTCACGTTATCAATATTACTCATATTATCCCAATTTTTAATTGTCTATCCAGAAAAATCACCTACTTTAAATCGATTGATAATGCTAAGTAGATATTGTTGCTTATTTTTGGTACTGAATATAAATCCGTTCTCAAACGTAGCTCATCAAGGTAGGTTTTAGCGTTTCTGTTTGTTTTTGTGTATGAGCGCACATACCATTACATTGAAATGTCTCCGTACAATTTTCGCAAGTGAACAATTTTCACGGTAGTCCCCCTGTTAGTACCTACACTGTTTCTGGTTTACTTCGGGGCACACCTGAAGTTACTAGGTATTCGGATTCGTTCGCTCAACGTTTGCGAAAATGGCAAAACATACTTATAAAATTGTGTAACACCTTGATATATACTTTGTATATAAATAAGTCTAGTTAAATAGGTTCTAAACAGCTTCTTCTATAGCCCTTTAAATAATTTACATTATGCAACACAACCCAACACACTGTACACAGAGCTGAGAGCAAGATTAAGATACTAAATAGCATACTACTCTTTAAATTGTAAATATCACAAAACCTATGTGTTGGATAAATACTTCAATATTTTGTAATGAAAACAATACGAATGTTTGGAATTGTGTTATACAGGGTGTTAGTAAATAAGTTGTACAAACTTCAGGGGGTGATTCTGCATGACAAAATAATAACAGTTTGCTATATAAACGTATATCCGCAAATGCTTCGTTTTCTGAGATACGGGGTGTTAAAGTTTTTATTAAAAATTTACTATTTATTTATTGCTGTGAAACCGGTCGAGATATGCAGATGAAATTTAGTGGGTTTTAAGAGGTAGTCATTGCGCATTTTTTTACATGCAATTAAGAATTCTATGTTCATCATTGGCGCGCATACGGGTAATGATACCAATTTTTGTAAAGAAAAAAATGGTACGCCACTGGGATATTTCAAATTAAAAAGCATTCTGGAATTCCTCGTTCAATTTATGACAAAAAATCTCTCTCTGCCTTTTTTCGTAGGGGGCACAGTTTTTATGCAAAAAAATAAAACATCTTAATGATCTCAATTTTTTTAAAGAACTGTTTAATAGAATAACATTAAACTAAAACAATAACAGAAAATAACACTAATAAAATTTTAAACAGGCGCAAAGCTACACAAACTGCTGAAAATGACCTCTCAGACGTGACACAACACTTCAATCGTCAGTTTTTAAGAAAAACTTTAACGTATCTCAGAAAACGAAGCATTTGCGGACATACGCTTATATAGCAAACTGTCATTATTTTATCATGCAGAATCACCCCCTGAAGTTTGTACAACTTATTTACTAACACCCTGTATAATAAAATACTAGTTTTAATTTAGTTCTTTAGTGTCATTTAGTCAAGAATAATAACAGAACTAAATGAAAACTAATGTTTTATTATATAACACAATTCCAAACAATCACAAAACCTAGTAAAAATAGATATACGACGACATAGTGAATATAAATTAAAAAGAACTTAAGGGACTTCAGCGAATGAGCAAATAACAAGGTGTTCCATTTAAAATCCAAAGAAACAGCAATTTAAAAATGTTTAAAAATTACTGCATGCTACGATCACCCTAGCACATCTAATTTTTCATGACAGCAGCATTTAGCTGTGGTTTTAGTTATTGTGTGACAAAATGCTTATTGCAAAAAATGTAGTATCTACATAGTTTTTTAAAAAAAGGCCTACAATTGCCAATTTTTTGACATACAATTGAATATCTCCAACTATTTACTTTACACAAGTACAACTTACGCAACACCCTGTATAAATGAAAATAACTTTACGTTATAGAAACTGATAACACAACTCTTATATCATAGGAATAGCGCGACGAGCGGTAATGCGGCGCGACGCCGAAGGCGGAGCGTCGAATGTGAGCGAGTCGCGCTATGTAGTTTTCGGCAAGACAACGGTTTTTGGTGCTGGTTTGTGAGTAAATATGTATTTTTTTAGTTCAAGATTGGTTATATTTATGTATAGGAAATGTTAGGTTGGTACCAGTTCGACGAAACGTCAAGTTTAAACACTAAATTGTGTAAAAATGTCAAATTCTGACAGATTTATATTTGTTCATTACACTGTAGGAGTCATATGCGTACCAACATACTAAAATAAAACTACACCCATCGCAATACTTTATTTACAATTTTCTCCATTTATTGTTTTTAGAATTTGATATAACAACGGGTTGATATCCATAATCAACAAACAATCAAACTGGGGATCTTAGTTTATTTTAAATGTGTTTTGTACTTTGCCGCACTAGAGCGGCAAAGTTCCATAGCGGCACTCCACCACTGCAACCTCGAACGAAATCAGCTCTTTTCGAGTGACAGCACAAAAAATTGTTTTTCTTTCTTATACTATTCGATACCTATCGACCGCTGAGCTACTAGTAACTCACCCTGTATAACACTACCGTACGTTACTCGAACAAAGCAAAATATCTTGGCTAGGAAAAAAAACTATTCTTCTCTATTTAGTTCCTGTATTTGTCCCTCTTGCGTGACTGTTTGATCTATTTTGTCTTATTTTGTCTATTTCCTCCATTTCTACTAATTGGTCTATTTCTTCCCTAGTTCCACTATTTTGACTTGACTTATTTTTCCTAGTTTTTCGTCTTCATCTTCCATCCTTTCTGTTGCCCATACAGGAGAGGTTGTACATATTTATTGTTGATTCTATTTGTGCAAATGGCATTTGGGTAGTAGGTGAAGTATATAATTCTAAACATAACGTTCATATAAAAACTTGACCCAATCGTTACCGTTATCGAGATAAGTAATGGTTATTCCATTGAGTTTTAGATCAATCAAATCTATAGATTGCTATGACATTTACACGGCTACTGCAGAGGCAGTATATGGATTGGTGCATATACTGCACATATTCACGGTGCCCAAATGTGTCATTCTCTGTGATTCTCTCAGCTTCCTCTATGTGATTCTATGTTCTATGTTCTGTGTGTTTCAACTGGTGCAGCCTTAGTTGATACGTGTTTAACAAGATGTAAAACTCTAGATTTAATAATTAAAAGAATAGAAATAGATTTGTTCCTTTCTCCTTGCAAACAACTAGAAATTTTATGCTTAGAATTGCTTTATCTACTGCCGGCTTGTGCTTGGCACACACTAAGTGAAATACCTTGCATTTTAGGTTAAATTTTGCAATATTATTATTTTGGGAATGTAAAGTGATGTGTTATAATTAGGTTATAGCATCTAATTAAAGGCTATTTATGTTCTCTTACAGGTGGAGTTTTGATCAACATTGAGTGCAAAGCGTGGGCCAAGAACATCCATCACGATCGCGTTGACAGACGAGGATCGGTCCACTTTGAGTTGATGATTGACAACTAGTCTCACCGTCATCTACGTTAGGGCTGAGAGCTACTGCCATCTTTAAACAAAAAAAAACAAAACATTTACAATACAAAAAATAACAGAAACAATACCACACAACACACGTTTTGCGTATTAATAATAATAATAAAATAACCGTAGGTGAGACGTTCATGCGTAAGGATATGTTAGTTAGTTTTCGATTAGCCCCCACCCCGAGCTCAAAAATTAAAACCCGAAAAGAACAAAAAAAAGTTTTCCTTAGGTAAAACTCGTTTTTTCTTAGTGGCTTTCCATTCGGAACGATGTAGGGAAATTTCTCGAAAGCTCTTAGGAACTTGTGTTTCTGTTTAGTTGCAAATCGTTGTTCAGTGTCGCCAACCTTAGAAATACCAAAAAGGAAATTATCACAATAATAATTAATTATAACGTTGTTACGGGACTACTAATGTGTGCGCCTAAGCATGCAGTTTTCGTCGTGTGATAGAAAACCTAACCTTAACATTACTATATTATATATATAATATAAATATATATTATAAAATGAACCCATGCATGAATCTTTCGAGAGCGTTCTGTAAATAAGTTCACCCCGTTGTTGTTTTCGTTATTATTGAACACTTAATATTTAAACTTAAGTAAAACTGATTGTTTTTTGTTTGTTTTGTGAATTTTCTTCTTCAGGTCACTGACATGATACCCAGTAAAACATTATGCGGATCGCCCTGTACAACACCATTATGATAGCCTAGCACAATAAGTACGAGAAAACAATGTTTTACTGCATGTTGTCTGGAGTTTAAAAAATAAACAACAACAGCATTTTACTGTTAAAGCTATAGTATAAATAAACAAAATGAGAAAGGAGAAAAAATTGTTAATAGATATATTAACTAAGTGTTATCTGTAATACATATAGTTTAGATAAGAATAATAATATTGACGAACAGAAGTGAAGATCTAGCGAGTTGTAAATTAATTAATCGATATTATTCATTGGTTATTATGAGACATCCGTAGCCGTTCCGCATATCATGTCGAGGGGCGTAAAGGTTCGCCCTTGCGGTACCTCCGGCGCCCTAGATGCGAGATATATGTACACACCAATAAAAAAGTAAACGTGCGAATATAGAAGCATTATGGTGTACGCATGCCCAAAGTAACTATTTAAAACTATTAACGATAATACAGATATGGTAATAACATTATTCTCGTGTGGTGTCCTTCTGGTCATAGTTATTCATGTTCTTCATTCTAATTAACTGTGTGCAGGTCCGCATGCGCATACAAGATTATTTCATTATGCTTAAATGTAAAGGTTTTCTAAAAAATAAAAATTTCAATAAACACTAACGGTTGTTTCATTTTCACTTCTGTCATTGGTGTAGTTATCTAGGTCGTATAGCTTGTCTCTAAATAAGTTTTCATGACATCGTGTCTTTTAGACTTTCATAGTTAAAAATGCGAAATTTGTTTTGTCGAAATAATAAACTGTTTTTTAAGTTAATTATTTATTGATTTAAGAAGCGGCTGGTCATTACATCAAAGTGCGAACTGAGACTAATCTTAATAGTACCGCCACGGTAAACCTAGTTCAAGGTTAACCGTGATTACCGCTACTCGTGGTTGTCTCAGGTACGACGTTATCTCATGGGGTTCTTGGCGCTGTGGCGCTGTTATCTTGTCCGTTGTCGCCAATCCCGTAGCAATGACATTAAAATACAGTACATGTTATAAACTAAGAACAAGATCATAATAATTGTATGCATGTGTTCACAAGTGATCCAGGGACATGTGATATTTTTTTATATATTTCTTATAAGGTTTAGAATATATTTTTTGTTTTTGTTTCATGCTTTGACATGTGAAATTTTTTTATATATTTCTTATAACGTTTAGAATATATTTTTTGTTTTTGTTTCATGCTTTGACATGTGAAATTTTTTTATATATTTCTTATAACGTTTAGAATATATTTTTTTGTTTTTTTTTTTGTTGTTTTATAGTATTGAATTCTTTTTTTAACAAACTTTCACAGTATCTATTATGTAGTTTGGAAAAAATATGGCAGCAGCTAACCGTTGACACCAACCGTTACCAGTTTATATGTATTTTATGGTAGTATATTTGAAATAAACCTTATACCTGCAATTTTACATATATATATAACGGGTTTGTTTGAGCAGACCAAAAGTAAGTGCATAAAGCACTAATTCTTCTTCGTACTCAAAAAGTTATGCCAGTGAAAACCACCATAATTTTTACAAAGCACGTATGTGAAAGATTTAGTGCTTTATCCACTTATTTCTGGTCTGCTCAAACAAAACTATTATGTTTTAACAATCTTTATTTAAAACATTAATAACATAAGTGTAATATGTATAATACAGTAGCATTTATAATAGATAGAGGTCATGAGCTAAAATGTCTCTTTTTGCGCTGCCTCTTCGCACAAGGTTGTCCATGTTTTGTTCTTGTCTGATATGAATTTCAGCATCTACGTTACCATCTACACTGTCGGCACCAGCCATTATATACTCCTCCAAATTTGTTTCTTGTGGTAAACAGATATTGTGTAAAACACAAGAAGCCATAACTGTTGCAGGTATAAAATCTGTTCTATTCATGTCCAAGAATTTCAGTCTCCGGAATCTTCCAAATAATAAGGCAAATGCTCTCTCAATAACCTGTCTGGTTTGGGAGATCTTATAATTAAACTTTCTCTGCACTGCAGTCAAATTTCCCCGTTCAATATAGGGCGGAATACACCATTCCAGCAATGGGTATGCTTTATCGCCCACAATAAACATTTCTTGATCAGGAAAATATTTCCGAAGATTTTCTAGGAAATTCTTGTAGACACCAGAATTGCGAAATATTCTTGTATCACTCACGGATCCAGGATACCATAGTTTTCTATACGTATCACTTTCCTGCGTGGTTCTATTTCTTTTTCCTCCTCTTCCATTACTTCCTGTATCAATACACACTGTGCAGTTTTCAAAGCGGCTACTACTACTACTCCGACAACACATTTTTTAATTGCCTCTTGTCTTTCCATTTTAGCAATTGTGAACGAATGGTGACAACTTGGTCACAGCAACGCAAAGTTTAAAATCTGACAGATATCATCAGCGCGCGCACTCGTCTACGGTGGTCTACGGTAATGCTCCCGTATTGCACCGACACGTTCGCAAAGTCGGGGTACGGGTAGTACCTGGTGCATTACCTCACTCTCCCCTTACCCTACCTTGCGGTAGATTAACCGAACGCACTCTTGGAGTTGATTTCGTCCTCGAAACTCTCTTTGTGCGTTGTACTATCGTGGCCATATATTATGTCCACTCTTTTGAAGTCCATTTTCTCGCAAATCTAGTGGCGAAAAAATTTGAAAAAATTCTGATGCTGTCCTTTATTAATATGCTACAACTCATAAAAATTAGAAAGCGGTATATGTTGGCGTTTTCCCGATTTTTCCAAATTAAGACGAATTGGCACTGTTTTTTTTTTTAATTTATTTATTGAACCCAAAAAAACATACTATGTTTTTGCCCCGTAAATTTTATTCGTTTAACTTTAGCAATTAATAAAATCACCTGCGGAATGCTAGCTTTCAATGTGCATTTTTGTAAAATCATTGGATTAGTGCTTGACCCACAAAAAACTATATTATGCAATGCCAGCAATTCCTTTATTAGAAGAGCTAGAATAATGAAATATAGACTATATAAAATAAAAATAATCTCGTAAAAAAATGGAACGTAAATCTTAAATACAGGATGGTCGCTTTTAATTCGTTTATTTGAAGAGATACGAGAGTTAAATTCGGGCAAACGCATTTTTGGCGTATCAAAGCAATTTCCACATATCAACAAGAAACTATATTTTGAATTTTTGTTATTAATTTCGTACATACATGAATATTCTACGGTTGTCTACAAATGTATGAAAAGCCACCAGTTCCCAAAAATGGGTTTTACACATTATATAAAATACCAACAGTCTCGTTTTTTTCTTCGCACTGCATTCTTTAGGTAGACTTAAATGTAATCTTGAATCTTGTAACTTTAATGCAAAGAAGAGTGCGATCACTGACTATATGAAGTTATTTCATTACTGTTAAACGAGCGGCCAAAATTGCCACGTGTCTTATTAAAAAATCTGGCATACATGAATTAACGTAATTCTATCAAGTCCAATTTTTTTCTTAAGGAAGATAAAGTTATGTTAAACATTTTTTTTTTAATATTTAGCTTATTTTTTCACAAATGTGATGCTGTGTGGGCTCGTCTACAAAAAAAAAAACATTGGAAAAATAATCAACGTAAAAAAAACTACTGAAAAAGCTACTGAAATCAAAGGGTCGCCGATTTCCGGATATATTTCTGGTCGCGGTCCGGAAGTATCGATATGGGCGATATGCAATTGAATTTGAGTAGTCTAAATGGTATTATTATAAAATATTTACTTGTAAACGCGGCCCTGACTGTACTACTGTCGCATTTGCCGACATCCAATCCTTTCTTTTCACATGAAGACGCTACATGCATAGGATTATACGTTATCGACTACACTTATTGTCACAGAATAACCAGAAACGTAACTTCGTGTCAGCACCTTTTACATCAATAACATCCGATGGTATAGGTCACAAAACATAATGACAAACTGACCACGTGCGACTATGATTGGACTATACTATACCACATCCTATTTGATTGAAGGAAGGTAGTCGGGAGTGTCGGGCTTCGGGACCTGGAAGTCAATTCTCACCCTAGCGCGAGTTCTCACCTAGCGTGAACTAACGTATGACCTTGGATGCAATCAGTTCGAACCGTATTCTATGGGCAGTGTCGACAAGGCAGTGTCATTTACTACCTGTAGAGTACGTCCGTTATGTTCATGTTATTGCGATTGGTAGCCTTGTCGACACTCCCATAGAATACGGTTCGAACTGATTGCATCCAAGGTCATACGTTAGTTCACGCTAGGTGAGAACTCGCGCTAGGGTGAGAATTGACTCCCTGTAGTTTCCTGTGACTTTCGTTTCTGGTTGTTCTGCGTTAGCGTAGTTGGAACACCAGTGAAATTTTTTCAAGTAAATTATACATTGGGATAGATTGACAATCTCGCCGAAATGTGTATAGCAGTGTATTATTTTAAAATTTTTGTGGTTATTTTCAGGTCTTGGCTTCAGGCCTATGCCTCCAGCGGCAAACGTAGAAAGTACGCTTATTTGGTATAAGGCTAGCGACAATAAGAGCGCATCATACTGGTCCGATGAACTGGACTTATTCCTGAAAAGTAAGTGAACGAATAATAAAAGGATATTTTTTTTAAATGTCTCATCGTTTATAGATTACAATCAGATGGGCCACGACAAGGGTGAAGATTGTTCTTCAGGCAAGCAACCTGAAGAAGGCAAGGTCTGCAGGGTCAAGGTCGACTATGACCCCTGCATCCCGAACAAAAAGTACAACTACAACAGCGCGCAGGGTGGACCGTGTATCTTCTTGAAACTGAACAAGGTAATCAAAACATAATTTGGCCAGAACAAGAAAATCACAATCAACTTGTAACTTGTGTCTTTCGTTAAAGATCTACGGATGGGAACCGGAATACTATGACGATCCTGACCAGCTTCCAGAGAAAATGCCAACTGACCTGAAGGACCACATCAAGAGGCACGGTACCATGCAGAGGGTAAGTTTGCAGTGGAAAACAGAAATCGGATGATTTGAAGAAATGATTTGTGATTGTCACTTTGCAGCAGAATCACACCGTTTGGGTATCTTGTGAAGGCGAGAATCCACCAGATCAGGAGAACATTGGCTCGATACAGTACAAGCCGACCCGCGGATTCGGCGGCCACTATTTCCCGTTCAAGAATACCGCAGGGTATCTCAGTCCGTTGGTAGCTGTCTACTTTGAGAAACCAGCACGTAAGTGCGCCAATCTATGTGTTGTTGTATAAGTAGTGTATTTCTTATTTTTATTGTGTCTCCGCCCAGTCATCTTTTCAATTTCGTGATCTTTATACGTATTTTTCCACAATATGCTAGTTGTCCTTTCTTGATTTTCCATACTTCCTGTTTTTTTCTGTTTTTGGTTTTCTCATTCTTATAGGTTTCCACTTCAGTGCTTTCTCATCAACTCTTCCAAGCTTTTCCTCGATGCTCGTATTATTAGCCGTACCCTGCTGAATATACAGGATGAGTCGATAATAAATCATTTGGGAAAGAAAAAAATGTATTATATAAAAATTGCTTGACACTCAAGTTTCTATAACGTAAAATTATTTTCATTTCTGCATGGTGTTGCATTTAGGCGTGACGGAAAGTAAGTAATTTGTTTTAAATGGAACGTCCTGTATATTTTATTATATTATGAATATTACTAAATTTATAGGTTAATAATATGGCGACATACAGGCGGGATGTAAATTGTCACCATATTATTAACCTATAATATTACTTTGACAAAGTATGTCGTTAAACATTTTCATTACTAAATTTGCTTATCCAACCGTATATGTTGCTACGTCACAGCGTTAATAGTTCCAACGATATTCAACTGCTTTCCAGTGTTTTTTGCAGGATATTTAAAAAATATGTAAAGACGACGGTTTTGCCGATTCTACCTTTAAACTATGTGAGACAATAGTCAAGTCAGTAGGTAGATGATAGCAACCAAAGTTATTAGATACACTATCCAGGCTGTTCTATGAACTTATAAATTTAAATTTTTTTCTAATGGCTTTTTTTGAGTTTTTTAAATATTATAATATATGTTGGCTGTAATAACTCTTTACTCGCTCCAATTTACATCTATTATGTCATACACCGAATGTTACTTTTTTTGGTGGTATTTGCAATTTCACGAAAATGTAATGCAATTGCTAATTTTAAGTTTTAGCTGTGCATACAAGATATTTGGTGGTTTGGAATAAAGTCTTTAAGGAGCTATAGAAGAGGTAATTTAGAACCGATTTAACCAGATTTATCCTTATACAAAGTAGGTATTACCGATATCAACATATTAACAATTTTATATGAAATTGTGTCAGTATATTTTGCAATTTTTACAATCGTATGACATTTATAAATTGCAAACTACTACTAAAGTAAACCCTAATCTCTGTACTGAAAGTGTAGAAGATCGGAGATTTTCTTTGATGTGATTTATGTGCTTACAGACAAAAAGCAAATATGCAACAAAAACAAGCTGATAGGCATCTTTAGAGTGAGATTTTTCATCATAGCAAAAAAAAAAATATCAACAACACTTCCAACTAACCCACTTTTATTTCACGTTATCAATATTACTCATATTATCCCAATTTTTAATTGTCTATCCAGAAAAATCACCTACTTTAAATCGATTGATAATGCTAAGTAGATATTGTTGCTTATTTTTGGTACTGAATATAAATCCGTTCTCAAACGTAGCTCATCAAGGTAGGTTTTAGCGTTTCTGTTTGTTTTTGTGTATGAGCGCACATACCATTACATTGAAATGTCTCCGTACAATTTTCGCAAGTGAACAATTTTCACGGTAGTCCCCCTGTTAGTACCTACACTGTTTCTGGTTTACTTCGGGGCACACCTGAAGTTACTAGGTATTCGGATTCGTTCGCTCAACGTTTGCGAAAATGGCAAAACATACTTATAAAATTGTGTAACACCTTGATATATACTTTGTATATAAATAAGTCTAGTTAAATAGGTTCTAAATAGCTTCTTCTATAGCCCTTTAAATAATTTACATTATGCAACACAACCCAACACACTGTACACAGAGCTGAGAGCAAGATTAAGATACTAAATAGCATACTACTCTTTAAATTGTAAATATCACAAAACCTATGTGTTGGATAAATACTTCAATATTTTGTAATGAAAACAATACGAATGTTTGGAATTGTGTTATACAGGGTGTTAGTAAATAAGTTGTACAAACTTCAGGGGGTGATTCTGCATGACAAAATAATGACAGTTTGCTATATAAACGTATATCCGCAAATGCTTCGTTTTCTGAGATACGGGGTGTTAAAGTTTTTATTAAAAATTTACTATTTATTTATTGCTGTGAAACCGGTCGAGATATGCAGATGAAATTTAGTGGGTTTTAAGAGGTAGTCATTGCGCATTTTTTTACATGCAATTAAGAATTCTATGTTCATCATTGGCGCGCATACGGGTAATGATACCAATTTTTGTAAAGAAAAAAATGGTACGCCACTGGGATATTTCAAATTAAAAAGCATTCTGGAATTCCTCGTTCAATTTATGACAAAAAATCTCTCTCTGCCTTTTTTCGTAGGGGGCACAGTTTTTATGCAAAAAAATAAAACATCTTAATGATCTCAATTTTTTTAAAGAACTGTTTAATAGAATAACATTAAACTAAAACAATAACAGAAAATAACACTAATAAAATTTTAAACAGGCGCAAAGCTACACAAACTGCTGAAAATGACCTCTCAGACGTGACACAACACTTCAATCGTCAGTTTTTAAGAAAAACTTTAACGTATCTCAGAAAACGAAGCATTTGCGGACATACGCTTATATAGCAAACTGTCATTATTTTATCATGCAGAATCACCCCCTGAAGTTTGTACAACTTATTTACTAACACCCTGTATAATAAAATACTAGTTTTAATTTAGTTCTTTAGTGTCATTTAGTCAAGAATAATAACAGAACTAAATGAAAACTAATGTTTTATTATATAACACAATTCCAAACAATCACAAAACCTAGTAAAAATAGATATACGACGACATAGTGAATATAAATTAAAAAGAACTTAAGGGACTTCAGCGAATGAGCAAATAACAAGGTGTTCCATTTAAAATCCAAAGAAACAGCAATTTAAAAATGTTTAAAAATTACTGCATGCTACGATCACCCTAGCACATCTAATTTTTCATGACAGCAGCATTTAGCTGTGGTTTTAGTTATTGTGTGACAAAATGCTTATTGCAAAAAATGTAGTATCTACATAGTTTTTTAAAAAAAAGGCCTACAATTGCCAATTTTTTGACATACAATTGAATATCTCCAACTATTTACTTTACACAAGTACAACTTACGCAACACCCTGTATAAATGAAAATAACTTTACGTTATAGAAACTGATAACACAACTCTTATATCATAGGAATAGCGCGACGAGCGGTAATGCGGCGCGACGCCGAAGGCGGAGCGTCGAATGTGAGCGAGTCGCGCTATGTAGTTTTCGGCAAGACAACGGTTTTTGGTGCTGGTTTGTGAGTAAATATGTATTTTTTTAGTTCAAGATTGGTTATATTTATGTATAGGAAATGTTAGGTTGGTACCAGTTCGACGAAACGTCAAGTTTAAACACTAAATTGTGTAAAAATGTCAAATTCTGACAGATTTATATTTGTTCATTACACTGTAGGAGTCATATGCGTACCAACATACTAAAATAAAACTACACCCATCGCAATACTTTATTTACAATTTTCTCCATTTATTGTTTTTAGAATTTGATATAACAACGGGTTGATATCCATAATCAACAAACAATCAAACTGGGGATCTTAGTTTATTTTAAATGTGTTTTGTACTTTGCCGCACTAGAGCGAGTGCGGCAAAGTTCCATAGCGGCACTCCACCACTGCAACCTCGAACGAAATCAGCTCTTTTCGAGTGACAGCACAAAAAATTGTTTTTCTTTCTTATACTATTCGATACCTATCGACCGCTGAGCTACTAGTAACTCACCCTGTATAACACTACCGTACGTTACTCGAACAAAGCAAAATATCTTGGCTAGGAAAAAAAACTATTCTTCTCTATTTAGTTCCTGTATTTGTCCCTCTTGCGTGACTGTTTGATCTATTTTGTCTTATTTTGTCTATTTCCTCCATTTCTACTAATTGGTCTATTTCTTCCCTAGTTCCACTATTTTGACTTGACTTATTTTTCCTAGTTTTTCGTCTTCATCTTCCATCCTTTCTGTTGCCCATACAGGAGAGGTTGTACATATTTATTGTTGATTCTATTTGTGCAAATGGCATTTGGGTAGTAGGTGAAGTATATAATTCTAAACATAACGTTCATATAAAAACTTGACCCAATCGTTACCGTTATCGAGATAAGTAATGGTTATTCCATTGAGTTTTAGATCAATCAAATCTATAGATTGCTATGACATTTACACGGCTACTGCAGAGGCAGTATATGGATTGGTGCATATACTGCACATATTCACGGTGCCCAAATGTGTCATTCTCTGTGATTCTCTCAGCTTCCTCTATGTGATTCTATGTTCTATGTTCTGTGTGTTTCAACTGGTGCAGCCTTAGTTGATACGTGTTTAACAAGATGTAAAACTCTAGATTTAATAATTAAAAGAATAGAAATAGATTTGTTCCTTTCTCCTTGCAAACAACTAGAAATTTTATGCTTAGAATTGCTTTATCTACTGCCGGCTTGTGCTTGGCACACACTAAGTGAAATACCTTGCATTTTAGGTTAAATTTTGCAATATTATTATTTTGGGAATGTAAAGTGATGTGTTATAATTAGGTTATAGCATCTAATTAAAGGCTATTTATGTTCTCTTACAGGTGGAGTTTTGATCAACATTGAGTGCAAAGCGTGGGCCAAGAACATCCATCACGATCGCGTTGACAGACGAGGATCGGTCCACTTTGAGTTGATGATTGACAACTAGTCTCACCGTCATCTACGTTAGGGCTGAGAGCTACTGCCATCTTTAAACAAAAAAACAAAACATTTACAATACAAAAAATAACAGAAACAATACCACACAACACACGTTTTGCGTATTAATAATAATAATAAAATAACCGTAGGTGAGACGTTCATGCGTAAGGATATGTTAGTTAGTTTTCGATTAGCCCCCACCCCGAGCTCAAAAATTAAAACCCGAAAAGAACAAAAAAAAGTTTTCCTTAGGTAAAACTCGTTTTTTCTTAGTGGCTTTCCATTCGGAACGATGTAGGGAAATTTCTCGAAAGCTCTTAGGAACTTGTGTTTCTGTTTAGTTGCAAATCGTTGTTCAGTGTCGCCAACCTTAGAAATACCAAAAAGGAAATTATCACAATAATAATTAATTATAACGTTGTTACGGGACTACTAATGTGTGCGCCTAAGCATGCAGTTTTCGTCGTGTGATAGAAAAACCTAACCTTAACATTACTATATTATATATATAATATAAATATATATTATAAAATGAACCCATGCATGAATCTTTCGAGAGCGTTCTGTAAATAAGTTCACCCCGTTGTTGTTTTCGTTATTATTGAACACTTAATATTTAAACTTAAGTAAAACTGATTGTTTTTTGTTTGTTTTGTGAATTTTCTTCTTCAGGTCACTGACATGATACCCAGTAAAACATTATGCGGATCGCCCTGTACAACACCATTATGATAGCCTAGCACAATAAGTACGAGAAAACAATGTTTTACTGCATGTTGTCTGGAGTTTAAAAAATAAACAACAACAGCATTTTACTGTTAAAGCTATAGTATAAATAAACAAAATGAGAAAGGAGAAAAAATTGTTAATAGATATATTAACTAAGTGTTATCTGTAATACATATAGTTTAGATAAGAATAATAATATTGACGAACAGAAGTGAAGATCTAGCGAGTTGTAAATTAATTAATCGATATTATTCATTGGTTATTATGAGACATCCGTAGCCGTTCCGCATATCATGTCGAGGGGCGTAAAGGTTCGCCCTTGCGGTACCTCCGGCGCCCTAGATGCGAGATATATGTACACACCAATAAAAAAGTAAACGTGCGAATATAGAAGCATTATGGTGTACGCATGCCCAAAGTAACTATTTAAAACTATTAACGATAATACAGATATGGTAATAACATTATTCTCGTGTGGTGTCCTTCTGGTCATAGTTATTCATGTTCTTCATTCTAATTAACTGTGTGCAGGTCCGCATGCGCATACAAGATTATTTCATTATGCTTAAATGTAAAGGTTTTCTAAAAAATAAAAATTTCAATAAACACTAACGGTTGTTTCATTTTCACTTCTGTCATTGGTGTAGTTATCTAGGTCGTATAGCTTGTCTCTAAATAAGTTTTCATGACATCGTGTCTTTTAGACTTTCATAGTTAAAAATGCGAAATTTGTTTTGTCGAAATAATAAACTGTTTTTTAAGTTAATTATTTATTGATTTAAGAAGCGGCTGGTCATTACATCAAAGTGCGAACTGAGACTAATCTTAATAGTACCGCCACGGTAAACCTAGTTCAAGGTTAACCGTGATTACCGCTACTCGTGGTTGTCTCAGGTACGACGTTATCTCATGGGGTTCTTGGCGCTGTGGCGCTGTTATCTTGTCCGTTGTCGCCAATCCCGTAGCAATGACATTAAAATACAGTACATGTTATAAACTAAGAACAAGATCATAATAATTGTATGCATGTGTTCACAAGTGATCCAGGGACATGTGATATTTTTTTATATATTTCTTATAAGGTTTAGAATATATTTTTTGTTTTTGTTTCATGCTTTGACATGTGAAATTTTTTTATATATTTCTTATAACGTTTAGAATATATTTTTTGTTTTTGTTTCATGCTTTGACATGTGAAATTTTTTTATATATTTCTTATAACGTTTAGAATATATTTTTTTGTTTTTTTTTTGTTGTTTTATAGTATTGAATTCTTTTTTTAACAAACTTTCACAGTATCTATTATGTAGTTTGGAAAAAATATGGCAGCAGCTAACCGTTGACACCAACCGTTACCAGTTTATATGTATTTTATGGTAGTATATTTGAAATAAACCTTATACCTGCAATTTTACATATATATATAACGGGTTTGTTTGAGCAGACCAAAAGTAAGTGCATAAAGCACTAATTCTTCTTCGTACTCAAAAAGTTATGCCAGTGAAAACCACCATAATTTTTACAAAGCACGTATGTGAAAGATTTAGTGCTTTATCCACTTATTTCTGGTCTGCTCAAACAAAACTATTATGTTTTAACAATCTTTATTTAAAACATTAATAACATAAGTGTAATATGTATAATACAGTAGCATTTATAATAGATAGAGGTCATGAGCTAAAATGTCTCTTTTTGCGCTGCCTCTTCGCACAAGGTTGTCCATGTTTTGTTCTTGTCTGATATGAATTTCAGCATCTACGTTACCATCTACACTGTCGGCACCAGCCATTATATACTCCTCCAAATTTGTTTCTTGTGGTAAACAGATATTGTGTAAAACACAAGAAGCCATAACTGTTGCAGGTATAAAATCTGTTCTATTCATGTCCAAGAATTTCAGTCTCCGGAATCTTCCAAATAATAAGGCAAATGCTCTCTCAATAACCTGTCTGGTTTGGGAGATCTTATAATTAAACTTTCTCTGCACTGCAGTCAAATTTCCCCGTTCAATATAGGGCGGAATACACCATTCCAGCAATGGGTATGCTTTATCGCCCACAATAAACATTTCTTGATCAGGAAAATATTTCCGAAGATTTTCTAGGAAATTCTTGTAGACACCAGAATTGCGAAATATTCTTGTATCACTCACGGATCCAGGATACCATAGTTTTCTATACGTATCACTTTCCTGCGTGGTTCTATTTCTTTTTCCTCCTCTTCCATTACTTCCTGTATCAATACACACTGTGCAGTTTTCAAAGCGGCTACTACTACTACTCCGACAACACATTTTTTAATTGCCTCTTGTCTTTCCATTTTAGCAATTGTGAACGAATGGTGACAACTTGGTCACAGCAACGCAAAGTTTAAAATCTGACAGATATCATCAGCGCGCGCACTCGTCTACGGTGGTCTACGGTAATGCTCCCGTATTGCACCGACACGTTCGCAAAGTCGGGGTACGGGTAGTACCTGGTGCATTACCTCACTCTCCCCTTACCCTACCTTGCGGTAGATTAACCGAACGCACTCTTGGAGTTGATTTCGTCCTCGAAACTCTCTTTGTGCGTTGTACTATCGTGGCCATATATTATGTCCACTCTTTTGAAGTCCATTTTCTCGCAAATCTAGTGGCGAAAAAATTTGAAAAAATTCTGATGCTGTCCTTTATTAATATGCTACAACTCATAAAAATTAGAAAGCGGTATATGTTGGCGTTTTCCCGATTTTTCCAAATTAAGACGAATTGGCACTGTTTTTTTTTTTAATTTATTTATTGAACCCAAAAAAACATACTATGTTTTTGCCCCGTAAATTTTATTCGTTTAACTTTAGCAATTAATAAAATCACCTGCGGAATGCTAGCTTTCAATGTGCATTTTTGTAAAATCATTGGATTAGTGCTTGACCCACAAAAAACTATATTATGCAATGCCAGCAATTCCTTTATTAGAAGAGCTAGAATAATGAAATATAGACTATATGCTACCCACTAATTCATAGGTTTAAACTTTAAAGCTTGTTACACAATCACTGTTTGTCTTGCATTTTCCCTACAAAAGATCGAGTTGAAGCATCTCATGATTGCTGCAATTGACGCGGCGCTCTTCGGTCTTTCGGGCAAGCGGGGGAAGGGATCGACAGCGACGCTGCCAGTAGTGGCGGATCGCACGTGCATTAGTTACTGGAACAACAGTGTTTATGAACACAATACATAAAACGACCCGGCGATTATGCCTCGCCAAAGAAATTTGGATATCCGGCAACAGATTACCAATTAGAAAATGATTGCAAAATAAGTCAATAAGATAACAGAACCACGAACAGCCACTTGGAAGTCCCATGGAAATTCTTTGCAATTTAAATCGGGGTTCGGGATTAGCATTTAAAATTAATGAACGATCTGCAAAATAATCTATGTGTCTACAAATTTACGATGCTAAATTTGTCAAGTTTTTTGATATTTCTAAGTTTTATACGATCAGAGCTGACGTTTGTAATATATGTAATATATCAAGAGTTGGTCCTCTTGATGATCTTGGTATTCCACTTAGTACCATTTTTGAGTTTCTCCGTCGTAATATAAATTTTCTTTGTATATTCTTTGTTTTCGTTTGTTCGGTTCGTATGTTTATGGTCCGGATGCGGAAATTTGATCCTCTCTCACGACCGCGATTTCAGCAAATGTTGATCCTTAGCATCCGTTGTTCTTAATTATGCGGAGGCGTTCTCCAGAATTTTACAGGTGCTCTCGTTGCGCTGTCCGTAGAAAGTTTGATCCACAACGGACGCCTTAATTCGCCGTTTGGTTTAAGTCTACGCTTTTGTTGTTCGAATACCGCACAAAGCACTTGAAAACACGCCCGAAAAAGTCAATCTTCTCGACATCACTTATCGGTTGCAATATCCTACCGACTCCGCCAAATTTGTTTTGTCGAAATAATAAACTGTTTTTTTAAGTTAATTATTTATTGATTTACGAAGCAGCTGGTCATTACATCAACGTGCGAACTAAGACTAATCTTAATATTACCGCCGCTCGTGGTTGTCTCTGGCGCGACGTTATCTCATGGGGTTCTTGGAACTCCATGGCGCTGTTATCTTGTCCGTTGTCGCCAGCCGCGTTGCAATGACATTAAACTACAGTATATATTATAAACTAAGAAGACCTGTGATCACTCGAAGGTCTGTTTTTTTTGTAGCTGGAGATACTGCCTGGCCTTGGAGGCGGAGAAGGTTATAAACAACATAATTGTATGCATGTATTCACAATTGCTCATAAGGGACATAGCTTGCGTCTCATGATGTTATTATTCTCCATTAATACCCAAAACTTTCAATAATAAAATTGAATCTTTTCATTTCATTCACGGTATCGCCTAATTTTGGCATTAAAAAGCATTACGATTTAGAAATTCTTCAAAACCTTTGAAATCGTTTCGTTCATTGCTGTAATCATCCATTTAGTGTCCTTAAAGAAGAAAATAAGTATAAATGTGGTTGTTTTTGATTTGCCCTTTTCGAATTGTTATTTTGGAGCCCTTTAAAACGATGTATAAATTGTTGTGTAATGTCCTAACACAGGACATTACATGGCGATCCTGCCAGGATGGTTGAGGCAGGTCGATGAAATTACACACTACGCCCAGTATAATACATATATTGACATGCGACTTGTACAAGACATGTGACAAGTGCATCACCTATAACACTGTTCTACATACTAATGCCTACACTATACTTATTGCTACTTTATGCTAACTTAAGACTATTCACTCATACGCACATTCATACACTATTACATATTCCATTACAAAATAAAGCAACCTTATCGTTGTAATATCACACAGATATGTAAAAATATTGTTTTTTTCCAAAAACGGGTGCACGAATACATAAAAAAATTTAACTTACCATTTCAGTAAGATTTCTAACAAGAGCAGCATGGATGAAAGAGGAAATATGAACTTACTGAAAACAATAACCTAAATTCTAAAGCATTTATTTAACGAATGTTCAACTAAAGATATAAAAAAAATTATCATTTTTGGTCTATAAAAAATAACTCTAGAAAAAATATAGGCGATTTGAAACTTTGGGGCATATTTTGCTATAAGAAATAACTTACTAAATTTGCGACCTCGGTCAGCGGTTGATTGCTATATGATTTTGTAACAGACCTAAACTGGACAGACATCTGAGATTAGAGATGCAATGTTCGTATAATATTTGAGCATAAAATTGAGCTATTCTTCTAAGAAATTACTAATGTAATAGTGAAAAACTGATAACTTACTCTTCAGCTTCTACTTTTTACACTAAACGTTTTTCGACCACCTGTAAATCAAAATTCTGACTATGCTTAAAACCCTAAGAACTTTTAGGTACTTTGACAATATATGTGCGGTTTAAAAACATAGCTCTTATTATGGAATATAAAAACAAACTACTATATATAAACTACTTTAGGGTCAGTTTGTACGAAATATGTTTGTGCATTATTCTATTTAATTTAGCAAGATTTCCTGTCTTATAATTTTTCGAACAACGTTTACAAAATCAAGTTGGTAGGGTGATGTTATGTGCAAATAATCTGATGTGGCCAGGTACATGACTTTATCATACAATATATAAAATTAATAGTTTAGCTGCATGAGAATCTATTTTATTTAGATAAATCTTAGGTATTGTCAAACCATCAGCATTTGACACTACCTACACTACGTCATTAGAATAATAGTTATTTATGTCACAAGTGCCGAAAGTACGGAATAGCACGACGAGCGGTGATGCGGCGCGTCACCGAAGGCGGAGCGTCGCTGTCGCACGTGAGCGAGTCGCACTATCTAGTTTTTGGCAGGAATGACATCAACGTTTATTGTTTGTTTTTTGAAAAATTTGTATTTAAAAAAAATAAAAAATTGTTATATTTCTGTATAGGAAATGTTAGGTTGGTACCACTTCGACGAAACGTCAAGCTTAAAAAGCTTATTCAAATTCTGACAGATTTATATTTGTTCATGACACTGTAGATGTCACATCCGTACCAATATACTAAAATAAAACTACTCATCGCTATACTTTATTTACAATTTTCTCAATTTATTGTTTTTAGAATTAGATATAAAGACGGGTTGATACTTCTTATCAACAAACAATCAAATTGGTGATCTTATTTTATTTGAAATTTGTATTTTGTAATTTGCCGCACTAGAGCGGCAACGTTCCATAGCGGTTATCCAACCTCTGATGAAATCAGCTGTTGTCGAGTGTGACAGCACAAAAAAATATTTGTCAAAATCCGATCTCGATCAAATACAATTTGCTCTTGCAGCTAAACTATGAATTTTACCAAAAAATGTCATAAGCATAAATTATTCAAAATTTCCTCTACTTTAATTTATTATTTAACTATTTTGACGAAATTACAGAAATGGCGGCTCATTTGTAAAATCCTTGAAAACGGCTTAGAATAAACTACCAGTTCCTTTGGACCCTTGTGAACCAAAAGCTTAGTTAGGTCATGAAACTTCTGAATATGAACTTTCGTCCCGATACCTTCAGCGGTTTCTCCGGAATCGTCGCCACAAAAATCGTTTACACACACACACACACACACACACACACAGACATTATTTTGTACCTTGGTCAAAAATGTTCAGGGGACCCAAAAAGACCTATTTCCGCTAAAATCTCAAATTTTTTTTCGGCGCGATTACAATACTTCATCATACTGCGTATGGTAAAGTAAAAATGAATTAACACAAAGTATATTTTAGTTTACATAGTCATTTAGTAGATTTCGAAAAATTCAAAAATTCAAAATGACAATTCTGGCTCTGGCCATGAACGAATACAACGATATATACATTAACATTATACACTGAACAAAAAAAAACGCTGTAAATTTTTAATCGGTCATACTTCCAATAAAATTTAGTCAATTCAAATAATTCACTAAAAAACGAATTGTTTTTATATAGTGAATATTGAAAATATACTATATTCGCAATAACAGAACATTTCAATCTCATATTGTGTCATTTTATGTATGCCCATGCAGCATTAATTTAATGTGAAATGAAAGGTGTACTAAAAAACTTGTTCGTATACAGGGTAAAAATTGAAACATTGTTTTTATTCGAAAACCAGTGGAGTTGTACGTTTGCGACAAAAACATTACTAACTTTTGTTTTGTCATAGGCGCTGCTTGATTTTTATTGTAGTGAGTATTTATTCATTAACCGGATTTTATTATGGGCTTCGTGCTTTGTGTTATCAAGTCACGTGAATAATGAGACATTATTTAACCTTGAACGATTTCTGATAACACAGCTATGTAAACATATTCATTTCCTATGTTAAAATTATTGAATACAAGCAGTATGAATTAACAATGCAATTAATATATTATGGTAATTTCTTTCTTAGAATCTTCTTAGAACAGTCTCTCGCATTTATGCAGTGCTGTTCTTTGCCATAATGTTAAATGTATAACAAAACAAATACGTTAAAAATAAATTACTCGTTGTTATGGTTTCGTGATAAAGTAGAAGTTACAACGGGAAATTTTTCAAATTCTGTTTCCGTTCTGTTCCCTCACAATCAAAAAGCGTTGATTACAGTTTCAATAATATGCCGTAAGCTTGGCGCAATTTATCTTGCGATTCTTTTGCGACGAAAACTGGAGATTACCAATCTAGTTAAACTGACATTGGTGACGGTTGTAATCGGTATAATCATTATTAGGATAAAAATGCTGTGGGCGCCGCGCAAAAAAAGTGATCTACGGGCCTCGAAAAGTGCCCAGCATCGATAAAGAATCACTTTCTTCGTTTGCTACACAATATACTATAGGTACAGAAAATGTCAGTAGGACCTTTTTTTAAATTCATGCCGGTGGACAAGCGCCGATACAACAACGAATAGTTTGGAAATAGGTGGGTTCCAAATCTAGGAGGGTGCGGGGTCAAGCGAACCCCTTGCCCATATGTAACGGCGCCCCTGTATTCATACATATTAAGATGGGGTTCGAAATGAGTATGCAACCAAATACAGGGTGCGGCAAAAGTCAGTTTACCGATTTGCATATGAGAGAAAAACGCAAAAAAAAATAATGGCAAAAAAATTTATTTCCGAAAAGATATAACATCAAAAATTAAAAAAAAAAAAACGCGCATGCACGAATACCCGACAGCGTAAACTGACTTTTGCCGCACCCGGTATACTTCATAATATTATTTTGACTTGTTCAGCGAAATGATTAGATATTTCCATTCAAATTATACGTCGAACAGAATTTGAAACCTTTGCCGATAATACAAAAAATATCCGGCTTACTTCTGTCGGGTCTAGGTGACGGATTTTGCGATTGTTGATGGCTATGTCGTAGTTTTCTTACGTTCAACAAAAAAACGCCGATATTCACAGAATTCGTCACCTATACATGACAGAATTGAGCCGGATATTTTTTGTATTATCCGCAAAGGTTTCAAGTTCTGTTCGACGTATAATTTGAATAGAAATACCTTATTATTTCGCTGAACAAGCTGAACAATTTGGTTGCATACTCATTTCGAACCCCATCTTAAATATAGTAGTTGTTAGTTCTCAACTTGACCTAGGAAACCTAGGTTTACTTGCCGTGGATTTACCTACATGCCGTCTCCACTACAAGAGTTGGGAAATTTCGTAACATGAAGTTACTCTATTGTAATCATTACTTCTGGGTGCAGTAATCATTACTTTGTAATCGTTACTTTGTAATCATTACTTTGTAATCGTTACTTTGTAATCATTACTTTGTAATCGTTACTTTGTAATCATTACATTTTTGATTTGAATACTGTATTTTATATGTTTTATTGACACATTAAAATAAAAAGTTTTAATGTCCTTTACAAGATATGTGTTGCGGGCGGAATGGCTCTAGCGGTAGAGCGTTGTCCTCACAGAACTATATTATCTCTAGAAAGCATATGAACCTTCTGCGCAATGCGTATACAATTTTGTAGATCCTCAGTGGACCCTCACCTAATGTAGCCGGTGCGAGAGACACGCTTGCCTTTGTTTACATATTGTGGGGAGCGCAAGAGCGATAGAGTGTTGTTGTTTTGCTCACAGTGGTGTGTTGGAAGAGTGGGGACTTAAACAGTCCGATCCAGTGGTGCCACCAGTAGCGAGCGGAATTCCGCTACCGGTAGCGGAATTTTTGGAATAGCGGGGTAACGGCGTTTGCTCATTGGTAGCGGAGATTTGTAGGCCCATTTATTATTTTAAATAATTGATTTTGACTAGCAGATTTTGAAGATTAGTTGTCTGTCGCTAATGTTGTCGCCCATATGAACCTACGAAAACGCCAACCCAACCCCTATGGTATGTTAATAATATATCTATAATAATCGACTTTACTCTTTACTACATACGTCTATACCAGTTTCCCCTGTCATCAACTTCGCTGTCCATATAAACCCAATAAAGTGCTAACCCAAAATCGTATGTTATCTCAAATTGTGATAAAACATCGCCTCCCCCTGCTCCTACTTGCACCTCGGTAGCGGCCGGTAGCGGAAATTTTTCCTTTCTTTTATGATAAAATGAAGTGATTTTTCTTTTTTTTCAAATAGAAAAATAAGTATGTAATCCGAGTCTGCGGTAACTACATAGTAACAGTTTCTCCAGGTATCATAAGTAACGATTACAAAGTTTGTTACCCGCCCATCAGTTTCCGGCTTTCCGCAACTGCCTGAAGGTTCTGCACTCTAATTTATCCGTTCTATTATCGAAAATACTTTATATTTAGTGTGTTGAGTCAAAATAGCCTCAGAACTGACTTTTTGGACTTATTGGAAATATCACAATTGCATTAGAAGTTAGTAGGTAAATAGAACGTACTATTAGATGCAGAGCCGACCTAAGCTTTTGCCGAGCCGGGTTCCAAATCCCCACGGCAAAAAAATCATTTTGCGTGCAATTAATGTCAAAATATGCATTTTTCAAATAATCATCCTGACGTAACGATAAAGAAAGAAAAGAATTTATTTTGGATAGTAAAAGTGTCGCACCTTTAGACAGTTATTATATGGTTGCGATGCTAATATGACTTATCCCGAATAACTGCAGTTTTGCTAAATCTCAATAGATTCATGGAACACCTGTATATCTTAACTCCATAGATCTATCGTCAACAGCTCAAAAGGTTTATTAACCATCTAATTTGACATTATTTGTAACGTATACACAACAATTCAAAAATTAATGTTACAAATCCAGATGGTTCGACAAAATTCAACAACCTTACAAACTTAAATAAGTAGTACTAATTTTGTGCTGTATTAAAATACAGCACCTTTTAATAGTAGCATTCTGTAATTTTGAATTACACAAACGGGTAATCTGTGATATTGATTTTCTTCAAAGTCAAGAGAATTGCACCACTCTAAAATAGTTAAATAATATTTATCAAAGACGTTAAGATGGGGTTCGAAATGAATAGGCAACCAAATATGTTCGACGTATAATTTGAATGGAAATACGTAATCATTTCGGTGAAATACCACGAAATACTGATCTCAAAATGTATGAGGTATATTTGGTTGCCTATCATTTCGAATCCCACCTTAACCTCTTCATTTTGGGACAAAGCTTACGAAAATTACAACACTTCTTTCTGTTAACCCTGTTTGCATTTTTACTCTGGAGGAAGACATTCAAGCGGATTGTACAACTACAGTAGCGAACATGAAGAATAAAAAAAAGGTGGCGTTTTCAAAATATTTGTATGGTCAATAATCCATTTATTTAATTATTTATCCTTACGAAAGTATTACTGACATTGTGTTATGGTTACAGAAATGTTAGGATTTCTACAGAACATCACATTTCTACCAAAGCATTCCTTGTTTTTGTTATATGTAGTAATGCGAACATCCCCATAAACTTCTCCGTTAACAGGTCCCGAAATAAAAAAAAGAACTAACGATTTTGCCGGATTTACTAACAAACGCCAAGTTAAAACTTTTTCGTTTCTTGTTGCAGACACATTTGAGGTTAATTTCGTTACCACCTTTCTTGTCGGCATTTGCAGCACGGTAACTGATGTGTGTGATGTGAGTCGTAGATCGTAGATAAAAATAAAAGCATAACTTACCGTATATGTAACAAACGTTGTAAATAGCACCTATCAGCAATAAATCTCTCACAACTACATCATGTATTTTGTTCGTTTGGTAATGCAACTGTAGCGATTGTATTAGCGGAGTATTTTTCTAAACATGGTTCCGGGATGCCCACTTTTTAGGTTGTAATATCTGTACTCATGCACAGATGGCGCCAAGTGCGAACGGAACATTATTGTCGCGGTGATTGTAAACCTTCGCCTGCCCTAGACTGAGTCAAATCGTTTTTGTCGCAAATCGTTGCTACCTTGCGAGGCAGTTAGCGGCACTATATAAAGCGCGGGGCCGTCCAAAGCGCGGGGCCGGGTTGCGGGGAACGCGCTGAACCCACGTCGTGCCGGCCCTGATTAGATGAAATTTGATGAAATTCCACAAAATGCTAGAATTTATCAGTTCGATACAACCACAACATAGGCAACACAGTATACATTGAAAATCTGCGTAGTTTGTAACTGCGCACGCGCAATGTCTGGCAACAATGCATTGTATCTGGCAAATTCTGAGCCGTGCAGTCAACTGTCAGATGTGCTTGAAAAAACAATAGTGCTGCATAACTAGCGAAAATACCCAGCCGCAACTTAAAACACTACGAACCAGTGTGAAAATGTACAAAACCAGAGGCGCCGTGCTACTAATATCCGCACTTCTAATTATAAACTCCGCTTCAAGTATTTTAGGTTAGTATCCGTTCTTATACAACACAAAGAAGTTATTCGCCGTTTGTAGTACCTTCGTGTACACAATACACATACATACATAGAAACCAGACTCGTCTAGTTGTGCAAATCACGTGACCCTATATTGTATAGCTTACTGATAACTGTTATCATTCAGAAAGGTTTTTTTTTATACGTTTATTGTTTGGTATTATTTAGGGGTCAATTTATTCTTCCGTCACAGTTTTTCGTCCAAATTCCTGTAAAGTAAACTACATAACGAAAATAGCTGACACTCGTTTATAGTATTGGTTCTACTTTGTACCGTGACTAAAGGATTGTCTATCATACAACCACAAAATCTTATCATTAGTTTGCGTGAATATCGTTTGAAGAAAATAGGGGAAACCCAATTATAAAACGCAAATAATACATAAATGGGGGTCAAAGTTTCACCCGCATCGTTACTTTCACACGAAAGTATTGTTCCTGGAATAAAATTACAATACAACAATTACTTCTAATAAAGAATAGAGATCGACGTGAACACGCCCGAGACACGTTAAATCACACAAACATCAAACAAAAGCACGATTTATTCGTTGTTTTTCGTCTAGGCCAGCTGACTTACGATAAAATAATATTTTTATTGCATCTACATATCTATAGGTTATATTCGTACTCGGATTACATCTTAGCAACATGCAATTGGCGTGTGAACGTTTATCTAAAATCGTACGCTAAATAAATATTAAGTTTCGTTACTGATAAAGCTGTTGTGTTTACTAATATTTGTGGATGCATGAGTTGGTTGCGATAATTTTATTTTGTAGCAATGCGGTGGCCTAGCTTCCGACCTAAAAATATCGGTTTTATTTCATTTAAGGTTATGTTGTCGGCCTTTGATAAATC
This sequence comes from Melinopterus prodromus, assembly GCA_964023965.1. NCBI lineage: Eukaryota > Metazoa > Arthropoda > Insecta > Coleoptera > Scarabaeidae > Melinopterus > Melinopterus prodromus. The sequence continues at coordinate 22,899,392 of OZ030393.1, forward strand.
ATAGTGTGCGTTGAAACTTTCCACTACGTACTTGAGTCAGATTTATTTGTTGTTTTGTTTTTCGAATAAAGGTTATGTTATGTTGCGTATATATACAGGCATACTCAAAAGTATTTGCCCACCCGTCTCTTTGAAATACAGATTTGATAACGTTTCGCTTAGGTGGTTGAACATATTTGATATATCCAAACTGTTTAACAAAACATAAGCTAAATTGCATATCCAATGCCAAAAGAAATAAACAATATTGAACAATAATAAACACGGAATACTTATGCTGAGAGAAAAAGAAATGCTGGGGTCCATTAATTAAGCAATTCCTGGCGAAACAATGTTTTAGTTTAGGGGTTTCTCAAATTCGACGATTCGTTGGACACATTACGATTGAAAAAATTAAGAAACAAATGTGCAAAGAGTAAAAATTGTTTTTTAGTTCCTCATATTGAGTTATATTATATTGAGTCATAAGTCGAGACAACACAATACATTTTTAGATTCAGCATCAATTTATAAGCAAATAATGCTAAATATCTATTGCCGATTGATCCTTTGTTTCCGAGATATTACACTTCATAGTCTAAAGGCCTGTTTGACAGTAGTATGTATTTGACTTTTCCAGTTGGTTCGAATGTCCGAATTAATACCATCCAAAACGTAAGTTCTTACAATAAATACCCTTGGATCAAATTGTTTGGTTATTACATATTGCTTTATTAATATTACCTACATTTAGTAGAAGGAAACATTTCGTTCATGGCATAATGAGATCGCTATGCCTATGCGTCCACCTCGGCAGTTACACAAATAATGCCCCCCCACTTTATTGTTAGTGATATAAAACACGCCCAGCTATCCTGTTACATTTCGTCGAAGTTGACGTGTACTATTAGCGTACTGCACGTCGACTGTTTAGTTTGTATAGCTCTATCTCATTCTCAACTTTCCTCGCCTCTTCGACGGCTTGCAACTATGTACTAAATCAATAATTCTTTACTATTTGTGCAAAATGTATCTCTCGGATTCTGTTATATTGATTCACTGGGTATCTTCTTTATAATAAATTTTCGAAATTATTTTTTTATGGAGACTGCAGGCATCCGTGCATCTAAGTGTCTACGTGTTTGCTTGTTTTTTAGTTTATTCACGTCATCATTCTACGGAAACTAGCTTTTTTTTTAAACTGGCTTCTTAAAACTTCAGAACAAAAATTGTTCTATTTCTTTTATCTTTTGGGATTTTATTTGCTACTTTACGACGGCTTCAAAATGGCAAATTTTTGAATAAGATTTAAATATTATTTCTATATCCAATACTCAGTATACAACCTTGAAAATTTTCCACCAGGCGCAAGGTAAAGTATTACAAAGTAGGTATGTGCTCTAAGTTCCAATATTGTCGTAAAAAGTTAAAGTTAAAAAAATCTCGGTTTCTTTTCTTATATTTATCATAAAACTATAATGTATATACTGTAAATGCATAAGTATAACAAACCTCTAGGGATTATACTTACAGACTCACTTTTACAACAATATGTGCCAAAACGCACAGTACCAACATCAGAAACCATCGGAAAATAGTCCGAAAGTTTTTTATTTAACATAACTCGGAAGAGCTAAACAAAAGATTGTAATACTTGATCAATTACACCCTGTAGGTATTGTTACGTCCAATATTGTTTAATTTTCATGTAATTGATATGTGCAATTTACTGTATGTAAGTTTCCTATATGAAATCAATTAAACCACAAATCGATTTACAAAAAAAAACAAGCAGTTGCAGTTTGGCGAATATTTTTGCATATGACTGTAGTTCACCATCTATAAGATAAACAAAACACATTTGCTGTTTCTAATACAAACACTGGTCGGCATTGATTCTGGCAAAAGTAGGTAGCTTTTCTTCAAATTAAAAACAAACACAAAAATAAAAATCTAATACATGCGCTGTCGAGTAAATAATTATTATTATTAATAATAATAGCCGTTTATTGTCCCTCTTAATTCATCTTCTAACAATTCTTTATAAAACATCACGATAAGCAATTATAATCTCAATTTTGCAATTATTCCCTTTATCTTACCCCCTTCATTAAGAGTAGGTACTTTGGTGTCTCGACTTCTTTTGTACTTGATAGTCCAATCAGTAGTCTTCGCGTACCATCGCTCACCTTCAAACAGGGTTTCCAAATTTACAAAATCACATAATGCATTCACAGTCCCTATTCTTTTTTAAATTTTTTAATATTCACAAAACAGTTGCTTTATGGCAAACGATTAAGAAAATAAAAAATGACGTAATATTAATCATTAGTACCATCCGCTAGCGTTGGAAAATAGTCAATAATTTTATTTTATAACTAATTAGTCGTTAAAAGAGATTTGGGAAGTTCTGCAACAAGTTGTGGCATTTTTGTTTTCTTTCTAACTTAATTGTTTTTTTGTAATGTTTTGGAAAAGGTCCATGATGCACAGAATAAATGTAGAATGATGAAAAAGAAAACGCCACTTAGCTTTGCAGATTATTTTAATTTACATTGGTACCGGTTTCGGCAATGCTGCCATTTTCAGCCAAAATCTAGAGAACAAAAGGAACAAGTAAAATCACATTTAAGGGGAAGCAAACAACGGAACTTACAGTCAAGCAATTAATATTATTATTAATTGTTTTTGTTGGTATAGCAACCAACTTTGATTTTGTTTCAACGGAACGGTGTGGTTTTTATGAAATTTAATGTTTGACAATGACAATCGTTAAATATTGATAGCGATGCGGAACATAAAATTTGCGAATTGAAAAGAATAGAATTGTTTTTGTTTCAACGGAACGGTATGGTTTTTCTGAAATTTAATGTTTGACAATGAAAATCGTTAAATAGTGACAGCAATGCGGAACATAACTTTTGCGAATTAAAAAGAATAGGCGCTTTTGATAGTCTTCTTTAGTTACTACCAGTTACTACTTTACATTGATACTCTTTTTAAGTATCATTCTAGGCATTCAGCGCAAAAAAAATCTGTCAATCGCCCACTGAATTTCCTTTCACAAAATCCATGTTCCCCACAGTTTTCAACATTTCAACTCCTGGTTCAAATACATACAGTGAGGGAAAGTCTCTGAAACGGTTTGTTATTTAAAAAATCTTCGGACACGTCCATTTTTAATTATCATCAAGATATGCACAAAATTTAAATTCCGACCTTCAATTGTTTTTTACTTATGGCGTCATCGACACTTTTTTAATTGGCAACATATGTCTTAAAGAAAATTAATAAAATTTATTGCCTTGCATAAGAAATTTTAGAGAAAAGGGTAGTTGAAGGTTGGGGTAATAATACGTTTTGTTTATTTATGGAAAGAGGATATGCGTTTTTGATTGATTTATTTGCGCTCAATGCGAATCGATCTCAAAAATTTCAATTCACGTCACGTTTTTGCGGTTTTTCAGGTCACTTTTATGGAGCACCATACTTCAAAATTGATGTAAACGCTAGAAAGAAAAATGGGAACAAACTTTTGGGTTTTTGGTAGAACTGCGAAGATTAAGGTTTACTATGAGACCATTTTGACGTGTCCAGGACAATGGATTCATCTGGTATACGTTTGAAAAAATTACCAAAATTGCGTTTTTTACTCTTTAACCCCACTGTTTTCGAAAACCTTGTGTGATAGAAAATTGTTGAGTCCAGATTCGTCTTCAGGGCAATTAATACTGCCCAAAACGCAATTTCGTATTCAATTCACAAAAGCTATTTTCCCTAAATTTATTCATATTTTACAATTTTCAATTGTCTTTTTCTCGAAAATGTTCTAATGTAAGGCCTTAAAACATTTGCGATATACCATTTAGATAATTAAATTATCTACCAAAATCAGTAAGGAAAAGACGGGGTTGCCATTTAAAAAAGTGTCGATGACGTCATAACTCAGTAAGAATAGTCGGAAATTAAACTTTTCACAGAAATGTGTATTTTTAATAATTAAAAAATAGACGTGTTCGAGAATTTTAATAATGAAGCCATTTTCTCATGTTTCCATACATTACCCGCTCAGTGTGTATGTATACTTACAAACTTCATGTTCTCAAAGTTTTGTTTCCTATACACTTGCAATAATAAAAATCGGTTTTACTAAGACTTCCATCACTTTTATGAGAATTTTTCTCATTTTCTGTTGAATGCAGTCACACACAAATAAGGCACAAATAGGACACAGGGTCTGGCAACCCTGTGTCTAGACCTTGAAAGTTGCCCAGCCCAATTGTATGTATGTATTGAAAAACTTAATAATGTTTCAGGTGAAAATGCGACCGTGTTACAGCAGTTGAGCAAGGAGAAAATTGATCCTGAGCCTCCAATAACACCTATCACACCGGACCCATCTTCATCTACTACCGTCCCTTCAACAACAAAACCGAGTACAACCACGATAACACCCCCAACAACTACCAAACCAACCGAAAAACCAACAACTGAAAAACCAACAACTGAAAAACCAACAACTGAAAAACCAACAACCGAAAAACCAACAACCGAAAAACCAACAACAACCGAAAAACCAACCACGACGAGTACAACCGCGGCTCCTTTGACTACGCCAAAACCACATCCGAAACCGGATGTTGGTATCTGGTCAGCCAACACCACGGCAAACCATTCTTGTATCGTTGTGCAAATGGCCGCGATCATTGATCTTGACGTAAAGATCGAGAACAGCACTTACGAAGGCCAGATGTTCCTACCCAAGGATGCCTATGTATCCCAAGGCGACTGCGGGAATGATACTCAAACCATAACTTTGAGCTGGTCTTACGATGTCAATATCACTAATAACACCCTTACACTTATGTTCAAGAAGAACAACAGCAAGTTCGATCTGGACTCGTTAAACTTGAACCTTACGTTGGATAAAATGCATGTCGTCAATGGTAAGGCTTATTTTAATTCACAGTAAACAAAAATATTTATACGCCCCACATTAAATGTGGTGAGGGTATATTGAGTTTGATCCAACATTTGTAACACTCTTAAGGAGGCGTGGCAGATATAGACATTAAATAAAATCATACTTTGTTTATCGGATTTTTGTCAATTTTAACGGTTTTCATCCTTAGGGTGACACCACGATATCAGCACCAGGTGCCACCCATGGTAGCTACGCCACTGCTTGTTGCACGCACCCTATAGACGTAAATTGCTGCAAAATCCGAAATGTCACTATCTCTATCTCTGTCACCCCTCTACTAATATTGGCTTGACTATACCTACCTTTTCCAGTTACCATCACATATACTGTTTGGTAAATAAATTCAAGGATACTATTTTATGATAATTGAAATTAAAGCAACTATGACATTTCTTTACAGAATAGCAGCCCACTCATTGATAATAATTAGAGCTTATGCTACTGTTTGTTATTACTATTATTATTATTAATATTATATAAAACAATAACAAATGGTGTACTGTTTGGTTTCCCATTTTACTTTTTGTAACTCTTGCTAACCTCAAAAACTTTATACCAACATGACGTAAAGAAATCTACTGCACAAATATTCTACCCGATCACGTGGGATTCAGACATTAAAATTTACTCTGTATAATTATTTTAATCCAATCTACATTACTCATATTATTACTTAAACAGAGTTATTTGATTTGTAGGTACAAACCAAGTGGTCGTTTTGGTCCATCAGAACAAGGACTTTGAGACGCCAGTAACCATGTCGTACAAGTGCGACAAGATGCAAAAGTTGAATATGACGTTACCCACAAGTAACGTTACCGTTGCTGGCGCTGTTACTATTAGCAACGTACAGTTCCAAGCGTTTGGTGACATGACTGACATGAAGTTCGCCTCTGGTAAGTTATAGGTTTATTTGCATGACTAACGTTTTTGTCTGTTTGGAAAAATAAATAGACGGAAACCGTAACCACAAAATTGAAATGAAAATAATTTATTATTAACCCTAAATTTGTAAAAAAAATAATTAATGGTTATCTTGATTTTGACATTTAAAGAATGCATAGTAAAAATTTCAGAATGAAATTTGATTAACGTTTCTACAACCCAAAGCCGAGTGGCCCTTAAAGTGCATAATAACTCAATTTTCAGAACCGTTTTTAACCTCGTCCCGTACCTTCAACTTTAAATATTTTTAAGTAGTTCTTGTTTTGTTATGTACTCACATTTCTCTTTTCTAAAATGACATACCATCTGTAGTGATAAGCTTAATAGTTTTGCAGATTTCGATACGAATATGGTTGGAGCACATTAAAAGTTTAGGAATGTTGTTACTTGTCTCAAATTTAAACGTGTTTTTCTCGAAAAGTTGTTTTGTTGGGTGGTTGACACGATCTTGCAAAACTATTTGTAGATTGACTCGCTGTGCCGTATACTAGAATAAACGGATTTGATTAAAAATTAAATATTTTTCCACTTTTTTTTAAGATGTCATTTTCTAAAATATTTTTTCAATATTTTTTTTAATAATTGTAATCGGCGTTATGGCGGGTCAATCTACAAACACAATGCCGCAAGAATTATTAAAATCCATTTCAAAATCCCAACAAAACAATGTTTTTTAACCTTATAATCTTGTCCACTCATATTCTTATCAATATCTCCAAATTTTATTAAACTTATCACTATAACTGATACGTCATTTTTAAGAGGAGACATGTGGGTATATTACAGAAAATAATTTCTTAAATATATTAAAAGATGTTGGTATGCGAGGTCATTAAACATGTTTCCGAAAACTGAGATACCATTGATGCGCTTTGACGAATTTTTACAGTAATAATCTTGCGTAATATTTTTTGTACTACTTTTTCTTTATTTTCAGCGAAAGATTGTGAGCCGTACGAAACGCCTGACATAGTGCCAATTGCTGTTGGTTGCGCGTTGATCGCTCTGATCGTGTTTGTGCTGATCGGCTACTTGATAGGAAGAAGGAGGAACCAAGCGCGCGGTTACTTGTCTATGTGAGTCTCCAAATCAAACAAAAAAAAGAACGCAAGTTAATTTGATTAGAAGGATATGTCCGCCGTCAGATCGTTTGCTTTGTTTCCGTTTGTCCGTCAGATTAATTTTTTACTAATTTAGATTGGTCTCGAATAAAACTTGAAAAAAATAATTATTAAAAAAAACGAGCGTAGTTGTTATCGTTAGTGTAGAATTAATCTGATCTGTTTTCTTTTTAGTTTTTTCATTCGTTTTCGATTCTGCGTGTGCTCAGTTGTTTTTTAATTAGGTATTACTTCTTGGGGGCGTTAACGTTTGGTATTAGCGTTTGTTCTGTCCGCTTGTCCTAAAGGATTTGTGTTTCTGCGCTTTTTATCACTACAAGAGTATTTTTTCTTTGGTTTTCCAGGGTCGAGGAATAGCCCTAATACCGAATTTTAACACCGCTACCGATTATTAGTTTTTAATCAATTCGAAAATTGCCGTTGATCATCTAAAACGATGATTAAAAGGAGGTAAACCGGAAAAAGTAGTCGGAGTAAAATTACGTATCTTTGCCTCATTTTCAATATTGTTTATATTTTGAACCTTGAACAAGTATGTTATCTATAGGTGCCCTTCGCAAACCGAGGTAGGAAACTAGTCTGAAAACCGTGAAAAATTACGCGTATTTTACCTCGGTTTTCCTGTTTTCAATTCATTGATATCTGCAAAGTATAGAAAAAAATTTATTTGTTATTGTCATTCGTATCTTCCTGCTTTATTGAAAGTAGTTTTCTTTTGTATATCCCGTCGTATCTATTCTTCAGTTTTATTTGCTCTCTCTAGCTGTGTTAAAGTAGTAGCGTTTTCACAAGAAAAAAAAACATAAAAATTGTAAAGGATCACCGTTATTCACTTGATCCTTGTTTGTTAAGTTAGATACGTTGGTCTGGCCAACGCATAGATTAACTGTACGGCCAATGTCCAGCCTTTATGTGCGGACGCGGGAAAGTGCGATTTGGCACTCTCCTTTTTTTCTGTTGTTTTTCTGGTTTTTTAATTGGTCCGAATTATGCCGTGTGCAGGCTGTGATGATGGAGTAGTTTATTGATGATCTTTATTCTTTGTTATTATAATACTGATGTAAAAGAAAATTACTTTGAATAAAACTTATTACTAAGCCAATTGGTTTTTATTTATTTTAGATACCCAGCCCCTTTTATAAGTAGTTTTTAATTTAAGTACCACTACAAACCAATTTTCAAGAAGTATATACTAAGTTTGCTTATGATATAGATTAGTTTATGTAGAAATTTTATTCATTCTTCAAGGTGGACATTTTGTTTACTTGAGGTTATGTAAAGCATGTTTTTTACTTTATCATACGTAGTATAATAAAGTATTGTAACCGTGCCGAAAAAAGTGTTGAGATTTTAGCGGAAATATCCCATACAACGAAATTTATAATAACTGCATTTAGCTTGTTAGTTAATTACCATAGTCTTTGTTGCATGGGTTGATATGTCCTTTTGGGTCCTGTTGACCAACGTTAAAAAAATTTGTGTGCGTGTGTGCGTGTGTGTGTGTGTAAGCGTTTTTGTGGCAACGATTCCGGAGTAACTGCAAAAGATAGACAAAACTTCATATTTAGAAGTTTCATGACCAAACTTAGAGCTGAAAAGCTTTTTGTTCAAAAGAATCCAAAGAAACTGGATGTTTACTCAAAGCATTTCTCAACGATTTTGTAAATGATCCGCCAGTTCTGTAATTTCGTGAAAATAGTTAAATAATAAATTAAAGTAGAGAAAGTTTTGTATAATTTATGTTTATGAATTTGTTTGGTAAAATTAATAGTTTAGCTGCATGAACAAATAGTATTTGATTGAGATCGCTCGTACTGCAATAAAACTAGCCAGGATTTGACACATTTTGATTCTAATGACAGGTAGTGTCAAATGCTGATACTTTGACAATACCTACTGTCAATAGAATCAAAATATCTGTCAAATCCTGGCTAACTAGTTTTAATTTAATGCAGACACAACCGATCTCTATCAAATAGAATCTCATGCAGCTAAACTGGCCACACCAGATTTTGTCTATAATGTTATACCAAATATTGTACGAGTATCAACTTTGCTGCGCACTGCATTACAAATTACAGTACAGAAATATAATTTAGTGAATTAAAGATTACGTTTTAAGAGTTTATTATTAAATGTTTCTAGATTCTTGTTTGGATACATATTAAAAAGGAGAACATTATGATGTCGAGTGGTAAGAATAACATTTTAGGTTAATAATAATATGGTGACTTACAAGCGGGATGTAAATTTTAAATAAATTAAAAATTAAAACAGCCACAACCTGTATTTGAACCAACGACCTTTGCGTCGCTAGCACAATGCTCTCCCATCTGTGCTAGCGACGCAAAGGGTCCCTGGTTCAAATTCAAGTTCGGCTGTAATTTTTATAATATTTAAAATTTACATCATGCCTGTATGTCACCATATTATTACCCTATAATATTACTTTGACAGTATGTCGATAAAAATTTTGAGTTGGTAAGAATAACTTTCTTCAAGAGAAATATGAAGTGAAGTATACTAATTCCTTTGTAAATTACCTACTGTTGTGAATTTTCCTATCTAGATAATTACACTGCTACATTTTGCAAACTTTATTTACTCAAAATGACAGATTATTATCAAATCTGGTAACGAATATTAAAAAAAAAAAAAAATAATGGCTCGTTGGCTGACGTGAAGTTTGAACCTTGTACTTAATGCTATGAAAAATCATTGTGTCTGGTTTGTTTAACTTTTTTTTGTGATCTATCACACTCGCGTCGCAATATAAAAAGTGGGAAAACAGGATTTTTTACTTTGGAACTGTTTTAATGTGATGTGATTCAGCATATTTGCCACCAGATTTGCAGAAAAACCAGAATGATGTTGAGCTACTACTGTCAAAAAATCATGTACCAAAGTTTTATGCAAAAATAATCTGTGGAGAGCCTAGCAAAGTTGACAAACAAAACAACAATTTTTAATCATCATTTTACTTATGAAATATTGTATAAGAGCCAAAATTCCCATTTTTTTTTTTTTGAATTGTTGCTCTTCAATTTATGCTATCTCATTATTTTATTTTTCTATAACATAAAAAAAATCATTGTGCAGATGTTTAGAAATATCCTATATTATTGGGAAACAGGTTTATGTTTTCTAATGGCTAAAGAACATCGAAAGATGTTATTATTACTCAAAAAACGTCACAAAATGCTATCATACACAAGCGCCAAATGCCCATGCAAAACATAATAACTCATGATTTCCTTTCTAGGTTTATGCAAACTAAAAAAGAAGAAGACTACATTCCGATGAAAAATTTATCGTGTTTTCAGTAACCGTCTCCACTACTGCATTACACTACACGCTCCCTAGATTTACATACAGCAAACACAATTGTTCACTATTTTGTAATTTCTACATGTAACATCGAATAATTAGACATTGTGAACCTGTATACTCTTTGCACTTACGTACGTACAAGTTTTTAATGATGCAAAAAGTACACAGGAGCTACATAGCAGGTGATTTTTTTATTATGGAGGTATACTTTTAAAGCACCTTAGGCACTTTCTGAACTTTCACTATCTCTATTGTGAAGTTTTACACTGTCTGCATGACTTGACTGATGGACTGTTGTGAATGTGATCCTCATAAAATATTGTGATAATAAATTGATAAAACCTTTAAGTATTTTATAGGATCTGATGTGGGCCAGATGCGCAATTGTTTCATGTAATTACGACTTTGGATGAACTGTTTCGCATTTGTAATTATTTTTGAATTTCGTTGTTGTTCTCGATAATCTACTTATTTCTGTTTGTGATTATTATTGTGTAAGTGTATAAAATATTAGTAGTTTACTTATATCTTATCTTAGGTTCGTTCTACTTATTGTTTAATTATATTCGCAGTATTAAATAAACAACTTATTAAATTTATAGAATTATTCATTATAAAATTACTAATTAAATATAAGGGCTTTTGTGCAAAGCACTTTTTAATATCATCAATGAATTAAGTCAGATCAGATAGATGAAATTTATAGAATTATTAATTTTAGTAGTTAAGGTGCGTTTCCATTAGTGGCAATGGCAGTGGTAGTAGACGCCATTATAGTATTTCTACTCGCAAATTGCTAATGACTCACGTTTATGTACATGCAAACTAATATGTGTCACTATCACACGTGGTGAGAAATACTATAATTTCGTCTTCTACCACCAATCGGAACGCACCTTAAAGGTGCGTTCGCATTATGTTAGTGGCAATGCCAATGCCGCCAATGGTAATGGTACCATAAGTTTGACATATGGGAGCGCTGTGTAACCGTTCGGATTGAGTGTAAAGGTGCGTTCGCATTATGCTAATGGCAGTGGTAGCAGACGCCATTATAGTATTTCTAATAGAAAATTGCTAGTGACTCATGTTTATGTACATCGCATGGGCGCCCGCAGAGAGGGGCAAGGGGGTGCACTTGCACCCCCCTGGCTTTTGATATAAAAGGGGAAAAATCAACAAGAAAAAATCATGAAATACAAGCTTATTTATAACTACTGTTAAAAGCATTTAAGTCTTAATTTAAAAAGAACTTAATAATAAAATAATTAATAAACTTCTGAATTTATACATAAAAAATGCAATTAAAAAATAAACAAACAAGTGACAACTGATTGTTATCAATTTTTGTACCAGTCGGCTGATTGAAATATGTTTGCTATTCGAACGGGGATTATCGCTATTTAGCAAAAGTCCGACCGACAAAGGGCTACTAGGTCTTCTAATTACCTACAATATTGGGTATGATAGAAATTTATGCAACAGATTTCGTCATAGTTATAAACATTTTTCTTTAGCAACTGTTTGAAATATGTTTGATATTCGAACGGACATAATTGCCATTTAAGGGTTGTTGTCCATGGGACAAAACTTCGAGCGTCGAAGTGCTACTAGATCCTTTAATTACCTACAATTTAAGGCATGATAGAAATTTATGCAAACATTTTTGCAAAAGTTATAAACTTTTTTCTGGAGCTACTGATTGAAATACGTTCGCGTTTTAAACGGATATTATTGCCATTTAGGGCTAGTTGTCCATGGGGCAAAACTCCGATCGTCGGATGGCTACTAGGTCTTTTAATAACCTACAATATGGGTTATGATAGAAATTTATGCCACAATTTTTGCGAAAATTATAAACATTCTTTTTAGCAACTGTTTGAAATACGTTTGCTATTCGAACGGACATTATCGCCATTTAAGGGTTGTTGTCCATAGGGCAAAACCTTGAGCATCGAAGGGCTACTAAGTCTTTTAATTACCTACAATTTGAGGTATGATAGAAAAGTATGCAGAAATTTTTGCAAAAGTTATATACATTTTGCTGGACCTACTGATTGAAATACGTTTGCTTTTCGAACGGACATTATCGCCATTTAGGGCTAGTTGTCCATGGGGAAAAACTCTGATCGTAGAAGGGCTACAAGGTCTTTTAATTACCGGAATATGGGGTATGTGATACAAATATATGCAATAATTTTTGCAAAAGTAAATTAAGGGCTAGTTGACAATGGGGTAAAACTCGCTCTACGTGTTTTAATTACCTATATTTGGGGTAGGATAGAAATTTGTGCAACAATTTTTGCAAGAGTTATAAACGGTTGTCTTTTTATAGCAAAACCGGAACGGTAGCTCCGGTTTTCGTTAACTCTATTTTTTTGAGTTGGGAACTTTTAACCCAACCTATGGCCGGTTTTTGTTTTGCACCCCCCTGGACATTTTTCTGCGGGCGCTTATGTGTACATGCAAACTAATATGTGTCACTATCACGATATGTGAGAAATACTATAATTTCGTATGCTACTACCGCCATTACCACCAATAGGAACACACCTTAAAGGTGCGTTCGCATTAGAGTTAGTGGCAATGGGAATGGTAAAGGTGTGTTCCGATTGGTGGTAATGGCGGTGGTAGCATACGAAATTATAGTATTTCTCACATCTCGTGATAGTGACACATATTAGTTTGCATGTACATAAACATGAGTCACTAGCAACTTTCTATTAGAAACACTATAATGGCGTCTGCTGCCATTAGCATTAATTAGCATTAATGCGAACGCACCTTAATGGTAGAAGTTAGACATATGGAAGCGCTGTATAACCGTTCGGATTGAGTGTTAATGGTGGCTAACATAATCTGTGCCAATACCATCGAGTTTAATATGTAGTTAGATTACTATATATGAAACTCGGTGGCCAATACCGATTGAGATGTCAGCCTTATTTGACAATTGACGTCAATATCATCAATCTCGGAAAACTAAAAGTCACCAAATGTTTGTGGCCTAGTGTTTTCATAACGACACCGAAACCGGTTTCATTATGAGTTCATAACGAACGCAAAGTAAAAAAAATAAGAAAGAAAATACCACAAGTTATAAATAATTGTTTTGTAAGTGATAAATCATAACAAAAATAACCATTTATATATTATATAATAAATATTGATGAAATCAACCTATCGGTTCGATAACTCCTATGCGCCAATAAAATCGATGCACTTCGTTGATCTCTGGGCAGTACCGAAGTTATTATTATATATTTTCAATAATTTACATAAACGAGCACTATAATTTGAAATATTTGAATAATCAATTACATATGTAACTAATTTCATGTTACTTAGTGTTCGGTTGGCAACACTGATACAAAAAAAGGACGCAAATAGGGCAACGCTCAGAAGTTAGCACATTATAAGCTATGCATGATTCATAATTGGCAACACTGTATGCATAAGCTGCTACTAACTTCATAATCGTTTACTACGTTAAAAAGAATCTATACACAGATCTTTATTTAAATATTTAGTTCTTCGTATATAATACAATGAAGCCCGCTATTGTTGCTGATGAGATGTTCCCTGAAGGTGCGGGGCCCTATATGGATTTGGAAGAGGTAGTAAGTAGTCTGGCGTTATACATAACCTCAATCCTATCTTGTCTTTTATCGCATCGCAGGCTGGGGGCACAACAGGAATATTAATGGATCTGGCAGCAAATGAAAAAGCTGTGCATTCGGACTTCTTTAATGGTAAGAAAAGTAATTTTCCTTGATGAATGTGTAAACTTCAGGTTAAGTTTGTTTAGATTTTGAAGATCTGTACGACGACGAAGATTTGCAGTAGCAGACAGAATGAATTGAAGAAAACAAGCAAAATGTGTATTTTATAATTTATTTATTGAATTGAGAACATCAGATTATAATTTATTGTTGAAGTGGTTCCAGTACCAAATTTAGTTTCTTAATCCCTCAAATACAATCACAGTTCCAGTTCCGAAAAGTAATTTCTTTTTGTTTTAATTGTACTACTGTTTTCTCACGTTTAGCATCTGTGACCTGTCACGTTAGCCTCTTAACTTAAGAACATGGCGATAGTAAAGCTTATAGAACTATGCACATGAGAGAATAAAACAAATTTATTGTGCATTCCTCTGTAATATAATTAATAATAACTGAGAAGAGAAAAAAAGACCAGTAGATTATCTTATTCCCTATTAATAATTTGTACAATAATAAAAATTATTCTAAGTATGGCTTAAGTGTAAATCAGCAAAAAGGTATAGAAACAAAACAATAAAATATTAAATCACTATATAAACGATCTTTAGAAATATACAAACTTAAATTTACGCTCAACAGGCATCCTATAAAATAAAACTTACAAACTAAAAGGTTTTTATATACATTTTTTATAAACAAATGGAATTGCTTTTTTATTATTCGTGAGAATGTTGGCAAATTTTTCTTAAAACACCAATTAAAAAAAAAGAAACGAAATGACGAAGATGTATGGTAATTAAAGGGAAAAACAAATTGGTCCTTAAGGTGCGATTACAATATGTTACGGCATTACCAAAACTTCAATTCTATCAGAAAAACCAGCAATGCGCCAATTTTTATTAACATAATTTGCTCAAATTTTAGAGCAGAAAATTCTTGATCTCAAAAGTACAATCACTAAAACCTGGACTGGATCTTCGCACATCCCAATTAAAAATTAGTTGGAAACACAGAACATACCATCGCACCTCAAACAAGAGTTAAAAAAAATTCAAAGAAAAAGGTTGCTTCAATATCTAGTTTATACTTAGTACAAGCACTTATATATCACCTTATTTATAAAATTGGGCAAAAATCTCTCACATCGTTAAACAGTGTACAAAATACTCATTGCTATATCTCATATATAATTTATATATAATGTATATATAACGGTTAGAAAAAAAATCAGAAGTATTTACAAGTGACAACAATTAAAATGGCCGTCGGTAATTCGACGGAAATTGAGCGACGACGGTGACGGCAAACCGGGGGCAAACGCCTACAGATAAAGCTCTCCCCACTTATCGGACTTCGGACAACTACCCTTTCGAAATATCTATCTATTATAAAAGTATATATAAATATAATATATACGCTTATTCTTCCGCCGCAAGTATGTACAGATGGCCTCCTGACGTCATGACTACTAGTTGATGTCGCTCGACATGTCCGAGTCCTCCTCGTCAGAGTAGGGGGTGCTCGGGGAGAGGGGGTCGCAGCTCGACGATTGGCGGCTCTCCTCGTCCAGATGCGCCTCCACAAATTCTTCGGCGCCAAACGATGAATGGCTAGGACCGGCACCCGAGAGGTCGTCTATGCTCTCAAATGAACCCTTGTTAGCTGCCAATTCTGCAAGATTTGAAATAAAAAAGTTAGGTTTTTGTGTATAAGTTTCAATGAGAAGTTGCACTTTTGGTTTGCAAAAGAATTTCATACAATGTAAATTTGCTTGTACTTACGGTTAACATAATCCTGCAGTGCCTTTGGTACAAGAGACCTGAGATAGTGGAGGTCCTCCTCGGAACATTCACCCTTGTCTAAACCTAAATTAGAAGAATTAGGGTCATGCCGTAAAAAATTGGTGCACAGTCTTACCTCGGAGCATTCCGATATGTCGGAGCACTTGGCAGTCTTCGTTTATCTCAAACCGATCGTCAAAGTTGAACATGTACTCTTTCCTAAAAATAACAAAAATTAGAAAGTTTAAATATAAAAATAAAAAGCTTTCTATTTCAGTTCAAAGATTAGAGTTTCTTGATACATATATTAAAAACAATTATTCTGTGTACATTAGCCAATAAGAATTCAAATTTAAATTTTTTTAAAATCTCTATAAAAAATGTTCCATTACAACGAATCTGTATCCCTTAATCTAAACCCTAATTCGACTTGCAAAACACGTTGTAACAGTCGCAACATTCGCAGATGACACGGGTCTAATGGCAGTGGGATCAACTATTGGAGAATCTACTAGCAATCTTCAACAAGCTGCTAATAAAATATATAAATGGACCAAAAAATGGAAGACCAAGCTCAACGAACTGAAATCTGTCCACACTAACTTTACAAACAAAGAATCGAGGACATACCTCATGTCAAGATTAACGACCCCATAGTTCCATATGCGAACACTGCACAGTATTTGGGTATGACTCTGGATACAAAACTAAGGTGGAAAGAACACAATAAGAAGAAACGAGTAGAGCTACGCCTCAAATACAGAGAACTGTACTGGCTTCTTGGAAGAAACTCTCAGTTCTCAGTACAGAATAAAGTTCAAATTTAGAACAAAATACCTACTAAAACCGATTTGGTTATAAGGCTTCCAGCTTTTGGGTTGCGCGAAAAACTCCAATATACAAGTAATCCAGACCTTCTAAAATACAGTACTAAGGAATATGGGTAACGCTCCTTGGTACATACGGAGTGTGTACCAAGCATGATGACCTGCATCGTGATCTTGGTGTCCCACAAGTCATCCAAGAGATAAAAAGTTTCGCTACTAAGCATGAATCTCGCCTAAGCCATAACGTCAACGTAGAGGCCCTGCAGCAACTGGACACCCAGAATCTAGTGAGAAGACTAAAAGGAACTATACCCTTCAAAGTAGTGAATCAGTGACATGTGTAAAAAGCAGAGCACAGTGAGTGAGGGGTGCTTCTTGTTTAGGACAAAGTAAATATAGGATCAGTGGATAGCCTATTAGAGACAAGTACCTAGTTTTAAGAATTCAGATTTAATTGGTGGTTAATCTTTTTAGATTAGTTTCAATATGTTAAGCACCTTATGTTTATTAATTAAAAAAAAACTATGGATGCTTGTTTTGTACAACGTACTAGCTTTAATGATTCCTCTTAAACACAGAACTACCGGCAGGTTGACCTCTGGCAGATAAACTGTCAAGTTTTGAATTTACACCTTCAAAACTGCTGGTTTGTATGATAAAAGAGAAAAATGGAAGACATCCTGACATAATTTCTTACAACTAGAAATTTCCTGAAAAATGAGTCAGTGTCACCTTTGCCAAAGAAAAGAAAACTAATAACATTATATGTTCCTAACAAAACTGTGACCTTTGTGCCAAAAGCCATGCCAAATTCCCGGTTGTTAATGAAGACAAATAATCAATTGTTTATCTACTCTGTACAGAAGCAGCTGGGTTTTTTGTACTGTTAAAATAGTATGGGCGTTATTCTATATAGGGTAAACAGCATCAGGACAATCAAATGATCAATAACCTAAGAAGTGGAGTTCAAACTTTACACATTGGAGGAAGGAGATCCACAATCTACAACACTTTTGTGATACCAATAAACTGTTATTATATGTGGATTACGTAGAGATGGAAACATAATTATTAATTAACTCACATCAGTGCCTGACTTTCGCCGATTGTATACTTCTGTACTCTAAAACACTAGAGCTAAAGGAGTGGAGCCTGTTGGAGGAATCCAACATGCAGAACTGGTGGAAAATATAGGGAGAACCAAATAGATGAACATCATAGGAGCAAGTACGGAGAAGGTGACAGATATGGAGATAAAATATCAAGGAAGAAGAATGAGAATAGGGACAACAGTCCACACGACGTATATGAGGGTTAAAGCAGCAAATGATGAACACCAGGATGAGGAAATCTCCAATGGAAATGAATATAGGTCCAAAAATCCTTTTAGAATGAGTGATAATCAGTATCTACAAAATAGTAATACAACCAACAGTTCTGTACGCCAGCAAAATGTGGACCCTGAAGAGAGATTAGAAAACAAGCTACTGACCTACGAAAGAATGGTTCTTAGAAGGATGTGTATGGAGGCCATTACACCGAGAAGATGATACCAAAAATAATTCTTTCTGTGTAGTAACTTACTTATCAGGCGAGATACTACAGTCAATGACAGTCTTCTTATTCGTGTTCAACACGAGGAACGGCAGCTGAATGTACGAGTTAGGAGCGGGTGGTCCGTGCTGTTCCTCCATCATTTTATTCCGCTGTACGAGACTCTTGAATGCAATCTGGTTGAGCAAGAGCTCTCTCAACTGCTCCCTCTTCTCCTTGATCCTCATGATCCGCTTCTCTTTCTCCTTCTCTAGCTGCATGCACTCCTGAACTGAATTCGATGGCAGTCCGATCCATTTGATCTCCTTTTTTTCCTTTGAGATTATGTTCATTGCCATAAGGACGTTGAGGGCATCGTAGACTCGCCTCCTGATGTTTTTCTGGTCGTACTGCGAAAAAGGAATGACTCAAATTACTTTTGAGTACAAACGTTACTTTTCAGTTAGAAATGAGCATTGAAATTATGATTCGTACCAAATGGTCTCTTAAAGTCGCTATGTTTTTGGCCATTTAGTATTTCAATAGGAAACCTAGAATAGAATATATTAGAATTTTAAAATCCCAATTTATTAAAGAAGAAAGTGCCACATTTTGA
This sequence comes from Melinopterus prodromus, assembly GCA_964023965.1. Classification (NCBI taxonomy): domain Eukaryota; kingdom Metazoa; phylum Arthropoda; class Insecta; order Coleoptera; family Scarabaeidae; genus Melinopterus; species Melinopterus prodromus. The sequence goes on from OZ030393.1 coordinate 22,918,227, forward strand.
TAGTGTGCACTATTGTCAATACCATGGTGGTCATCTTTCAAAAACTCATCCCAAGGACAAGTTCAATAGAGCCAAGGCACACTTTTATTGTTGACCAATAACAAAAAAAACTTGAAATTTTGAGGACATTTTTGCCACTGATTGATGCCTTTTACAAATCACTTTTGGGGGAAGTTGCTACCAGATGTCAAACTTAATTAAATGTTTTTAATAATATATAAGAATAATAATAATAATATATAATAAGAATATTATTAACTCATTTATTTTAATAAATTTGAACAATTCAAAAAATAATAAACGAGTGCAGAGACTAAATAACTATAATAAACAATAAATAATTAACTAAAAAATATTTTTAACTCACTTATTTTAATACATTTGTACAATTAAAATAATAATAAAGTTTTGAGTGTAGAGACTAAATAACTAAATATGTAACTGAAATATCTGAATCTGAAGGTAGAAATTGGGAATTGTCTTTAGTTTTTGATAAACTTAATGTCAAAAATGAAAAGAATTCATTTTGGCATTTGTTTTTTATTGATTCAGATACAGAAAAACAAAAATTACCAAACATATTTATACCCCCCACATTTACTGTGGTGAGGGTATATCGAGTTTGCCACAAAGTCTGTCTGTCTATCCATCTGCCGTAATTTTGAAGTAATTGATCTGAAATTTGGTATACAAGCTTATCTGTTAAAAAGGAAGGAAAAGTTCACAAATGGGCAAAATCGGTCCACTTTTTTTAAATTATTTTTTTACCGCTGGGGGTGTTATAACTGCAGAGCTGAAGATAATTTTCTTACTAGTTTTTCTTCAAACAAATAAAATTGTATTAATTTAAATTTAATTAAGTTGAACACCTTCAAAATTAGCAAACGAAAAGATAAACTTTATTTTTAATAAAATTGTTCAGAATAACTTTGCCTCATTTTCATATACATAATTTTAAGTAAATAGATTTAAAGAAAAAACATTCTATGAGGACTATAGCATCATGCCGAGGACACAGTTAAAATATTAAAGATAATTTGTTAAACGAGAACGAGTTGCAGCCGTAGTCAACAGTATCTTGTGGGAAAAAATGGTTTTTAATTCATAAAAACAAAAAAATTTAAATAATTCTGATTAATGATGAAAAAAAGAACCACTGAACACTATAGGAATATAATAATTAACCCAAATGAATTCAGTCAAGCTTCAACTTAGTTATTAATTATTGACAGAACCTTACATGTTTAATTATTATGCTTAAAAAAATGTTTGTCTGAGAATACAGACCAGTGACTACAAAAAAAAAAAATATGCGTTGGTTGAAATTACATGCTTCCTCACATCGATGTCGTAGACGAAAGTTGCCTTACGAATAAAACCAGGTGAAAATCTAGCCATTTTTTAAATCATTATAATAACACACCTGTTCCGCGAGGGCGCTGCTTATGTCAGAGGATGTAAATTCGGTTACAAGTTCATCAGCCACTTCGTTGTAAGAAGTGGTTCCTTTCCTGCGGACCTTCTCGCATACTTTCATCGAAAAATGCCTAAGACCCTTTCCGACTTTTTCTGTTTTTCTCCGTTTAATGCTAAAAAGAAACAAAGAATTGGAATACGAGTATTGAAAAAGTGCAAACTAACAAAACCTTTTTATATAAATCAAATTGAAACTAAAGAATAAATTATATGGATAGAAAATTATTAGATACATTTTTTCTCAAGGTAAATTTTGCCGCAACATTAGCTATATATAGGCTTACCATACATCCCGGCTTGACCGGTATAGTCCCGGGTTGGGACAACAGTCCCGGCCGGTTTGGTATTATGTCCCTTTTCTGTTAGGCCAAATTGTAGGTAATTGATTGGGATTATACTTTAAATGATTATATTAAAAGCCGAAAAGCCTCCACATTACGATATTATGTATGACACCAAGTGGAGGGAGTTGATATTTTGGTTGGCTGTGATAACAACATATTTATAACTTTTTCAAAAATTATTATATATCTTTCCACCATATACTAAATTATAGGTAATTAGATGCGGTACTCCTATTGATGAATGCAAAATGTTTTGCTCTGAGGTGAAGAACCCCTCAATAACGATATTGTACTTATGTTGTGTGGCTTCAACTGAACATTACTTTGTTCTGCTTTAGCAAAATGTTATAACTTTTAATGTTATTTCTTTTTTGCTCTAAAGATCAAATGTTATGTTGGTTTAATGGCATTGGGAGCATTCGAATCAAATAAAAACTATTTCACCCTTGCTAACGTTTCGATTTATTTAAAATCATATTCATAGCTACAAAATACAATAAGTTAGCACTAATTACACTAAACAAACAAAAAACCTACCTCAGATGGAAGGTATTTAAAACTTAAATTAAAACTAATCACAATGTGCATTTGCTTAGGTCGACAGACATCGCAGAATGACAAAATACGAACAGGACACGAATAGGTCAGGTTATATGTTATAAATCTATTCTAGTTATATAAATAATGTCATATGGGTTGCCTATCATAAATTACAAAATTAAGTCGGTAAAAGCGAGTTCATATTTGAGTATATATTGCTCATATTATCCGTATCAGTTCTTAAATTACAGGTATTTTCAGTTTTTTTAATATAAAATCATTTGTTTTATACCTCTCTTTCTGTAATTTTTCTCTATTCAAAATTTTAACTGCCTGGAAGTCAAATGTGTCACTGTTAGAAAATACATGGAGGGCAAGGGCTGTTTTTTCTTTTTTATCTTTATTGGCATCTTTACAATCATTTTCATGCTGCTTCATGGGATTCTTTAACAACTGGATTGTCTGCCCCACGTATGCCACATTACAATCCTTGCAACCAACCTTATAAACAAAGCCGCTGGCTGAAGTTGTCCCTTTCAATCCGGTCCTTCGAGTTTGAGTAAAGGTTACCTAAATGTTTTTTATTTTATGTGACTATTTTTATGGTGTCAGTTTTTAATATAGTATTATATACTTTTTGCATTTTGTAGCTATGAATATGATTTTAAATAAATCGAAATGTCAGCAAGGGTGAAATAGTTTTTATTTGATTCAAATGCTCCCAACGCCATGAATAAACCAACACAATGCTATAACTTTTGTTAATGTTTTTCTATAATTTTCAGACATGCGTCGTATTTTAGGTGTAACGGTTCCAGTGCTTTAAATTTCCAACGTTATCAAAAAATAATTATTAAAATATGAGTATTTCCAACGGCTTACAAGATGACGCACTATTTCTGTCTTATTTAACACCAATACTAACAGCAATATTGTTCTGCAAAATAAACTTTGTGGAATGCTTCATTTTTTTTTTTATTTGATTATAGAAGATATTATAATATTAAATGTACATTCAGCAAAAAATACGAGAGTTTCAATGAATAATTACACTTATTCCAGTTTTTATTTTGTCACAAAATGTTATATGGACATTTCAAAGCGCCTTTGGTTTGTAGATGACAAACCCAGAACGTCTCCAACACATCTTAGATTTGCGTTACGCAGAGTCCTTGGTTTGGAATCTATGAAATCAAAATTGAAACAATATCTCACATCTCTTGTGACAAAATCGTGTCACCTTCACGTCTTATCAGTGCACAGTAATTTTTGCTGTTTTGTGTTGAAATATATGCATTATTTGGTATTCAAGTTTACTTTTGTGGGAACGTCCCAATTGTTGACAATTTTGGTATATCTGATGTCCGGATTATATAAAATATAGAAGAAAAAAACACTTGAGAAGCAGAAAAAAAGGAAACACAAAAAAAATGTAAAAAGCCGCCATTTGACTTATTTTCAAAAGTAGGTAATTCTTGTCCCAGTTTGAAATTTCATAATTATAGCTATATAGAAATATAGATATAGAAGTGTTCTGTGTCTGTATTCAATAAGATAAAATTGAATACAGACACAGAACATTTCTATATCTTTAAACTTTTAAATGTTTTACCAATGTAGCTTTCAATTAAATAATAATTAAAAAACGTGTTTCGAATTCATCCAAATATATAAAATAACTAACCTATCGTGAAGTCCTGGCAAGTCATATGGATCTATCCTCTTTCTACTAATTCCATGGTCCAAAATTGGCGGAGAACTGTGTTTGGCTGTTTGCTGAATGATCTGCTGTTTTGTGGTCGTGATCGGTATCGTCTGTACTTGGATAGGCATTGCTGATGTTTTGAAGTGTTGCTGGAACGTGAGAAATAGTTAAAATCCATCCTGCACAGAACTTGAGAAAAAGTCCTACCAATTGCTGTGGTGTGATCCTGATCGTCTTCACGATCTGACCTCCTTCCTTTCCTATGGTAACGGGCTCTGAAGATGTTCAAAACTGACTTAGAAATGTTATTATTTTTTTTTAGGTAATTGATTGACTTACTTAAATTGAGTTGTTTTGTTGACGATAGCGGTTTTACTATTGACTGGCCGGATTGAAACACCTGCAAATGAAAATTAGCGTTGTTACAAAGTACAATTGACAATATGAGCGTTTTTCTTATAGGTTAGGTGTCAGTGTAAGTACATGTTAAAATCATTCAATAACCCGGAATTTTTCGAAAATTCGAATAAAAACGGATAGAACAGAAGAATAACATAAAAAATATCAGCGTATCTCAAACATATATAAAAAATAGATTTGTTAATACATAATTGGGACTTGTAGAGAATGTACAAGGATATTTTAAATTATGTAAATGACCCTTAATTTTTCTGGATTCAAAGAAATTCAAAACTAGTCTTATATGGGTATTGGGTACCTACTTATCTAATATAGATTTTAAGTTTTTCTTTACTTTATGTACTTTCTAAATGAATGCGAGAGAGAGACGGACAATATACTGATCCCGGGATTAAAGATTTTGTAATCCCGGGATTCATGAGAAAAGCGAAAATTGCCGCATCAAAACACCTGGGATGACAAATGCAGTCAGTAAGAAACGCCTAAAATATATTTTATTGGATAATATCTTTTACCCGAAACCTGATCAACGTTTTCAAATTTGACAAGTAGAAAACCAAAATTTACGGTTTAAAAGGTAGAAGGTGTCAAAGTGTGCGTATTTACATCAATAATAAACAAAATATATAGGGTATTACTCTATTAGATAAACTTGTTCTTAGATCTTAAATTTGTTCAATAATTTAGCATTTGTGTAAAATGTTTCAAGAATAGTCACAGCAAAAGAAATTGTTTGATCGAGCGAAATTTTCAAATTTCCATATTGATGCCAATAAAACATTTGGCGTAATTTTGTTTTCTTCTTTAAGATAAAATTGGATAACTTTAGAATTCATATGTCACGGATGTTTATTCATGCGAAGACGTTATTTATTGTTCAAAATTGATGAAATATTCAGTGCAACTTCTTAGAATATTTATATTCAATTCCTTGTCATGAAAAAAATTAATATTAGATACTTGTACGTTTTTCAGTTTTCTCAAATACAGTTCAAATAGCCCAACCATACCTACATTATAGATTTTTTAAATATTTAATTGCCCTTTCTGACAAAACTTTTCCACTCAAAAACGCGATAATTGTGCGATGAAGAATTGTCAAAAGTTATTATATTATAAATTATAATACCTCAGTCACAGCTCATCACAAACTCGAGATGCTCCGTACCAAATTATTACAGTTTTTAGTACTCATTATTTGTCGGGATCCCGTAATCCCGGGACTAGAAGCCATACTGACCAGTGACCACTCGCAGCAAAAAAAAAAAACGTCGAAATGAAAAATTTCGCGTCGGAGTTGCGATGTTTTTAGGACGGAACCTTAAGACTTGACGGCCCTTTCTGCAACTGGCCATTAGTATATTAATGATTTATTATGAAAATTATTATTGTGAAAAATTGCCATTTTGACGTGAAATAGATAGTATTAATTAGTCTGCAAACTAAATGTACAGTGAGTACACTTTAAAATGCCAAAGCTTAGCGTCTAGATTCCAGAACAATGCATATTATAAAATTTCTTGTATAGAAACAGATTCCAGTATGTATCATCTGTGTTGCCTTGCTGCGAGCTCAAATGCAATTTTTTTCAACATTATTAAGTTCTTAATCATTATCAGGACGTGGGTTTCTTTCTCTGATAAATAATAAATATGATATTTTTCAGATAATTAAAATAATTAATTTTGGAGGCTGAGAATTTTTAATGATCATATCCTCTTACAAGATATGTACTTATAAGAGTCCGGCTACAACTAAGTTTAAAATTACGATTAAAATTACAACAATTGCCTTTTTTAAGCAATATTTAACCCCACCTTTTGTCCAACAAGTAACGTTTCATTATTTAACGTGTTAAATGAGATAGACCTTCATTACTACACGTGTGGGCGGAGTAAATTCGCCGGTATAAATGAAGCGTAATCCCACATATGATTGTGTAATAGCAGATGGGACGAGATGACAATCACGCTTACCAACTCACCAGAGAATTACGGAAAATGTAACCGTCTATAAATGTAGGAGAGTCCCCACACTATATAATAATGAACATTGAACGTTTACGTATTTTGTGAGACACATGTCAGCTCATTTTTGCTCTCAGCGCGCCGTCCTGTGCGGGTAAGCAGCCGATATAGAATATCGTTGTGGAACAGGTGTTTCCATCGTGTCTATTTCGTCTGCAGATGTCTGGTACCAGGAGGAATAGACTGGGAATGTAGTAGCTTTGTCGATAAAATATAATTGTAGTCTGTATTTTGGGAAGTTGTATGGTAAAAATATATTTACCTACTAACAGAGGTGTGACTGTCTTCTTACAATGATTATAGGATAAATTGTTCAAACACTTTAACGTTGTACCACCGCCATAATACAGTTTTTCAGTGGGGTTCTTATAGCTCTTCTTCAGTTACCCTTATCTTTAGTTACCCTTATAGTATGGTGGATGAAAAACACCGACAAAATGCCTGGGGTACATTTAAATTGTTATTGTACGTTTTTAGTTTCAAAGTCGGAATCACAAACTGTCGGCTAGAAACGTATGAGCTGTTCAAAGAACAATATCTTGCTTAAACAAATGTATTTGGTTAAAAAACCAAATCGAGAATTAGTTGAGCAAGTGCAAGGTGCAAAAGTTATTATCCGATCGAATTCAAATTTGTATCGTTTGTTATTTATGCCAATTCACACATTTTTACACCTCTTATGTTTCTATCCGACAATTGTGTTGGACTAAAAATTATTCCCATGTCTCAAGAACAACTCCTTCAAAAGTAAAAAATGTCGTTCAATCATTGACTGTTATTTTTTTTCTGGTGAAAATACTTGATAGATCAGCAAATCATCAAATAGCAAAATCTATTTATCAAAGTTAATCAAATTTTAAATTAGGTTTTTAACAATCTGTAAAACATAGAAACATAGAAGAAAACATAGAAACGCATTCAGCACACAACTGGATAGAGAACCAACAGTAAACGCCGGCCTAGAACTTGCATTAAATGGCATTGAATTCAACTTTTAGACACGCTGCCAAAACGTTGGCACTTCCTCTATCCCGTGGTTTGAAGAATTTTTCCATCTTTTACAGTTTGTAGTTAATACAACTGTAAAGTCCATTCGGGTCTTTCCTTTATTCTTCCGGAGAAACCAGTAAAGGTATCGGCACGAAAGTGCATATTTAGAAGTTTCATGACCAAACTTAGAGCTGAAACGCTTTTGGTTCAGAAGGAACTGGATATTTACTCTTAGCATTTTTCAACGCTTTTGCAAATATGCCATCATTTCTGTAATTTCGTCAAAATAGATAAATAATAAATGAAAGTAGAGGAAATTTTGTAGAATTTATGTCTATAACACTTTTTGTTACAATTAATAGTTTAGCTGCAGGAACAAATTCTATTTGATCGAAATCGTGTTTGCATTAATACTAGGTAGAGAAGGTATTTTGAAACTTTTTACAGTATTCAGAACGTCAGCGATTGCGAAATGTCAATTCAACACGCAAATGCATGGAGAATGCCATGAGGAGGAGAAATACGCGCGCACGTACGCTATGCGAAACAATATTAAAACATCTTGGTGTTTACAAAGTCAATGTGTATGTCTAGTGCGGATAGCAATGTTGTTATGTTTTCGCGAATAAATACAAGAAAGATTGTAAGACGGTATACCTTAAAACTTATTTGGAATATTGAGCATAATTCTTTATGATCTTTTGTAGTTAGCACTGAAGACGGGGTACAGACGGGTCATTTTTGTCCAAGGTACAAAAAATGTCTGTGTGTGTGTGTGTGTCCGCTTTTGTGGCGACCATTCCGGAGACACTTCTAAAGGTATCGGGACGAAACTCCATATTTAGAAGTATCATGACAAAACTTAGAGCTGAAAAGCTTCGCATTTTTGAAATATTTTGCACATAAAATATTGTGCATTATATTATAACACTATAGGATTAAAACTAGTTAGCCAGGATTTGTCAGATATTGTGATTCTAATGACAATAGGTAGTGTCAAATGCTGATGTTTTGACGTTATCTACTGTAAATATTATCAAAATATCTGTCTAGTTCTATTAGTTTTATTTTAATGCAGACATGACCGACCTCGATCAAATAGAATCTCATGCAGCTAAACTATTAATATATGGTATGATAAAGTATATGCCTGGCCACATCAATTTTTTATTTTTTAGACAACCATGGGCACTATTTTCCATAATTATGATTTTTCTTTTTTGATTTGTGTTGTAATTCTTAATATGTATTTACTGTAATTCAGCCCTTGAAATCTTGTCAATTTCTAGCTTATTTTAACATTGTGATTCATCAGAAAGCTGCATAATAGTATACAAAATAGTAGTATAACAGTAGCAAATTTTACGGGAGCTTTCTGAGTTATTCCGTAAGCCCGGAGATTATCGAAAACAAGACGTAATCCGGCAGACCAGAAATCTGCTTCTTTACGTAAAACAGAAAAGCTGCGCACTCTCCACAAAAGACTTACTATGATATCGCATTAACAAAATTAACAGAACAGCAGAAAAGGTACAGATGACAAAAACCAGTTTTCTAACGGCTACATTAGACTATAACAAGAAAAGGGTTCCTTGGTCTCTCGATGTATGCGTATTTACTCACAACAAAACGGTCACCTGCAGAATGACATCTGTTGCACTAATTCCGTTAAGAAAATTGTTACCGTCTGCGTTTCGCATTGTATAAGTGTAAATTGATGGAATGTATTATGTAGTAATACATTGTAGTACTGGGGTTTCGCAGTAGGCCGGTACAAAATTCCCCTAATGACACCACAGCACGCATATAACGGAAGAGAAACGTCATAAACTCATAAATTAGACGAGATTACAATCTGGACGGGCGTTGCTTTTCAAATTTCAATATTTGTCGGTGGTCTATGGAAAATCGTATAGCGGAAGTAGGTACAGGTATTTTGATTCACTAGGGATATGTAACGCATATGTATACGTGGTATTGCTGATAGGCCATATACCGGGTGGTCGTTTTAACTTGAGACTCCTAAATATCTCGTGAAATATGCATGGTACGACAAAAGTGTCTTAAATAAACTGGTAGGACTAAAAGGGGGACATGAGATGACGATATCACTTTCATTGTAGATGGCGCTGCAATCGGTGAAAATGAGGCTAACTTAATTTTTTTAAATGGACATACCCAAATTTTTGTCAAATTATAATTTTACGCTAAGAAAAATCTTTTTTTGAAACTTTTTTCGTACGTTGCTTTTTTTTCGTGCGTAAAGAAACCCTATGCGCATGATGGCGCAACGCGCGAGACACCAAAACGTGTGTCGGTTACGCACATACCTTCCTATGTTCTACCTTGAGTGTCTACTCAGTCGTCGCTTTGACTGCCAGACGGCGAGCGCATGCCATGCAGTGGCAGCGGTCGCAACTGCAGCAGCCGCCGCAACTTCCATTGTCAATAACTTTTAATAGAAGCATCGTACGAAATAAATGTTCGGACAAAAGATTGTTCTTATTTAGCGCTAAATCATAATTAGATATAAAATTTCGTCACCTCATTTCCCCCTTTGAGTCCTACAAGTTTATTAAAGACACTTTTGTCGTACCATGCATATTTCACGAGATATTTAGGACTCTCAAGTTAAAACGACTACCCGGAATATTTAAAATTGTCGACCAAACACGATCACCTGTAAAGTCGTAAAGATTGAACTAAGAATTACGATAGGCTTTCTATTTGAACCATTTATGTCGAAAAGTTATTACTATGTAAGAATGTTAAGGGTATATTTTTGGGTATTTAGTCTAGGTTTCTTTGGGATTTTGTAGAACCATCGTTCGTTTTAAACAACAATATATAATTATGTATCGAAAAAATAAAAATAAAAACTAATGTAGTATTTACCATGAACAGAAAAAACTTTATGTTCATGTTGAGATTGTAACAAGACGTTTGTTGATGTTTGATTGATCTTTTATTTGCGTTAATTGTGGAATAACACATTTAAGGGACAATGCCACACTAGCGCGAGAAAAAATAGCAGCTTTTGCACGCAGTTTATCACTTAGCCATAAAAACAAAAAAGGAATTGATTCTATATAAGATTATCTCGGGAACTAGGTACGGAAATTAGAAAATTCCGCATTAAAACAAAATGGCACATATATTATATTTTTTTATTCTACGGGCCAGACCCAGTTGCCACATTTAGTCAAATTTGTCCATTTTCTACTTTGCTTTTACTTTAAACACGAACGATAACGTAATTTCTAATATTGCAAATTAAAATCTTTTTTTCACATAGTATCCATATAATCTTTACAAATGTATCAATAAAACTGACGATGACCGTCTCCGATTTCCATGAAGACGCTTTGAGTAAAACGGTTTTAACGAGTTAATGAGGGGTATAACAGTCTGGTCGCGTCAGTGCGACAGGAAGAAAGAAGTGTTTGGTCTATTTATTGCTGCAAGCACCCATTATTTCTTTTTGCCCTTGGAAGGACCGACTACGTTCCCGAGAGTTGGGCTAATTTTATCTACTCGTGGTATGCACCGACACTTTTCTAATTCATCGGCGACCCTGAGCTGAGGATACTCTTCTTCTGTTCTCGGTAATTGGTTCGAGTTCTACAATCGCTTATACTTAACTATATAACCTTCCTTTATCATGGTTTCCCAAAGATAGAAATTTGCCCATAAGAAGAACCGGAGAACAATTATTTAGGTGGTCGAGGTTATGATGTCGGTAAACTTTTTTTCTTTCTGCAAATATAGTTGGTTGGTGAATGATCACCCAATTTTAGAATAATAAGTTGTATCATATATCGTCGGCTGAGAGTGTTAAGCTGCTAATTCCATAAAACCAAACTTTACAGGAGGGACTATAAACTGTCTAGCAGTATTTACGCTTTTAAATCCGTACGCAGTACGCTGGAGATTACGCAGGTTTACGCATCTAGTCCGGGAGGTAATAACAGAAATGTCCGATTCATTTTTTGTGTATGAGTTAAGTGTGTAATGTATAATAGTAATCTGAACGTCTGCCGGCTCACCTCCGCGACAGGGGGTTACAAGGTTAGAAGAGGGTTCCAACTCCAGCAAAAAAAAATAATAAAAAAAATTATAGCTGCATACGCGAAACTGATTGTATGTATCAGTTGAAACATAAGAAGCTTAGAAAATATCGTCTGCCACTTAAATTCCTCACCAAAACCCGTCTGCCACCCATATAAATAGGAGCAAAAAAAATTAAAAATTATGTCCGCAAGGATGAAATGTGATTGAATTGCTCCTTTTTATATCAGCAAACCCAAAAATAATAGTGTGCCACTAATAAGATACCACGAAGGTCGTCTGCCAAGCCTATGAAGTTGCGCTCAGCATGCACCGCGCGAGCACCACGGCCGAGACGGCGCGCCGTAGCCGCCGCGGCGGCTACGACGCTGCATTTTTATCGGCCTGAAAGACGATCGTTATTATAAATTATTAAACGGCTAACATGAAGTCCTTTTTTATGTTATATATGTATATATGCAAATGATTGTTCAGTAAATTAATTTAAAGTCTGGTGGACGAGTTTTGTTGCGGAATTTAAGTGGCAGACGATATTTTCTAAACTTCTTATGTTTCAACTGATACATACATTCAGTTTTGCGTATGCGGCTATAATTTTTTTGTATTATTTTTTTTTGCGGGAATTGTAACCCTCCGGTAACCTCCTGTCGCGGAAGTGCGCCGGCAGACGTTCAGATTACTATTATACATTACATACATAACGCATACAAAAAAATAAAGTTTGAGAAAATGACCCGGCAATTTCTGTCATTACCTCCCGGACTAATCGTAGAATTAAACATTTTGATGAATAATTTGGAGTGTGCTGTTTTGCTGGCTGGTACAAGCAGAATTTGTAGATGTAAAGGACATTGAAAAGTTAAAATCACGAAAAAGTGGAGTTAGCAGATTAACACTCTTAACCGACGATATTGTTTTTTGTGCTGTCACACTCAAAAACAGCTGTTTTCGTCAGTCAGAGGTTGGAGAACCGATATGGAACTTTGCCGCTCTAGTACATATATACATACAATATACATACATACATATATACATACATTATATAGACGTGGCTCAATATTTTGGTTTAACCTGTATATGTGAACACATATACCGTAAGTATTTATTTCACTTACACATTTGAATGTAAGTTACACATGAATGTGTAAACACGCGTTCACATATTTTGTGTAAAAACACAGTTACATACTTTTATGGAAAATCCTCTTTACATTGTTTATGTATAGTACACATTTCAAGTCATTAATTATTTTTTTTCATTTTTAAATTCCATTTTTTATGGCAACAAATAAAATAACCCGTTATATTATGTGTAATTTCTGCTAACAGTGCCTGCCTAAAATACCAGAACTGTCGATTTTAGCCCGAGCCGGGATTCGATCCCGGGTCTCCAGCGTAGATAGCAGCCGCTCTATCCGCTATCTATCTTATACGCCATTTGACGTCTCCCCCGTCAGTATTTGATTAGTTTTTAAACTTGACGTTTCGTCGAAGTGGTACCAACCTAACATTTCCTATACAGTAAAATAACCATTTATTAATTTTAAATAAACACGTATGTACTCAAAAAGCAGCACAAAATACGTTGTATGTCACGGCTGCCGTAAACTACATAGGGCAACTCGCTCGTCGCGTTATTCCCTACTTTCGGCACTTGTGACATAAATAACTATTAAATGAATTTGGATGCGAATAATTAATAATTAAATTAATAATAATATTTTAATAATCCAGGTGAGATAAAATGTTTGGAAACATTATGTCGGTCTGGATCTGAACCGGGAACCTTAGCAACTTCCAGGGTGCGGACCTCTAACCAATTAAGCTACCGAATTCGGTACAAATTGATAGACATACTTGTCATTCCAGGAAAATAATGTCGACATTTGAACAAAAAACAAATAGCGAATATGGGTCGCTAAGAGTTCATATAAATGAGTAGGGCGACGCGCTCACATGCGACGCTCCGCCTTTGGCGTAGCGCCGCATTACCGCTCGTCGCGCTATTCCCTACTTTCGGCACTTGTGACATAAATAACTATTAAATGAATTTGATGTCGTAAACATGATGTCGGCCTGGATCTGAACCAGGAACCTTAGCAACTTCCACGGTGCGGAGCTGTAACCAATTAAGCTACCGAAGTCGGTGGAAATTAATAGACAGACTTGTCATTCCAGGAAAATAATGTCGACATTTGAACAAAAAACAAATAGTGAATAGAAGCCGCTAGAGTTCATATAAATGAGTTTTTAAATGTTATGCATTATATATTTTTTCATATTGATGTTTTTACTATCCGTATGCTGATTCTAAAGCCGATGTAGTTTCACAACGCCTTACGGAAATATCATTTATAAAAGTTGTTTTACTATGACCTTTAGTACAAAAGTTTATTAATTTTTTATTTATTATAAAATAACTATTAATAATTATGAACTATTGTTTAACAGTACATAGTTCTTTTTTAATTGTCGTCTGTTAATAGTTTGACAATTGAACATAAACATTTTGTTTTAATTTTATCCTTGTTTTCTCTCAAAACACTTTTAAAATTAAAAGCTGTTTAGTATAAAATTATATTTCCAACCAAAGTAGAAAACTAATACCGTAAAGTGGGGTGAGATTAATCATTTTAATTATGATCAACTTTTTTACCTTAAGACACTTTAGAGTTAAATAAACCATCTTTGGCAGGTCTTTGTCGGATTCTTTGGCGCCCCTTATACTAATTAGTTAAACGAACTACAAACAAATTATTTGCTATCTACGTTTAATTTATTAAATACTTCGTCATATTATAACATACATTCATTACACCAAGTTTATATTAGAATATACTATATTTTTCTAAATAAATAAGATCACGACTGTAAAACTAAATATTAGGGTGGTCCTTGTTTCCAAACTTTTATTTTTTTGCGGTAGTCTTTCAGTTTGTTCTTTTATATCCATAGTTTGAGATCGATCATAACATATCAAGAAAAGGTTCAATTTAATAATATAAAAAAAGGTTTTAGATTTGTTTTACATCAAAATTTACATAACACAATTATTAGCTTAATCAAAAAAAATAATCCACTTGAAAATACAAGAAATGCTCTGATATCTAGAGTCAACAGTCTATTAAGTTAATATCTGTGGCATGTAAAGTTATTGTAGTAAAACCTAATAAAAAAGTTTTATATTATTTTCTTTAAAATATTATTACACTTATTCTCGATTTTCAGCACTTAGGGGCACGTGTTGATATGTATCTATCGATCTGAAATTTCACAAGAATTTAGTATGGATATAAAGGGACAAACTTCGAGTATCCTGCAGAAACAATAAAAGTTGAAAAATAAAGACACCGTGGTTAATAAGCACATATAAATAAGGAACTATAGTTAATAAGAATTTACTTTTTGAGCCTTTAGTATCGGCAAACTCTTTAATAATGAATTCATTGTCAATTTCGTTTAATATATTAAATTCGATCGACAACATCGTCAGCGCAACCACGCGATCTTGTGACATTGATAACCTCAAATAAGTTCTTACTAACTTTAATTTAGAAAAACTTCGTTCCCCTGATGGGACGGTTATGGGCATTATTAATAAAATACGCAATACCACAAATGGATTCGGAAACTTCTCGATTAAATAGTTTTGACTTATGAAATTTAGTAAATCAGTTGGTGAACTTCCAGGGGCGACTAGTGAAGATAATACTGTGAACTCTAGGTGAAGCTGTAGTCCATCATCATCTCGATTATTTCCACCTTTTAAAAACAGCTGGAAATCTTGACATTTTTCATTAGCTCTTTGCATTAATGGCAAATTGCTTTAATATCATACAGAAACATAAACACATTAATGTAGTTTTGGAGCTGCTGAAATCTTTCTTCTAATGAATTTATAGCAATATCCAAGATGGATCCTCGCTACGCTCGTCGTGCCCAAAACAACACATGCGCCAATTTTTGTCTTATGAAACTTGTATTGTATATAAACTATTCGATAACTATGTTTTAGTGGATACCTATCGACATTATTATGATATTATAGTGTCGGATTCTTATTATTTATTTTAGTTTAGTATATTTAGATTTAAATTTGTTGTGTGGCGCCCCGGGCAGCCGCCCGGGTCGCCCGGCCCTGCACGATTAAGACAACAAACTAAAAAGACACGTATAATGTAATAACCAACACCAAAAATACCACATTCTACACGTTTATAACTTTTAACTTATACTTGCATCTTGGCAAATTATAGTACCAAACTTTTGGTAAGTTAATGAAACAAACTGTAAACAATCAATCTAGCATTCTTTGGAAAAACAATATTTAATTACATATTCTGTCTGTTCATAGTTCGGGTCTGACAAAACTACCAACGTATCTTCAAACAGAACTGTGGTGTGGATAGTTCACAGTGGTTATATCATCTCTATCCGTGTAAATAATAATCTAGCAAATTCTTAACATGGGACACAGCAATTTTTTTTTCTTTCTTCGTCATATTCTGTACGTTCTCCCTGCTTCGCGAGAGATTGTATATTGTTTGCAACGCCTTAAAGTGCGCTTACTTCGTATCTTTTCGTAACCGTCTAAAAATGTCCGTATATTCTAATTACCAACATTTCCCTCCCATTTTGTTTTTTAACATAAAGCAATGAAGCATTGCATTTACTTAATAAAAATGAAATTGATTGTTTTTGATGTGATCTATCTCACCCCGTTGTGTTTGCAAGGTCGGTACGATCAAATAAAAACATATACTTGCACTTTTGACAATAATATTCCCAAGGAATAAATATACAGTTCGTTTTGGGCATAGGTCTGAATATAGCTCGGTAGTGGCCCAGTAACTAAAAGTTTGCGGGGTATACAAATTGCTATTTTCACTTTCAGTCACTAAAAATTGCAACTCCTATCTGTGCTCGGTTCAATGGTGTACTGATTCAAAACAACATATATGATATTAGCACAATCAATAAGCCGAACATGGCGGTGTAAAGTGTTAACATGTGGAGAAAATTTAAATTTGTATAGGAATACAACGTGTGATCAATCAATATAGCCCCGTTTGAAGGTAGCAAAAAAAAATCAAATTGCTCCTGATAGGCGAATGAGACTCCTTGAATTTCTACGATTATCACAACATACATAATTATACAGTGTAATGAACTTTAGTAGTACTACGTAACTTCGCGAAAAAGTGATTTATCTATACACAGTACGCACACATACGGATATAGGACTAATAAAAATTGATCCTTCCTGCGCCATCCTATATAATGCGCAAATACTAGGCAAATCGAGCCAAGGCGAAAAAGCAAAGAAGTAAACACTCTCTTACCAATCAATTGCCGTTTTCCTGGCAACGTTATGTCCAGGAGTCGCACGGTCTAAAAATAAACTCGCGACAGAATTTTAAAAGGCAATTCCATCCAACTCAATTGCACGTAAAATCGCGGTGATAAGAACTCGCGCGACGGAGGAGTCAACCTGTAATCGGGTAAACATGTTTGCGCACCACGAAGCGATCTACCCGATTCTATCCGTATACAGGGGTCGTCTCTAAAAACAGTTGATGTCGCACATGTCCCAGGTCAAGGTTTCAGAAAAAAAAAAACAGTTAAGACACGTTGACGAATAAAGTATCAAGTAAAAATAAAGTAAAGACTGCTGAGCATGATATTTCGCTGTCTGGATATGGAACATGGAAAAAGTATGGCCAAATTGGCTGAACCTTGCAGTGAATTACATGAAGACCTTTCTATTGAGACATACGAAAAAAACAAAAACTTGGAGACGCGGAAAAATTGACCGATACATTGATTAAAGACTTGACAACTGTCTATGGTTTAGCGAGAAGTCATGGGCCACGTACGATCTTTACGAATAAAATTCCTCAGCATATACACTGCCCAAATTGATCACAAATCGCCACTTGCTAAAAATATTGTAAAGATGATTTATAACGATTTGTCATCAAGAGACTTGTTAGAACGGTGTTTGGTAGCGACACCCAAAACAACAACAAAATCTTTAAGTATATTCTACTGCCTGATGGCGTGTGTCTAAATATTCCCTATGGCGCAAAACCCATTAATTCTAATCGATTTTCCGGATAATTTAGCAGCAGGCATTTAATGGGGCTTTTTGTCGTGTTTAAAACGATAACAACGATTGGAACGGGTAACAAACAAAGATATTTGCAAATGTGCCTGACAAACAGCGTCTGGCGAGACCGTCGAAATGCACAGTCGAGTCACTAAAAGAGGCTGGGAAAAGAGGTAGACACGAGCAAATTTATCAAAACAAAATCTACAAAGCAGAGGAAGGGAAACTGTATGACCATTGGTATGACGCTGGTATAGCAGATTAGCAGAAAGATGGTGTAAGTCGTTCTGTGGTAAGGCCTCGTGTCTCTATGGCTCTGCGCATATTCTTGAGCAGTTGGAAAGACATTTGTAATTCTAGTGGATCAATTTTGCACCTTGTACTTTCTAATGCGAGAGCCCTGATAAAACGTCAGATAAAGACAATATGAGATTATATCCATAGTCCAATATTTGGAACCAGCTGCGCCCTAGAAAGCAGATCAAACGGATACCAGGGGTGATCCGCAGTGATGGAGCGGAACTATGTGATCCTGTGAGGACTATTGAGAAATTTGTGTTCTTCTCAAATTAGATATACAGGGTCTCCCACGACGAGCTGCCATTAGAAGTATATGGAGAACCAAATGAAATGACAGATTAAAAATTTGTGGGCTTATATTGTTGGACACGATCGTCTCAACTAAAATATTTTGAGTTTTCGGTTACTTCCGGTTACACCGGAAATGATGTCATCTTTTATATTTCAAATGGAACACCCTGTATTTTATCGCATTTTTGAAATCTTCATTAAATTTTAATTCACTTTTATGTTACATTCCCTATACCTAACATGTGTCATTTTTGAGATATTAATTGTTTTCATTAAAAAATGACAGCTGCACGGTTACTTTCAATTACTTATAAACTATCCCCTTTGACAGTTGGAAAAAAGTTGTCCGGCGAAATTGTTGTGGAGGTAACGTATTATCGACACATCGGTAGAACTCTTCTAAAAGTTATACAGGGTGTTCAAATTATAAGTTCAAAGTTGAATTCGAGAATAGTACTAAAAGCCGATTTTTTCAAATGGCAACCCTAACATATTAATACATTTCTCAATCCTATGGAAAATTTTAGATCAACTTTGTGTACAATGTCCTATACCTAAAATGTACTTGTACCTACTGAAATCGATTTGTAAACATCACAGTAGAAATTGCAAACTTTGCCAAATCTAGATTGCTTTTGAAAGCAATTGAACAATTTGGAAAAACACAACTTTATTAAACAAGTTTCTAGGTAATTGTTCATTATAATTAATTTAGTAATTATAAAATTATAAGCCTACAATAAAGCACAATATTAAAAATAAAACCAAGTCGTAAGGTAATTTTAAAAAAATTGCTGTATTCAATTTCGGTAACTCTTCAATAACGTTGCCGTTTTCCGCTAAAGATGCTATAATTCTTTTTAACGCATTATTGTTGGTGGCGTCCCTGATTGAGTTAGCACATAACCCATTGAAAGCAGCTCGAACTCTATCTTTCATATTCTCCTTATCAATTATTGGGTTCTCATAAACTACGTCTTAAATAGCTCCAGAAATTAATAAATCCATTGGCGTCAAGTCGGGGGAACGCGGTGGATATTTGTATGACCCATTAAGCGGATTCCACCGATCACCGATTAGCGCTCGTTAAGCAAGCGTCTTACTGCAACTGTTATCTGCGCTGGAGCACCGTCCATTTGAAACCACCCAATAATGGAGGACCCAATAACTGATAAGGAGAACATGAAAGATAAACTTCCAGCTGCTTTCAATGAGTTATGTGCTAACTCTATCAGGGACGCCACCAACAATAATATGGTAAAAGGAATAGTAGCATGTTTAGCGAAAAACGGCAACATTTTTGAACAGTTACTGAAATAGAATTAAGCGTTTTTTTATTTTCTTAACGTTTTCTTTTATTTTTAATATTGTGTTTTATTGTAGGCTTATAATTTTATGAATACTAAACCAATCATAATGAAAAATGACCTAAAAAACTTGTTTTACTAAAAAGTTTGTTTATTCCAACTTGTTCAGTTGTTTTCAACGCAATCTAGATTTGGCAATATGTGCAATTTCCATTGTGATGTTTAAAAATCGATTTAAGTAGGTACATTTACATTTTAGGTATAGGACATTGTACACAAAGTTGATCTAAAATTTTCCATAGAATTGTGAAATGTATTCATATATTAGGGTTGCCATTTGAAAAGATCGACTTTTAATACTATTCTCGAATTCAACTTTGAACTTATAATTTGAACACCCTGTATAACTTTTAGAAGAGTTCTACCGATGTGTCGATAATACGTTACCTTCACAACAATTTCGCCGGACAACTTTTTTCCAACTGTCAAAGGGGATAGTTTATAAGTAATTGAAAGTAACCGTGCAGCTGTCATTTTTTAATGAAAACAATTAATATCTCTAAAATGACACATGTTAGGTATAGGGAATGTAACATAAAATTGAATTAGAATTTAATGAAGATTTCAAAAATGCGATAAAATACAGGGTGTTCCATTTGAAATATAAAAGATGACATCATTTCCGGTGTAACCGGACGTAACCGAAAACTCAAAATATTTTAGTTGAGACGATCGTGTCCAACAATATAAGTCCACAAATTTTTAATCTGTCATGTCATTTGGTTCTCCATATACTTCTAATGGCAGCTCGTCGTGGGAGGCCCTGTATATCTAAGGTGACCAGAATTAGATAAGGCACAAAGCGGGGCGGAGGGGGTAGTAATTCAAGCCAAATACTTGCGTTACACTAAAATCTAAAGTTAACGCATTATAGATTTTTTTAAAACATAATTTAACGTTTTTGTGGTGCTGATCAAAACATAATTTATGTTACACCAAACATTTAAGACAGCCTTTGTTTTACGATATGTATTTCAATTAGATAAATGTTTGGAATGTGTTTTAAAAGAATATGTAAACTTTAAGCCTCTTGCGATAGACATATTTTTTTACATTTTGTAAGTGTGTTTGCAACTTATTAGGTCCATAAAAGCAATTTTGTATCGACCCTTTGATAATTCAATCTCAACTTTTTGAATTTTGATTTGCAAATCAAAAATTTTGGTTATACACCGTTGTGTCTTTTTATTTACCTTTATTCAATCTAATGTATGCAGTAACTTTATTATTTGAATTATAGAAACTGTCGCCACAGTGTACGATTGACTATTAATGGAACACCTTAATGCTATATTTGTAGTAGAAGTATGACGAAAGACTAATAAATATTTTAGGTTCCAAGAAGATGGATAAACAAATGCTCTAGCTTACTGGCTTTAAATATAACAACAAAATATGCCATGTTGCAAGAGACGGTTAAAAACAAAGCAAATTCTTTTTTAGATTACATGACAGATAAAAAACTACGATAAAATTTATAACAAAAAGTTAAAAAAATTCTACATTTCGCAGTAATTTTAATTGGATTTTCATGTATAACGAGATAACTATAAAAATAAATCAATAAATCGTTTTGTCATGGGTACAATATTACAACCGTAGAATTTTCTTCAACTTAATCAACAAGATCGGCAGAAAATAGGAAAGAAAACTAAAAAAATTATTTGCCTGTGACTTCTACCTATTTCATAAACATCATCATGTCTATCATAGCAAAGCATTGAGATGACAACGGAGTCGAATTATTACGTTAAATTAAAAATTGCAAACCTTATTCTTGGAATACGGTATGTGCATGTTGACAGTTTTGTTTAGTTATTTGTGCTAATTTAGTTTTGTTTAAATTCAAACCAAATTGCTACGCCTAGCTTTTCAACCAAATCATCTTCTCGTACAAATGTGAACTTTATATTCATTCAGTCAAGAGTATTGATGTTGACAAACTAATCAATCATAACTTATTATTATTATTAATTCGTTAATAATATGGTGACATGCGGGATGTAAATTTTAAATACAGTCGAGACCGGATATAACGAACTCCGGATATAACGAACGCCCGCTTATAACGACCAAAAAAGAAAGTCCCGTCAGATCTCCATATAGTTACATGTATGTTTAGCTCGCTTATAACAAACGCGTATATAACGACCGCCCGTATATTACGACCAAATTTGTATCTACTTTTAGTTCTACAAGTTCGGTTATAACGACCACTTAACGAATACCCAGCGCGAAATCTGTTCGGATGTCTCCTGCCAGCAAAACTTAACCTACATTCGCCAATAGGAGAACCCCTACCGTTTATTTTCACTATTCCGCGGGTACGTCTCCACTATTCCTCACGTCTGTTTTTCTTATCTCGTTTTATCTTGGTTTCCTGACGCGATTCGGTTTGTTTATGCTACCCTGTGTGCTCAGTATGCAAATTAACACAGGAAAATAAACGAAAAACCATAATTCTCGATGATAAAATTAATATCACAAAATTAGAACAGGGGGTACCAAATAAGTACCTAGAGTCAACTGTTTGTATGATTTGGGCAAACAAGAAAAATACTTGGCGGCACGTACGGGTACACTAGCTCTACATATCTATTGTTAATTTGTACATACGGATATTTTATTTTATGTACGTACATATGCATCAATAAAAAGTTTATTTAAAAAATATGTAGGTATGCATAGGGTTTTTCTTTAAGACGCATTTCGTTTTTCAAATAAAAGACTTGTGGGGTAGTTATGGAAATGATTTTTATTTGAAATAAAGTATAATCAATGCCATTATTTATGGAATACGACATCGTTCAAATGTCCGCCGCTGGACGAGTAAAACGCTGGATCCAATTCTCTATGACTCGAGTACACAAATCGGTCGAAATAACAGGAACTTCGCATTCGATGTTGGCCTGCTGATGTTCTAACTTTTCTGGCTTGTTGGCATACACCAGCGATTTAATGTAACTCCAATGAAAATCTAAAGGGATTAAAGACAAACGTTACAACAGCTGCAGTCCATCGAACGAATGGTATTTCGTCCGATTTGTGTACTCGAGTCATGGAAAATTGGGCCACTCGTGCCAGCCCTTCCGCGGCGGACATTTGAACGATGTCTTATTCAGTAAATAATGGCATGGATTATACTTTCATTCGATATAAAAATTATTTCGATAAGCGACCCACAAGTCCTTCAATTGAAAAAAGAAACAACAAAATGCGCCGGCCTTAATGAAAAACCCTATATTTATAAGAAATGTATGTAATGCTTTAAAACACAGATAATATATATTTATTTTGTTTATTCTGAGTTCTTTATTATGTATGCTGTTGATTTACTAATATGTATCTATCTTTCATTTTTAAAAAAACATGAAAAATCGCAAGTTCGCTTATAACGAACGACCGCTTGTAACGAACTAGCGACATGGTCCCTTGAGTGTTCGTTATATCCGGTCACGACTGTAAATGTAAAAATTACACTCATAATTGATTCAGGGGCCTTTGCGTCAAGATGCCCTTTACAATCCGCCTATACGTCACCATATTAATAACCTATATTACTTTGATAGTATGTCGTTACACATTTACAGTTAATAATTATTATTAATATTAACTTATTGTTACAACTTATAATTATTATGGTATGTAAGTTAAGTACCTATGAAGAGTAATTTAAAATTTAGTTTGGAAAACATATGAACTCAATAATAAAAATACTGTTACTGCTTAAGAACAACAAATATGTACTAAAAGACATTCTATACCGAATCAACGAAAATTTTAAAATCTTCCTGAAGAGCGGGATATTTTTAAATCAACATGGGACGCATGGCAAAATGTGAAAAAGCATCTGGTTACTCATCAATATCAGATATACCCCATTTAGACCTGGATCTACCGTATCATAAATTTTTAATTGACTTGAAATTAGAGGATCTCTGTCGACAGCTTGGTGAATCATTTTTACTTTATCATACATAGTATCTATGATAAACTATTCTAATCGTGCCGAAAAACAAAATTGAGATTTTAGCGGAAATAGGTCTTTTTGGGTCCCCTGATCATTTTTGACCAAGGTACAAAAAAATGTGTGTGTGTGTGTGTGTGTGTGTGTGTGTGTGTGTGTGTGTGTGTGTGTGTGTGTGTGTGTGTGTGTGTGTGTGTGTGTACCCGATTTTTGTGACGACGTTTCCGGAGATATTACAAAAGGTATCACGAAACTTTATATTTAGAATCCACATCTAATAACAGTTTATTGGTATCACAAAAGTGTTGTAGATTGTGGATCTCCTTCCTCCAATGTGTAAAGTTTGGACTCAATTTCTTAGGTTATTGATCATTTGATTGTCCTGATGCTGTTTACCCTATAAAGAATAACGCCCATACTATTTTAACAGTACAAAAACCCAGCTCCTTCTGTACAGAGTAGATAAACAATTGATTATTTGTCTTCATTAACAACAGGGAATTTGGCATGGCTTTTGGCACAATGGTCACAGTTTTGTTAGGAACATTTAATGTTATTAGCTTTTCTTTTCTTTGGCAAAGGTAACACCGACTCATTTTTCAGAAAATTTCTATTTGTAAGAAATTATGTCAGCATGTCTCTTTCATTTTTCTCTTTTATCATACAAACCAGCAGTTTTGAAGGTGTAAATTCAAAACTGACAGTTTATCTGCCAGAGGTCAACCTGCCGGTAATTCTGTATTTTAAGAGGAATCATTAAAGCTAGTACGTTGTACAAAACTAGCATCCATGGGTGTTTACTTTATCATATGCAGTATGTAAAGTATTGTAATCCTGTCGATTTTTTTTTTTTTTAGATTTTAGATGAGATATCCTTTTGGGTCCCCTGAACATATTTAACCAAGGTACAAAAAAATGTCTGTGTGTGTGTGTGTGTGTGTACTCAATTTTTGTTAATTCGGTTCCGGAGAAACTACTAAAGGTATCGGCACGGAACATTTAGAAGTTTCATGACCAAACTTGGTTCACAAGGGTCCAAAGGAACTGGATGTTTCCTCTAAACATTTTTCAAGGATTTTGCAAATAAGCCGCTATTTTTACTTTATCATACGCAGTATTATAAAGTATTGTAATCGTGCCGAAAAAAAAAATTGAGATTTTAGCGGAAATAGGTCTTTTTGGGTCCCCTGAACATTTTTGACCAAGGTACAAAAAAATGTCTGTGTGTGTGTGTCTGTGCGTGTGTGTGTAAACGATTTTTGTGGCGACGATTCCGGAGAAACTACTAAAGGTATCGGGATGAAAGTTCATATTTAGAAGTTTCATGACCTAACTTAGAGCTGAAAAGCTTTTGGTTCAAAAGGGTCCAAAGGAACTGCTAGTTTATTCTAAGCCTTTTTCAAGGATTTTGCAAATGAGCCGCCATTTCTGTAATTTCGTTAAAATAGTTAAATAATAAATTAAAGCATAGGAAATTTTGAATAATTTATGCCTATCTTATTTTTTGGTAAAATTAATAGTTTTAGCTGCAAGAGCAAATTCTATTTGATCGAGATTGGTCGCATCTGCATTGATATGAAACTACATAGTAGCCAGGATTTTGACAAATATTTTTTTGTGCTGTCACCACAGAAATGTCTATTGCTGTCACACTCGAAAACAGCTGATTTCATCAGAGGTTGGAGAACCGCTATTGAACGTTGAATTTGATTGTTTGTTGATAAGAAATATCAACCCGTTGCTATATCTAATTGTAAAAACGATAAATTGAGAAAATTGTAAATAAAGTATACCGATGAGTGTAGTTATATTTTAGTATGTTGGTACGGATGTGACATCTACAGTGACATGAACGAATATAAATCTGTCAGAATTTGAATTAGCTTTTTAAACTTGACGTTTCGTAGAAGTGGTATCAACGTAACATATCCTATACAGAAATTAGCCATTTTTGATTTTTTTAAATACGTATTTCTCAAAAAGCATCGTTGATGTCACTACTGCCGAAAACAACATAGCGCGACTCGCTCACATGCGACGGCGACGCTCCGCAATCGGTGACGCGCCGCATCACCGCTCGTCACGCTATTCCGTACTTTCGACACTTGTGAGATAAATAACTATTATTCTGATGACAGTAGGTAGTGTCAAATGCTGATGCTTTGACAATACCTACTATTGACTATCAAAATATCTGTCAAATACTGGCTAACTAGTTTAATTTTAATGCAGACACGATTTATCTCAATCAAATAGATTCTCATGCAGCTAAACTATTAATTTTATATTTTGTATGATAAAGTCATGTGCCTGGCCACATCAGATTTTTTTTAATTTCGTCATTATAGTTAAATAATAAATTAAAGTATGTAGAGGAAATTCTGAATAATTTATGTCTACGAATTTTTTTGGTAAAATTAATGGTTTTGCTGCATGAGCAAATTCTATTTGATCGAGATCGGTCGTGTCTGCATTAATATGAAACTAGAAAGGGAGGATTTGACAGATGTTATGACAGATGTATTCTAATGACAGTAGGTAGTGTCAAAGGGTGATGTTTTGACAATCCCTACTGTAAAAAATATCCGCAAGAGGTTGAAGCGCCGGAACCACCTGAGCAGCCTGAAGACGAGCACGAAGGCGATGCGGATGCAGGACCTCTGCAACTAGATGCTGAGCGGGACGTCAGCGATGAAGATGACGTTGAGCCTGATGAACGAAGGTGACGGCAAAGGCGGTGGCGGCAGCTGCGTGTGCGTGCTGTGTTTTATTCAATAATTTTTAGATCATTATTGTTACCAACGTTTTTCTCGTACAATGGAGGACAAACAGAACTCCAGGTATATTTGAAAAGAACGACCATATTGTCGAAAATTATAGATCCACCACAATCTTGCCAAACAGTGCCGAAGTCTACGAGCAAGTGATCCTTAAAACCATCTACTGCAACACTGGTGTCTTTTATTCTCCAGATTAATATCAACATAATGTTTATCCCCAAAGATCAAGCGAATGTTTTTGTTATGCTGACTTTTCTCGCACCTTTGACACGATACATGATAAAGATCTGGATGTCCATAGATTCAGTGGAAGACGACCAAGAGTTGCAGACCAATATTGCTGAGTGAAACTGTTCCACCTGAATGTTGGCAAAGAGTAGACATATATACTTTGTAAATGGAGTGGAACTCCAGGTAAGAAATATCTCGGAGGTTTTTTGTTGTAAAAATGTTTTTTTTTTCAAATTTCTTACTTTAAGGCTGTTTTTGAATGCTAGTTTAACCCATGGACCGACCTTATCCTAAAGAATTGCTTAGTCCATTTATTTTACCGGTTCGCCGGGTTTGAAAATACATAAGTGTATCTAGTATCGCCAACCATAATTTTATTTACAATTTTTATAAATCTACTTCATTCGTGCATTCGTGCTTTTCAATATATTTTTTTAAACGTCTACCCTTAGGTAATCTTAAATTAGTAACCTTGAAAATTGAATCTAAAACTTTCTTTACTTTTAGTTTCCCATGTCATTAAATTCATCAACCATTTGCTTTACGTTTCAAATTATGTGATCTTTTTGCACAGCAGTACCTACTTTTTATTGAAATTGTATAGACCGTTTCGCATTACAAAAGTTCCACAAGGCCACTAAATACAGTGCGGCCAATATAATACCTAGGTGACTAATATTTTATAAGCTTCTATTCTATGGTTCCAGTACGTCGACCGGAACGGTTTAATTATCCTGTTTTTCTATCAATTTATACGTAAAGGTTGTTTTTATCATCCAAAATTCCAGTGCTGTAGCGGTTGTTATTGTTGAGCAACCCTCCTCGTCTGTTGTCGCTGCGACTTCCTTAATTTGCCTTATCTTTCGTTTGTGAGACCAACGAATTGTTTATTTTCGCGTTCGAGCATTGGGAAAGGCTGGGGATTTGCTTATTGGAGTTGGTGTTATGTTACATCGTAATAAGGTTTTACAAGCGCTCTCATGTTTATATGTCGACTTCTGTGTTTAACTTCTCCAATGACGTACTTATTTGATACTTTTTCGTGAATTATGCTGGGCATGTAGTTACTACATAATTTAGAGATTATTTATAATATCAGTATTCTCATTCTATGCTATTCCTAAGCGTTAATAAAACAAGCAAAAATACCTTCCAACAATGATTTTTACTTTATCATACGCAGTATGACGAAGAATTGTAATCGTGCCGAAAAAAGAATTTGAGATTTTAGCGGAAATAGGTCTTTATGGGTCCCCTGAACATTTTTGACCAAGGTACAAAAAAATGTCTGTGTGTGTGTGTGTGTGTGTGTGTGTGTGTGTAAACGATTTTTGTGGCGACGATTCCGGAGAAACTACTGAAGGTATCGGGACGAAAGTTCATATTTAGAAGTTTTATGACGTAACTTAGAGCTGAAAAGCTTTTGGTTCAAAAGGGTCCAAAGGAACTGGTAGTTTATTCTAAGCCTTTTTCAAGGATTTTGCAAATGAGCCGCCATTTCTGTAATTTCGTCAAAATAGTTAAATAATAAATTAATGTAGAAGAAATTTTGAATAATTTATACCTATGACATTTTTTGGTAAAATTAATAGTTTAGCTGCAAGAGCAAATTCTATTTGATCAAGATCGGTCGCATCTTCATTGCCTAATATTTTTTTGTGCTGTCACACTCAAAAACAGCTGATTTCATCAGAGGTTGCAGAACCGCTATGGAACGTTGCTGCTCTAGTGCGGCAAAGTACAAAGTTTATATTTTGTTCAAATAAAAATCACCAATTTGATTGTTTGTTGATAAGAAATATCAACCCGCCTTTATATCTAATTCTAAAAACGATCAATTGAGAAAATTGTAAATAAAGTATAGCGATGAGTGTAGTTATATTTTAGTCTGTTGGTACGGATGTGACATCTACAGTGTCATGAACGAATATAAATCTGTCAGAATTTGAATTAGCTTTTCAAACTTGACGTTTCGTAGAAGTGGTATATTAGCACTTTCTATACAGAAATAGAACCATTTTTGATTTTTTAAATACATATTTCTCAAAAAGCAACACAATAAACGTTGATGTCACTCCTGCCAAAAACTAGATAGCGCGACTTGCTCAGATGCGACGGCGACGCTCCGCCTTCGGTGACGCGCCGCATCACCGCTCGTCGCGCTATTCCGTACTTACGGCACTTGTGACATAAATAACTATTATTCTAATGACGTAGTGTAGGTAGTGTCAAATGCTGATGCTTTGACAATACCTACGATTTATCTCAATAAAATAGATTCTCATGCAGCTAAACTATTAATTTTATATATTGTGGGATAAAGTCATGTGCCTGGCCACTGCAGATTCTTTATTATAGGCAAAACTGGGAGAGCTGAAGGTGATTCATCGCTTAAAATCGTATGAACCAAGATATGAACATACCGCGTGGATTGGTTATATAGCTGTGTATATTAGGTTGCCTACCAGGTAGTTCGTTCAAGATTAATATTTAATTATCAAAAATACTGTCATTTAATTGTGATAATTGTCCTTTCTAATTTATATATCCATCATTAGCAGGTTTAACAGAAGCAAAGTGAAAACATACCAACGAAAACATCTTGTTCACATCACACGTTCGCGCTCGAATTGGAGGTTAGGTTGCTACCGCTGTCATTCGTTCTTATGGTTCTAAGAACAGACGTACCTTTTTGTCTTGCCCATTTAAATTATACAGCAGACGTATGAAAAGTATGCTATTTCGTTTTAACACGCGTCAATATTTAGAAATATTCTGTAACGTATGTCTAAAATAACAGCTGAAATCTATGAGTAATCTTCAGCTCTCCTAGTTTTGCCTATAATAATGTTATTTAACAAAATTTATCACAAGATTCATAAGCTATATGTATCCAAATACTGAAGAATCTGTTTTTATTATCAATTTGCCACACACAAAAATGATGTGTAACATTGATTTTAGAATCCGTAGATCCGCACGTGTAATATTTACTAGATCTAATCAAGGAGTCAAATGTCTAAGTTGTGTTTATGATCCATTAATATAAACGATAACGTTTTTTTATCTAGTTCTAATCAATAATAATAATAAAAAAAGGAAAATCGTTTTGTGTTTGTAGATGACTATGACACTGTTTCGTAATTTAGCACATAAACTGTATTCTTTTCTTTCTGCTACTGCTGTTTTGGATAACGGAATTTGGACAGTGTTGTACCAAATATCTATAATCCGGACAAACTGGGAAAACAATCTCAATGCATTCATTTCCACTAAATCAGATCGACAGGCTTTAAAACTTGATGTAAAGTTCAATTCAGTTTAATTTCGGAAAGAATTTCAAAAATCAGACATAAAGATGCTGTTCATAATATTGTATTTCTTCTATTGCAAGTGCTAGTTTTTGCTCAAGTAAAAACAAAGGTGACCGACAATACAGATATTTGTGTCAAACAATTTATGTTATCAGTTAAAATTTACAATTTGTATGATATATGTATTATAAAAAAACGAGATTTATGTAGAATAATTACTGTGTTAATTGAAGGAATTTATGTGGATTCGGAAGGTGCAGCTACACGTAAAGCTAAATCTTCACGTGTCGCTAAGGATTTCGCACGTCTACGACCGGTGGTTAGTCTCCCCCAGACAACGCGGGGACTATCTCGGCCGTATTAGTAAGGTAAATGTCCCTAATTCAGACACTGTCCTAAGATCCGATATATTTCTGTTTAGTTGGATAAAATAAGAAATCTATAACATTAACCCACAATCGTTTCTTATTCTACCAATGCTCTAACGGTCAGAATATAACCCTATAAGTTTAACTGATCTTGATAATTGAGTGTTATCCCAAAAGTTGATTTTTTCCTTATAAGGTAACTGCAATTCGAGTTCTTTTTACATCGCTACAGGATAACAATAATTAAGAAAATTCTAATGTCTATTTAGGCTGACCAACAATGCTGTATTTTCATAATAATACGGTGTACTACTCTTTTGGCCACTATTATTTGCAAATTTGGTGGTGTCGGAATTAGCTACATGTAAATATAGCACGTTCTTAAATCAGACACGTAGATATGTCGGAATTGTGTACATGGTTACAAGTAATACATGTGGCTCTATTGCTATCTTTACACAAGAAAATAACATTTTTTACATCGTTTGCTGTATTACAATTAATTGTACGCATTGTGTCCAAATTCCGGCACGAGTGTCGTAATTACGGACGTCAATAATCCCTAATTATTACAGTTAGAGGTAGCGATTTTGGCATTAATACACCACCTTTGAAGATAACAGTTGAAACTCATGCCATCTCCATTAAAAAATCATTACTCCAGCCTGCAACACCCAAATAAAGTAAGGAGAAACTGTTCTTCTGTAAGATTATTATCTATTGCTTGGAGAGAATATTTGTTAATAAAAAGAAGAAAGCACAAAAGAAAAATTCTAGAGAAATAAGAAAGGAAGCGAAAAATAAAAAGCTGCGCCAAGAAAAACATTCATAATTCCAGAAGCAAGAAACATTAAAATTCAGATGATGGAGAAACGGCAGTCACTATACTGTGTTTCATTTAAAATGGTTTACAAAATCCCTTTAAAGCCCTTTATTGTTCATATTTTGAGGAATATACACAAAATATATAACAAATTTAAGCTTTAGAGGACATCAAACGAAACCTCTTCCGGCGAACAGTGTTGCACAGCCGGAAACATTATGCACGCAGATTTTCACTTAGTGATAAAAGCAAAAAAGAAATCGATTCTATATAAGATTATCTCGGGAAGTACGTACGGAAATTAGAATATTCCGCTTTAAAACAAAATGGCGCACATTTGAACACAAATTATCACTTTTAGGTACAAAATTAGGTTAAAAATTGTTTATAACAAAAAAAGTTTCGAGCTTATCGTAAAATCCGTACGTACTTCCCTAGATAATGTTGTTCTGAAGCTGCGTATAAAATTTCAAGTGAATTGACGGAGATCTGTTGAAGTTATCTTTCCGGCCGGTTTGAAAAATGCGGTTTTGAGAAAACACGGTTTAAAATATTGTGTAACTTTGATGTATAGAATTGTTATATTTTACTATTGTCGGCGATGCCTGGACCATATAATTATCTTTTCAAATTAATATTTTCTTCCTCTTGTTTCTTTCTGTTTGATTTTGACGACAGACGGGCCAGTTTTGCAGCATCAGTCAGCGATGGCTCTGAATACATGATGCGCCTTGCGTCAGCCTTCGCGCAGAATTTGTTGCAGTTTGGCCCGATACTCATACATAATACCACCATAATCTTCAAAAGGCTGGATAATGCATCATTGACAACACATATGGCTATACTTGCTACAATATCCATAATTACTTTGCCACTTGAAAGTGAAAATGAAAAAGAAATCACCAGATGGACAATTCTTGTGCGGCGGCATTTCATCGGTCAGAATGTATTGAGCAGTGTCGCCTAGATCTATTTTCTTCATTTTATCAATTGAATCACGATTACGACGAATGGCTAGTCCATCATATGTTCAAAGCTCATTTACAGTCTTCTGGGTAACTGCCCTAACTGGTTTTTGTCAAATGGCGGGGACGAGTGCCATTAGTTTTTGCACGTGATCTATCCTTTTCTTATTCCAAAATTTGCAAGCATTGCAGTATTTAGATTTTATAAGAATATCAACAACATTTCTTCAGCTGATAAGCGCCACCAATCAAACAGGGAAGAAGAACAGATAAGCCATCCTTTTTGTATACTTTGTTGACAAACTGCTGCTGTTGCGACAAAAATGGTGCAAACACCTTTATCGTAAATTGAGTGAAAAATCTGTCGAGAAGGTCCCTGAATGCGCAAAAGTTTTCAATTCCATCTACACCTACTCTTATGCGCATGGCAAAGATACTTCCGCTATTCATTTCATATCATTTTTGAACAAATGGGCAACTCACAATGAAAGTTTCTTCAAATTCACACAAGAAACCACGATTTGAAATCCTCACGGTTGCCACTTTCGGCCAGTTTCGCATTTGATTTGCACGTTTTACACACTACAACTTGTGAAATAGGTAGCAGAAAACACAGCAACAGAGTTCAAAAGATGATAATTAAACGGCATATACAGACATGGTTAGGGTAGATACAAAGTGCGCACTGATTCGGAATCGGAAATTGAACCTCATGGCAGAGTGCGTCTATAATACCGAACAAACGGCAAGCAAATATTTCGCCGCCAATTAGCACGACGTCAATTGAGCGACAAGTTTTCACAAGTGTATTTATACTGACGATCAGGCCGAAATGTGAGAGACAGCTTCCGGCGCCATCTAACAATACAGTTGGATGAGGTATTCACCAACATTTAATACATTTATTTGAATCTAAATTTGATTTATTTGACGAAGGTAACCGTATTGTTCAGCCAAAGTAAAAATAATACATTAAAGGAAATTTTTGTTTCTCTCCAAATATATTTATTTTATTTAAATACACACTCCAAATAAATTAATCGCAGCACGCAAATAAGCTAGAGTTTTCAATGCAGTGGGTAAATATTTATTTTTGTCCCAAAGTAAAAAAAATCTGATGTGGCCAGGCACACGACTTTATCATACAATATATAAAATTAATAGTTTAGCTGCATGAGAATCTATTCGATTGAGATAAATAGTGTCTGCATTAAAATTAAACTAGTTATATATGTGATTTATATGTGTTCATGACACTGTAGATGCCACATACGTACCAACATACTAAAATAAAAGTACACTCATCGCTATACTTTATTTACAATTTTCTCAATTTATCGCTTTTAGAATTAGATATAACAACGAGTTGATATGACTTATCAACAAACAATCAAATTCGTGATCTTATTTTATTTGAAATTTAATTTGCCGCACTATTATTTTACTAAAAAATTTCTTAGGCATAAATTATTCAGAATTTCCTCTACTTTAATTTATTACTTAACTATTTTGACGAAATTACAGATTTGGCGGCACATTTGCAAAATCTTTGAAAAGGCTTAGAATAAACTACCACTTCCTTTGAACCCTTTTGAACCAAAAGCTTTTCAGCTGTAAGTTTGGTCATGAAACTTCTAAATATAAAGTTTCGTCCCGACACCTTTAGTAGTTTCTCCGGAATCGTCGCCACAAAAATCGAGCACACACATACATACGCACACACAGACATTTTTTGGTACCTTGGTAAAAAATGTTCAGGGGACCCAGGGGACCTATTTCCGCTAAAATCTCAATTTTTTTTCGGCACGATTACAATACTTTATCATACGCAGTATGGATTAAGGAAATTTTTGTCTCTATCCAAATATATTTATTTTGTTTAAATACATACTCTAAATAAATTAATCGCTGCACGCAAATAAGCTAGAGTTTCCAATGCAGTAGGTAAATATTTATTTTTGTGCCAAACAATATGTGTGATCAAAATGTATAAATTCAACAGAAAGTATCTTAAAACCCATAAATCTTTTCTATCTGTGTGGGCAGCCATGCAGGCTTTGGATCGCTGAGCTCTGAGAGAAGGAAAAAAATTTAAAACTTCTTTGCTATATGAATTCATTGAAATATAATAATTTAATCTACATTAGCACCTAGATCTATACGTTCTGTGTACTGTTTCCAAATTTCACATTCCTAATTTTAAAGTGCTATCGAAAATTATTATGTGAATAGACACATTTCTTACGCCGCCTTAATGCAGGAAATTTTGACGGGAGATAGGCTATAAAACCGTAAAACTTGCGAGAACCAAAAAAATTAAAAATTGTATACACTCAAAGGTTTCAAAATATTAAACCAAAGAAAAAAATTAAGTAATTAAGTAGCACTCCATAATGCCGATCGCCTTTAACGTTGTAGTCTACCGGAAGGGTTTCGCTGGTTCGTAATCCTAGCGTTACTACACGTTCTAGGGATATGATTGTTGTCCTTCTTACAACGACTGAGAATCTTCACCAAGAAAATAAAAGGTTTCTTGGGAATAATAGGTAGGAAACTACATATAAACAACACGTCTTTAAATTTTCTTGGAATTCAAACAGTAATGCTATAATCCGGTTCCATTCCAATAATTGAACTGTATAGAAACACCACTGTATGTAGCTGTTAGGCAAGGCTCAAACCATGGTCCTGCATTGTTAAGTAATTGATATATATATATATATATATATATATATATATATATATATATATATATATATATATATATATATATATATATATATATATATATATATATATATATATATATATATATATATATATATATATATTTCGAAATTATGGGAACGATGGACATGTCAAAACTAATAGAACTTTTGGAAACAACTCTCTGCATACGATACAAGTTTATTCTCATTTATTATTATTCATAAAAAAATCCTTAGTTCGCGAGAACATGTGGGCACGTCTTCCAACACAAAACCGATCTATGACTATTCTTTCTTGTTTTGTATTTGTCTGTGGATAACAAGAACAAATGATAAAAAGTCACTAATACCCAATGATTTTTAGTTATGCAGAACTGAAACAATGTATATTATTATAACTATATACAGTACCAGGGTGATCTGTTCTTGGCAAGCCAATATGCAAGTACCAGCCAAAACTTCAAGTTTGATTTTTCTGACGTCCGCCTTCCGCCAAATAATGTACCCACACAGATAGACAGTTTTGTTTAACTCAAAGAAATGCGTGTTTGAATAGAGACAAAAATATATTTATTTGCTACCAAGAAGGTTTATTTGAGTCAAATGCCATTTGTTTGGAATAGATTGTTTTGACTCAAATAAACATCGATTGTAGCAAATAAATATATTTTTCCACTTTGCGTTCGTTATGAACTCATAACGAAACCGGTTTCGGTGTCGTTATGAAAACACTAGGTCACAAACATTTGGTAACTTTTAGTTTTCCACGACTGATGATATTGACGTTAAGTGTCAAATAAGGCTGACATCTGGCTGACATCTCAATCGCTATTGGCTCGCGTCAATCGTATTTGTGAATTTTAGTACAACTACCAACTGTTGAATATGAAACTACTCTAGATTGTAAGATGACAACCGCAATTTTCGAAATGTATGTGAATTTAAAGTCGCAAAGTAGAAAAAATAGTATATAACACTCGTTTTATAAGACGTATTGGTGCACTCGTTCCATTTGGGCACTCCTCGCTACGCTCGTCGTGCCCAAAACTACTCGTGCGCCAATTTTTGTCTTATAAAACTTGTATTATAATATACTATTTTGCCTCTAGTCAAACATATATTTATTTAAACCAAAATTTCAATCTGTGTATAAGTAATGCATTTCTCCCTCCATATCTATTTTGTTTGCACTTTGACTGTTGCAAAGTGAGCCACACTTTTCATGATTGAATTTTGACTTTATGTAATGGTAAAAGAATGATATAGAAAGTATTAGGAGGAAATTTGAGTCTCCATTATTCAAATGTCCTTTGTTCGGCGAGTATCTACTCAGCCTTCTGTATTATGTAAGCTTTGTTCCATATAAAAATAAATAATGCATTACAGGTCCTATGGAAAAGGATTGCCTGCAATTTACGTCATTGGATATCTTAGTTTTATTGATTGATAAATTGTTGACAGTTTTCAATATCCTAAGATATGAAGGTTGTTGTACGAAGAATACAAGTACATACATCACACAATGTTGCTCTACATATTACTTTATCATACGCAATATGGTAAAGTATTGTAATCGTGCCGAAAAAAAATTTGAGATTTTAGCGGAAATAGGTCTTTTTGGGTCCCCTAATGATTTTTGACTAAGGTATAAAAAAATGCCTGTGTGTGTGTGTATGTCTGTGTGTACCAGATTTTTGTGGCGACGATTCCGGAGAAACTACTAAAGGTATCGGGACGAAAGTTCATATTTCGTTTTATGATCAAACTTAGAGCTGAAAAGCTTTTGGTTCAAAAGGGTCCAAAGGAACTGGATGTTTGCTCTAAGCATTTTTCAAGGATTTTACAAATGAGCTGTCATTTATTGTAATTTCGTCAAAATAGTTAAATAATAAACTAAAGTAGAGGAAATTTTGACATTTTTTGGTAAAATTAATAGTTTAGTTGTATGAGCAAATTCTTTTTGATCAAGATCGTGTCTGCATTAAAACTTAGTTGGCGAGGAGTTCACAATTATTTTCATTGTGACACTAGGTAGTGTCAAAGGCTGGTTTTTGACAATACCTACCGACAGTATTAACCATATCCGTATTAGGGATTATACAGATCTTGTCCTATACCGCCAATGTGTTGTCTCGGTTCCAACAATGTGAGACCGAGATATATATTTTGTCTATCGATGTGGTGCCCGGGATCAAACTGCGTTTGCGTAGCCAGTAGTTATTAGGACCATCGACAGATGGCGCTATTGTAGCTTAAAGTGCGTGGTCGGTATTACCGCGGCCGTTAGCCGGTAATATTCGGCATCACTAACGCCAAACCAGTGACAGCCCATAGATAACCTTATACATGTAGCAGCTCACTAACGCCAAACCACTGACAGCCCATAGTTAACCTTATACATGCGGCAGCTCACTAACGCCAAACCACTGTCAGCCCATAGATAACCTTATACATATGGCAGCACTGTGGCAGCCTATGGATCGAATCCAGCCTATCGAATCCACGAACTTGACTCATGTGTAGTGTGTAATATTATTAATATATCTGTCAAATCCTGGCTAACTAGTTTTATTTTAACGCAGGCACAATCGATCTCGATCAAATAGAATCTCATGCAGCTAAACTATTAGTTTTATATATCGTATGATAAAGTCATGTGCCTGGCCACATCAGATTTTTGTTTAATATTGGTCTGTCCATATGGTCACAAATATAATTATAAACATTGTAGATTACATAGTTAATTGTCTTTAAGGATGTCAACCAGTATGTATACTTCACTACAAATTTTGATAAGATTTCTACTGCAGTGTTTTATTGATTATCGTAAAAGGACTATTATTAGGCATAAGATGAGTCACAATTTGCATAATTTGTAAACAAAACAATTCTAAATATTTTTATATATAGGGTGTCCCATTTTTTTCCAGCAAAACTTTTTACCGGATAGTATATGTCACACCGAGCAAAATGTTTCAGCCGTTTAAAATATAATAGATAAACTAGATAAACTGTATTTTAAACGGCAGATTTACTGACTACAGATTGGCCATGTTCAACAGGCACACCGGTATGATACTAGTGAGTTACCGGTGGATCAGCGGTGACAATACCGGAATTTTTGGAATGGTTGCTTTTCCTTTTGTGACTGTGACATTCATAGCTTTTTTGATTTATCACTTTTATGCACGCACTCAGTGCGAACTGCACCAACTCCGTGCATTTTTATGCACGGTCTTGGTGCACTTTAACACAAAAGTATATAAAGTCAAGCATAAGCCGAACATACAAACCTACATCAGCATGGTGCTAGTGCAGCCGAGTACAGTACCTATACCAAAAACGATGTCATCAAATTTGACCTAACCTATTGACAGATAGCACCTAGCACTGATTTTGGGTATGTAAATGCATAGATCTGTGTACAACAATAAATAGCAAAGCTTAAATTTCTATTTTTCCATTTTAAAAAACAGTCATAACAGACGTGTATCTGGATTTTTTTGTACATAACATGGATCACCTATGATCACCTAGGAATCAGATTTAAGGTAAGATAAGTAAAATGGTATGTTTGACATGTTCATCCAGCATAAAATTTGTTGATGTTTATTGAACCTGTCTGCTTGACATGGCCACTATGATAGCCCTACATTTAATTTCAGAATCATCGTCTATATTAAACAAAAAAACATGTGACAGGAAAAAAATGCATAATTTTAAATAGCGAGCTTAAAATTTTACACGTCTGAATGCATGCCAACATCATCATAGTCAATAAGAATACGACAGCCACTAAGCTCAAAGTATGTGTTATGATTTACTGTCACACATGACAAGAACATGTCAAGATGTCAACATCTTTTCACAGAAATGATCAGGTAAATGTCAAAGTTTGTCACTGACATCGATTTGAATAATCCAGCTGATAAAGGAGATTTCTAATCCTATATGTTGTCAAATACTAGCCAATAGTTGACATCATTACGTAAACAAATTAATGACAGGACACCGATTGTTTCAATAAATAAAACAATGTTTAAAGCAGTTGTTTGTTTATAGATAGAACCCTTGATTTTGGTCAAACTAAAAATTTGCAGAACTTGATAGCGATATCTACAATTTTGAGGTTAAATCGTATGTGAGCCCTACCTGAGAAGAATCTTGGCCACTGACGGATGCCTTCATAATTTTAATCGGTTGTCCCCCGATTGTCGAAGTCACAATGTTTATCGGCTTTCCAGTAGGCTGCAGCAACTTGATCATTTGACCTGCGACATTTTGGAAAAAAGAAAATACCGGCATTAGTATTTTTGATGGCGTGTTACTCCCCACAGTGAATATTTTTTTAAGGACAGATACGTGGAATATGTAGCCAGGAATTTTAATGAATAGTGGCTTAAAAGGATCGACGTTGGCTGCGGATAGTCGAGGGAGTTATAAAGAAACGGTAAGTGTATTAAATAAATTCCGAAGGATATAAATGCCACCCAGGGTAGGTGGGATGTGGAAGAACTATAGGACCTGGTTCAAACGCTTACCATTCGCGTCCTGGATGAGCCAGTTCGTTGTGTTATTTTGTTGGGTCATCTTCGATGCCTTGTGGACACTTTAGACCCGATTTGAGTCCTTTGGGCGATCCCTAAACCGCGTATAACCGAAAATTCCGAGAGCAACGGTCCCTACTATGCAGCACTCTGATCAAAATGGCGCCCGCAGACAGTCAACATTTCACGTGCATTTTCAGCCGATTCCTTAACAGTAAATTTTCTCTAAGCTCACCACCGACAACGTATTAATCCTCAACTTTGACCCAGCACACCCATGAGATTTTCCGGATATTATACAGAGTGGAAATGACAAATCAAAAGACGTGCTATTTTATCCACACACATCTGAGACGAGCTTGGCGGCGGGCACCTACCGGACTCTCCCATTGGTCGCCGACATTCACGTGGGCCTCTTAGTTCGCAATTTCAACACGTATCCTCTGGCACTCAAAAATTTCCCGCCGTTTGACGCTAGGTGTCGATTGTTTACAATCATCACGGCTACATTCACGATGCTTCTGCACCATATGTATACCAAAATATATTTTAATTCTAACTTTATTGCTTTTCAAAATAATCGTTTTCTATTCAATTAGCACGCAATTTATCTATTTTAACACCTTACATAAATAATTATATTCAAATAACTCAATCGATTTTAGAACGTATCCTTATTATTGTGGTTGTCAAATCGGGCTGTCAAATATCTTCAGCCTCCTAGAAAAAAAATGGATAAAGCTGATGATCACATTTTAGAAGTGATTTTCTCTTATTTAAACTTGTACGACTTACGGAATTGCTCCTTGGTGTGTAGAAAATGGTACCAATACTTAAACGACGAGAATACGGACGTCTGGAGGTTACATTGCATTAGAAAACTCGCCTTGGAAGTGCTAAAGACGGACTTGTTATCATCAGTTCCTACGTACAAAGCTAAACTGAGAGCGTTTTATCATGCTTGGAACCCGAATGACTGCTCTCGAAACATCTACATTAAACCACACGGGTTTACATTGCATAGGAATCCTGTAGCACAAAGTACAGATGCTGCAAGGGGGAAAATAGGTTTTCGGCATGGAAGACACGCTTGGGAGGTGATATGGGAGGGTCCATTGGGTACTGTTGCCGTTATTGGTATTTCAACGGAAGATGCCTCGTTACAGTGCACAGGCTATGTTGCTTTATTAGGGTCTGACGAGCAAAGCTGGGGATGGAATTTAGTTGATAATCACCTGCTCCATAATGGTGATGCGCAGGGTAACTATCCTCTTCTTAACAATGCTCCAAAGTATCAGGTAGGTTGTGTTATACAAACAACAAAGGTAGCCCAAATGATTTATTTTCTTTTGTTTCTTCTTCTAGGTGGGCGAACGGATTAGGGTTATTTTAGATTGCGATGATAACACTTTATCGTTTGAGAAGAATTACGAATTTTTAGGGGTTGCTTTTAGAGGTATGGTATTAATTAAAGGTTATGTTCAAATATTAATGTAAACAAAAATTAGCTCGGTTATCATCCATTAGATGGATGGCAAAATATCAGTTTCTATCATTTGTGATGTTTTCAGTAGCATTTTTATAATTATCTAGGGGTTACATGATATTTGTAGATTATACAGAAATTTAATTTATTTCCGTAACTACAAAAAAGCACATCAAAAACGAGGCACGGCTCAGACCCATTCCTGGTGTTGTGTAGATTACATTCAAACTAATTTAGAAATATAGAGTTTAAAGAAACAAAAAAGTAGGAAACAATCTGAAATTCCATTTGGGGTGAGATGGATCATACAAATTAAAAATACTTATAATTAAAACTTAACTTATAATTACAAATAACTTCTGTACTCTTAGCTTTTACCAACAGATATAATTTTATGTATCAATATAATCTGTCTCTGCGCGCATTTTCAATGCATTTGTTGTCAGGATGGTCATTGGTAGACTGGTCGTAATACCTTATTTTTGATATTTTTCCCTTTTAATGTTTTTCCTCCATGCTACCTACTGTTGCTTTAAATAGTTATGACAACATTTTCGGTTGTATTGTTTTGTACTTTTCTTAACTTACATTTGTACTTCCTAAAGCATTAAACACTAAAATAAAACATTTTCTTAAATATCTATATAACAGAAATATTAAACGATAGTTTTGTTGATAAACCTGGCCCCACTTAACACTGTTGGATTCGTACTTACCAGACAGAAAATTGAAACCAAACTATCTTTAGCCATAGATTGCCGCTACCATAAAGAATTTTTATCTTCATAACTTCCACACTCACATTATACTTTTCTGCAATAGTTCATCTATCAAGACTGTCAAAAAATTTATATTCTGTGTTGTACTTTTTGCATTAAATTTTTAGTTACTGATGATGTGGACTGATTGTGGACTGCTATAAAGCGCTCAACTTCTCTAAAATGGACAGTACTTCAATTTACGAACACTTTACCATCTTCTGAAATAATGTAATTGTTTCATATTGCAAATATGAGAATTTCTGAAGATATTTGAAGAGATGAAAATATTGGTAAATTTGTAAGTCAGTGCAAAAAGACACGGTTTGAGAAATCCATCAATTTTTGATTGTTATGATGTGGAGATGTAGATTTTAGGCAAATTTTATTATTTTTTTGCTAAGGGATTGGAATAAATTTTTTATCTTAGTTCTTTGATCCAACAGATCACTGCTGTTAGTATTTCACGTAACTTTTGAAAAAGAATAAAATAGGAATAATAAATAAAAACTGCAGAAACTTTTGGTCTGTTTCCTTTGGTCTATCCAAGAACTGTAATTTTACATATCTTATTGACGTAAACCAAAAAAATAAACATAATGGCTTACCTTTGTAGTACTAGTAGAAGTCGTAGAACTAGAATGCCCTAGCTACCATATATATATATATATATATTTTACAAGAGTATGTAAACTTTTTGTTTTCAAATATAGATCAGTATAATTTTTTCTCGAAATTTTTTATCTGTATTGTTACACAATTTAAACATTGAATTCAGAAATAACTCCTTTACAAAATTTTCTCTCCACATTTACTGTGGTAGGGTACATTCACTTTGTCACAACATTTGTAACACCCTTAAGGAAGCATGGCAGGTATAGACTTATATATATATATATATATATATATATATATATATATATATATGTAAAAAGTTTTCGGTCATCTCGTGTAGAAAATAAACTTTATTTGCAACGTTTCGACAGACTCACATCTGCCATTATCCAGCGTTTAAAACTAACTACAAAACTTTAAACTATGTCAAACAAACTAGTGTCACATGCATTCGCCTTCTATTCCTCTATGACGGTTGCCATAGTCGCACGAGCGCGACTGCGTGTCAT
Source organism: Melinopterus prodromus (assembly GCA_964023965.1). Taxonomy (NCBI): domain Eukaryota; kingdom Metazoa; phylum Arthropoda; class Insecta; order Coleoptera; family Scarabaeidae; genus Melinopterus; species Melinopterus prodromus. The sequence continues at coordinate 22,960,935 of OZ030393.1, forward strand.
GGGTCCAGTCATGGTAACTGATGAAGCAGCCCTGCCACTGCCCGTCGAATTCACCAACCGTGTATCTTCACGGTGCCTCAGTGTTCTATGACATATAGGGTCGTAACGTACTTCCTCTAGCAGCGGCTTCCAAACACACGATAAATTTAGCGCGTCATCACGCTTATTTAAGTTGTTCGGCCTTTTTGCAATTTCTATTGCCTCACGTACCACCCGAACCGCTTGTATATTGTCTTTCGAAATTATCTTTGCACTGTCAAAATTAATCTCATGCCCAGTTTCAATTCTATGAGCCGCCAAAGAATTTGCTACCAATTTATGCCTCACAGCCAATTTATGCTCTTCTATCCGCGCACTCACACGTCGGTTCGTCTGGCCGACATACGATTTATTGCACTCTCCGCAGCTAATTTCGTATACACCCTGATTTTCCAAATTGATAATATCCTTGGGTCGAGGTAGAAACGAACCTATACACGTCGCTGTTGTGAAGATCGTTTGAATACCATGTCTTCTCAACTCTCTGGAGATCCTGTCAGTGGTGCCTTTGATATAAGGTAAGCGAACCCGTCGTGTTAACTGGTCATCACTCTGTTTGTCGGTATGTTCTTGGGATCTTAAGGCGCTATTAATGGAATTATTGCTGTATCCATTCCTCTTCAGAACTCGAACTAGTGTCTGTCGCTCCTCTGCGGCGTGGTCAGCATCAGTCAGCCGTCTGGATCTAATTGCTAGTGTACGCAACACCGCATTAAGTTGTTGTGGATGGTGATGAGATAGTGCATTCAGGTATCTATTTGTATGGGTAGGTTTTCTGTATACCGTATATCCAAAAGTACCGTCACCTTTCTTCAAAACAAGTACATCTAGGAATGGTAGCTTGCCTTCGTGTTCCAGTTCCATTGTGAACTGAATGTTTCGATGACGCCCATTGAGATAATTCAAAAACATGTTTAGATTATCTCTGCCATGAGACCAAACTTTTTACATATACATAACGATCGTGAAAATCTAAAGTTAAATATATATATATATATATATATATATATATATATATATATATATATATATATATATATATATTTTTGATCAGCACTAAAAACTGAATCGATTTAGCTATGTCTGTCTGTCTGTACTTCTGTCTGCCTGTGTACACGATAACTGTCGTAACTGAAGTAATTGATCTTAAATTTGGTATACAAGCTTACCTCTTAAAAAATAAGGACAAGTTCGTGAATGTGCAAAATCGGTTAAATCCATGTTTTATTTCCAAATTCACATAATAACTGCCGTAATTTTGGAGTAGTTGATCTGAAAGTTGGTATGAAACCTTATCTCTTAAAAAGTAAGGACAGGTTCATGAATGGGCAAAATTGGTTAACACCATTATTTTTTTTTTTTAAATTCATACAATAACTGCCGTAACACGTAGAACACTTGATCTGAAATTTGGTATACAGGTTTATGTCTTAAAAACGGACAAGTTTGTGAATGGGCAAAATCAGTTAACTCCATAATTTTCAAATTCTGCGCTAAAAATTTTAATTTTATTTTACGGTGGGGGCTATTTTGACTTTGGCCCAGCTGAACATAATTTTCATACTAGTTTTTGGTTCACATCAATCGGATAATTGACAACCACGATATGCCTTGTACAAAAAATTACTTGTAACTGGTATAGGAAATTTTCGCAATAGTAGAAGAAAAAATAACAAATTATATTAAATTTATTTTACTACTACATACAAAATTTCTACTTTGTTACGGTTGTAAATATTATGGTTTGTATTCTAGGCTTGCCAGACAAATTGCTATACCCAACTGTATCTGCGGTGTACGGCAACACGGAAGTCTCTATGGTATACCTCGGACCGCCTCTTGACGGCTAACACGTATTTAACATCGCCAGCAACAGCACTTGTCGATTGGAGACACCCGGAGTGAGCTGTAAATTGACTCTTACGGAATGTCAGGTTTGCCATTGTGATATAATTATAGACTTGTAACGGCAACTGTGCCGTGAAACTTCCAGTTACCAGAATTCTCTTGTGTTTTGTACGAGTTACTGAGTATATACAGCTGTCCCTAAAAAGCTTGAAGGAAATTACTAAAAACTAAAATGTCATTTTCTCATTAAATTGTATTGTCTTTTTAGGGACGGCAAGTATATAATATGTATTATATGTATATCATAGGTTATTCAGATCGCGTTCTGCAGGTTTTACGGTTACTGACTCTGCCGACTAAATGAGTGTCATATTTATAAGGTTATAGTAGAAAGTTAGGTAAAATATCTAACGGTTAAATATCGGTTGGTTTACTTTGGTAACTGTAAAGTCCTGCGGGCAATATTGTCACACCTCTGTACAGGTTTATTTTTGTAAAAAGCCGAGAATTCAACTTTCCACTTCTTTTAAGGAATTTTAGCGTTGCGCAACCTGGTGCCAGTTTGTTTCTACGTGTCGCTACGTTTCTTGTGCACCTAGGAGATAGAATATTTTATACGATTTTAAACAACTTAATGCAATATCGTCCTCATAACTTATTCTTAAATTATTGCATGTTAGTCAACGTGATTTATTCCTATTTATTATTTATTTTTTTGTGAATAGACATCTTTAGACAAATTAGCACTGCCTGGGATTTTCAATACTAATTTTAGTGTTGGTACAAATTGAAAAGAAATCAAAAGTTTTTTTATAGATCTGACACAATATTTTAAGCATTTTGTTTTATAGAATGCATTTTTTGTTTGTATTATTTAGGTAAAACGATACTTATAATATAATGTAATAAACCAAAAAGTAACAAATGAATATCCTTCCAAAGAATAACTTGCCAATTGCATTATAGCAAAGATGATACCTACCTACTAAGGAAGACGAAACTACTTTCCAACTTATCAATTTTGTTTTGTTCAGTATTTTTGAGCATCAAGGAATCCACGTGGATGAAATTTGACACCAAATAAAATACTACAGCTTAATTTTAAACAATTTGACGACAATCTTAAAGAATTTCTGTATTAAATAATTAATATTGGTGACCTATTACAAAAATTCTTGAACATTGTTTGAGTTTTGTTATATTTTTAATTGTTGTTTTCACACTGAATACAAATCCGAGCTCAAAAGTTGATCCATATATTCGTACTTTGAGTTACATTTCAGAATCGCTGTTGCACTTGCAGGTAAATCTTGCATGGAAACAATCATTGTTTTAAAATTATGATTTCATAAGTATGTACACAGAGTTCTTAGATTTGATTTAACTATTTTAGAATTTCAGTTAAGAATGAGGATAAGTTAGAGGTGAGCATCTATGTGAACCTAGTTGATTTCTGTGGTTGTAGCGCACGAGGTGCTAAAATTATGACAAAGAAACTGTAAAAATACTCTTTACAAATAATATGTAGTTCTACTATACCTACAGTTCTTTCAGCCATTTTTTGATTTTGCTTCACCAATTATTAGCCCTGTTACATTTCATGTAACAAAGTCAAAGAAAATTATTGTTGAAAAAGCCCCAGACCGAAAATTTAAGCCCAAGACTTTCTAGCCTATCCACTCAGCCAAAATCACGCAAAAATTTAAAAAATATGAAAATAAAAACTACATCTTCAGACACCTGCAAAGGAACCTAATTCCTATGGTGTTAAACTTTGATGTTATAACTTTTGTAATCATTGACCAATTTTTATTATTTTTTTGTGGGACATGTTACAAACAAATGGTCCACATGATTATACCAGGAGAACCAAAATGATGTACGTAGTGAGGAACTAACGTGTTGTAAGGAACTTGGGAAAGATCTCAAGCACACCAAGTCATCAATTGTCAACATTATCACATTTTAACATTATACAGCTGTTCAAATAATCATTGCCGGAGACTTTAATGTCAATATTTAAAAACAACCAAAAAATTCAAGAGAATTAATCAACACATTTATGAGTTTTGGACTCAAACCAAACACACAATCACAGATTACACCAGATTACAAGGATCCTCTATGACAGCAATCGATAATATATTCACCAATGTTATTAATCATGGGGCATATACTCTTTAAACAAACATCTCTGATCATTATAGAATTGGCATATCATTAAATAGTAGGGTATATCGAAAAAACTTTTTTTTTTTTAATTCAAAATTTTAAGTTGTAAAAAAGTTGTCTCTATGGACCTATATATACTATAAAAGAAATGGCGCAATTGAAAAATATTTAGGTCTCCCGCAGAAGGCCTAAAGTTTATAATTTTCTTTAAGAAATAGAAAAAAATTTCCAACGAAAGATTAAGTTAGTTTTCTTTTTCAAATACAAAAAGTTTAACAATCAGGTGTGAAAATACCATATACAAAAATATATTACTCTAACACAACATTTAGATCGCCTGCAGTTCATTTCGATTCGATAAATTTTTTTAGAAAAATGATCATATTCGTATAATTTAAAAAATGTACATAAATGTTGATAAAAGTTAATTTGTTATTAAATTTTTTATTATGTTCGGACATGTGCGCTTTGAAAAATCTGAAAATATTCGAATTTTTAAATAATATCTTAAATTATTGCATGTTAGTCGACGTGATTTATTCCTATTTATTATTTTTTTTTTTTGTGAATAGACAACTTTAGACAATTTAGCACTGCCTGGGATTTTCAATATTAATTCTAGTGCTGGTACAAATTGAAAAGAAATCAAAAGTTTTTTATAGTTCTGACGCAATACTTTAAGCATTTTGTTTTATTGAATGCATATTTTTGTTTGTTTTATTTAGGTAAAGTGATACTTATAATATTATGTAATAAACCAAAAAGCAACAAATGAATATCCTTCCAAAGAATAACTTGCCAATTGCATTATAGCAAAGATGATACCTACCTACTAAGGAAGACGTAACTACTTTCCAACTTATCAATTTTGTTTTGTTCAGTATTTTTGAGCATCAAGGAAACCACGTGGATGAAATTTGACCCCAAATAAAATACTACAGCTTAATTTTAAACAATTTGACGACTTTTTGGACAACTTTTTCTCAACTTAAAATTTTTAAATTTCGAGAACAACGTTTTTTCGATACAGCGTATTAAATAGTCATTCTCACCAACAAAATACATACACTAAAACCAGAATATTTTCACAGCTAAATGTCACAGTATTTGAAGATTTACTCCGAGATCACAACTGGACAAATGTATTACAAGGAGAGGATGCTGAAACTAAATATAACATGTTTCTCGCCAAACTTATGGGATGTATCGATACTGCTTTTCCAATAAAAGCGAACGCAACTCGAGCAAATAAAGGGGGAACTCAGGTAAAACAAGGAAACCCTTACACTTATCTAGGAATCGTATGCTAAATTGGGAGGACAACAACTGAAAATTCTTACCAGTTGTAAAGATTTTTACCTTAGAAATGCCAGGGAAGAAAAACAAAACAACAATGTTCTATTTTTATTGTGTGTTCTATTTTTATTATGGTTCGGGAAATATACCAAAGGAAATCTGGAGTGTCATTAGAAAAGAAACCACAAACACGAACAGAAAGCTAGATACATACATTTTTAAAACAGAGCTCAACAGAAAGCAAATTAAATAAAATGCCGACGTAAGATGCCAATTTATGGGAGCTTCTGTAAAATTCATCTAACAAATAGTAGGTTTAATTTTTGACATTCCATCTGGATGGATCATCTTTTGAAAATCTAAATAAATTTTTCTGTAACATAACCAATACTATCATAAATAACATGCCAAGCGATAAGAATCTACAAGCAAGACTATTACAAAATATTGATGCTGTCAGCTGTTCCTGCTTCCTGTCGCCAGTGACAGTAGTGGAAGTAGAACATATAATAAACAGAATCAAATCAAAGCGTTCAACGGATATATAGATGGTATAAATACAAGTCTCCTCAAGACATGTCCAAAACCAGTTGCAGTGCCAATAACCGACATAATAAGATATTTTGCATATTTTGAACAAAGTACAGTTCCCGTGGGCACGAAGGAAGCCAAAGTTATTCCAATCTTTAAGAAGGGCGACCCAATTGAAGTGAACATCTGTAGACCAATTTCCATACTTCCTGTCACCCCAAAAGTCCTTGAGGTAGCTTTACTAGGTCTGCTGATACCTTTCTTCAACAAAAACAACGTTTTGTGCACTAATTAATTTGGTTTCCGGACCGGGGTAATTACATTGATGCAATATTGTCAATTCTAAATTTCATATGGGATGTCATGGAGGAGGGTGACCTGTGTGTGGCAACGTTGTGTGATATTTCCAAGTTTTTCGATTGCATGCAGCACCAGATATTAAATCAAAAAGCAGAACGTTACGGTGTCAGAGGCCAAGCATTAGAAATCCTGGAATCATACTTTGATGGTCGGAGACAGCAGTTTACGTGAACGGAACATTGAGCAAACTTTAGAGCATTAAACATGGTGCTGCACAAGGATATCTTGTCGGTCCTTTGCTGTTCTGCTTATACAGAATAGAATAATCTTTATTGGTTGCTTTGCAACAAGTCAACAACAATGTGATTTTTTTTTTTTTTTTTGTATTTTTTTTAATACAGGGCTGTGGCAACCAAGTGTCGTTTTATTGTCTTCCTAAACAAAGGCAGTGGCAGGTCATTGCGTGATGCCGGAAGCATATTAAAGTGGCAACAACTATCACGCAGAGAGTCCGTTGTGCGAAGACCACGAACAGCATTTTTCTGCAGAATAAGGATCTTCATGAACGACTTACCACAAAATATTTCCACGCATATAGCTCTATATGCCGATGATACCATGATTATCTGTCGAGGGGCAAAAAAATAAGAACTACAGCAAAAATACAAACAGCTGCAAAGTGCAAATGAAACAACTTCTTGGTTCATAGCAAACAAGGCACGTTCAAACGGAATCACAACACAATATTGAAGGGATGTTTTTTTACAACAAACTGATTGTAATCTAATCTATTGCAATTTAATATTTGCAAGTAATAGTTGAAAAAATTACTTACAGAATATCCCAAGAGATAGCTAATTATCTACAGAATTAAGTATTTTATTGACCAAACATTTGTATTTACATAACTAGCAATCATAAATTACAGTGATTGGTTTAGTGCCGGTTTCATTTACTATTTAAAATTTTTAACCCGGTAATTTAAACCAGCGTAATTTACCATTTTGAATTTTTAATTACCCGATAATTTGAGCCAGTTGTGACGGAAGATCATTCATGAAAATAATAAACAGGCTTCCCTATAGTACTCGATCTAAAAGAAATAAAGAGTGAGTGGAGGGAAAGACCAAAACTTAGACCAAAAACATAATTTTTGTTCTCCCAATATAATCGGTTGTAAGATTCCTTTTTTAAATTACTGATGTATTATTGATGATTTATTCTATAATTTCCCAGAAAAAAATAATGAACATTGATAATGATATAAATAATGAAAAGATTATGAAAGTTCATGTGTGTATTACAAATAAATACATATTTTATTAAAAATAAAAATCCCAAAAATACAAAAAACTTTGATTCAATCCTGCAAATGAGTGAATACTATATCTTTATGTCACAATTTAAAATAGCCTCATTTGTTTCCTACAAGTAGCCCAAACTGTGATTAATTGCCCAATCTGGCAGTACTGCTTTCCAATACATACAAGCCGTGACAGCACGAGGCGGTCCAACCCAACCAGCCTCAATGCAATCAAGGGTCTTGAAAGGAAAAACCGTGTAGTTTGAATCAAAAAAGTGTTTCAGATCGCTCTATCTGTGGCTCTACCAAACTCTGAAATCAAGTCAAACTTCCTGTTGCATTTTTTAAAATCGTACTGCAACTTTACGTTTTGTAGTGGATTTGTAGTTGAATTAGGTTGACAAGTTGACAACCGCACCAACGATTTTAATTGTCAAAAAGGCTTGAATTTCATGACTAAAGAAGTGCTAAGTTTGGGTTAGGCCAGACTAGGCGTACTGACCATGGTCAAGTCACGTCCCTCCCAATTGCGTTTTTAAATCATTTTTTAAAAGTGCAATTTGAATAAGTATAACCAGGAAATGAAAAGCAATAGTAGGAACTACCCTTCTACGATGGGGTACATGTACATTGTACAACTAATGCAATGTGCGCTTAATTCTTAACATAAAGTGACACTATGGTCAACTTATGAGCCCGGTATACATACAGTTTTAAAACTATTTTATTTAAATTATTAACAGGAACTAAAATATTTACCAAAGGTATTGACCAAAACTTTTTATTTCCTTGAATTGTTTGTTACCTGCATTTTGGACACCTCATTAAATACGAGGACCAGATGAATAGTTATGTCATAAACATGTGATTTTTTAATATGTTATAATTTTAATTTTTCAAGCTATTTTCATCCTACAAACGTCAAACAATTTTGGATATTTTGTTTTTATATATTTTATTTATAATCTTTTCGTACAGAAACTTACAGATGCTGGATTTGTCATTTGGAGACCTGGAACTTACGCAATACACTACACCAATTTTTAGGAATATCGTACCATCGATGTATATCTTAACGTATAACCTAGCTTGTAAGTGGTAGGCTCCAATTCTTTAAATAATACGACCGTGTTGCCTTCTAGATCGGCAATCCTAGCTTATAAATAATTTCCGTACGTCACAATTTAATGCGTATTGTTTTTCGTTGCGTTTATGTTTTCTGTGATATCCCTTATGTGTTCAAAATATATGTTCGAAATATGATTTTTGCCTTTGTGTTTTGATCATTTCCTAGTCATACAAGTATCGAATCAAAACCAACCTCTGTAAATATGGTGTTATAATAGTTAAGTGGAAAAAACTCGATTTTAGTTTGTATTGTAGATCTGTGTGCTCTATATGCGTTTACTAAGTACATATTGTTTATAAGATCAATTGTATTTTTTTTTTTGCGGAATCCTCGTGCGTATGGTGTAAGGGGAAGTTGTCTTGCACATAGTCCTACTTAGGTAATAATTAACGATAAACAAATTGATTTAATTCAAGGAAAATTTGTAATATTTTGTATAGCATATGAAATTATGGCATGAAGATATTGGTTGTCGATAGTCATAATAAATTATTCGAGAACTATCCATGCGTTTAATTTAATAGTAATATTAATGCCTACCTAATGTAGAACACATTGTCTGGAAGAATTGGAAAACAAAACTGTGAAATTAGCACAAAACAGACTGGTGGCATACGGTAAGTATATTTTATTTATTTTTTAAAGCAGTTTAATAATAGTTATTTATTATACAAGGGAAAAAAGTATTAGATTTTAGCTCTAGGTTGTGATTTGTGAAGTGTCCCGATGCGAAGCGGAGGGAGACAAAAACCTAGAGCTTTCCCGTTTATAATATAATATATATATACACTATTTTTTCTGTGACCGGTAAAAATGACGATTTTATATTGAAAAGCATATGACTACAATATATTAAAGTCAATCGATGTGACATTTGAATTTTTAAACTGGTAGCCTGTTGTACACAATTAGACCTGCGTTGCTAAGGAAATGTCTACCTTTACCATGACCTTTACTTATGTGTATATAATAATATAATTTATTCAATACAAGATCTCCAGGTACAATAAATCAAAACAAACAAACATATGATCCTATCAAAAAACATAAATGCTAAAGAAACACAAATCAATAGAAATGTATGAGTCCATATATATACCATTACAAATCAAAAATCAAAGATAAACCGATGAATATACAAATAAGATACACAAAACAGCTCTAAAGCTGATGCCGTGATCTGCCTTGACGGGCATTCTTAAACAATTATATAACACAACAAAAGTATGACAAGACAACAAATGACAATTATATGTGTACACACATTCATCTCTTAAAGTAAACTGTGATTGCCTTTACAAATAAATGATAATTGTTAATATTCTTAACTGTATGTGGTAATTTATTATATTCCAAAATTGAATTATTTAAGGCACAAAACTTCCCACTACCTGATACATACTGATGACTATGGATGTCAACAGCTGATCTAGTATTATGTTCATGCATTTCGTTATTCAAAGTTATTACATTTTTTGATTTTTGAAGTCCATGCCTGATCTTAAAGACTAATTTAATTTGTTCAACAATTTTTAAGTCATCAATATTATGCAAATTCAAGTTCGTATATAACTGTATGGTAGGAAATAATCTATTTATATTAAACAAAGATTTGACGCATTTGTTCTGTGTGCTCTGGAGTCTTGCAATATCTGTTCTACCCGCACATGCCCAAGTTGTTATTAGGTAGCGTAACTGGGACTCCACAAAAGCGCGATACACCAACCGTTTGGCTGATTCACTCAAACTATCACCACATTTTTTCAAAGCACCAACCAGCGGAATTATTTTACGTTCAATGTGTTGTAAATGTTGTTTCCATGTTAATTTATTATCAATCATCATACCTAAGTAATTCGTTTGATTTACCTTCCGCAGCATGATGCCGTTTTGCAATAGTAGTCCCATATCTTGTTGAATTTTGTTCTTATGCCTGAACGTCATATAAACTGTTTTTTGCGCATTCATTTTCAAGTTTTTGCTCTCGGACCAAGTCTGAAAAATGTTTAGATCTTGATTAATTCTTCTTTCCATATCAATCGCGTTGTGGCCAGAATATACGAGAGCAGTATCGTCTGCATATTCATAATACTCCCCATACAGAGATAGGTGTTGTAGGTCTTGTACATAGAGGTTATAGCGAATTGGACGTAGCACTGATCCTTGAGGTACTCCCTTGCTTCTATGCAATATCTCACTCTCTTTACCACTGATCGTAACATATTGTGGCCTATTCTGCAGGTAACTCTCAAACAGAAGCAATGAATGACCCCTTACTCCCATTCTTTCCAGATTATGTAGTAACAGTCGATGACTAACATTGTCAAAAGCTTGCGAGAAATCCACAAACACCGCAGCAGCAAACTTTCCTTGGTCTACTTCCCTCAGCAAATGTTCCGTGAAGTCCGTGACTGCAGCCTGAGTACCACTATTCTCCCGATATCCGTATTGATTTTTGTCAAATTTTATAGTTTTTTCAATAAACTGTACTAGCGTAGACTTTATTACTTTCTCAACTATTTTACTAAAGGTTGTCAGGAGAGAAATTGGTCTATAGTTGTTCATCTGTGTTCGAGTGCCTTTCTTATATACTGGGAGAATCCTTGCCATCTTGAGTTCCTCCGGAAACACTCCATTGCTTAAAACGTCATTGGTTAATTTGCTGAGTACAGGCGCTAACAAATTCTCGAGACAAGCTACATCAGTAGTAGTTATGTTGTCATGTCCAGGAGCACAACGTTTAGTGAAAGCCCTTATAATAGTTTGTATCTCCTTGGCAGTGCATGGTTAAAAAAACAATGAGTTCCCATTCGGTGTTCCAAGATCATCCAGAGTGTCATTGTTTAATTGTACGTCACCAATAAAATATTTGTTTAGTACATTAGCAATGTCTTTGGGGTTTTCGATATCCTTGCCATCCAGTATCAATTTAATTTTTTTCTCCTTATTGTCTACATCTTTATTCAACACTTGGTTGATTATTTTAAACGTTTTTCTTAAATCTTTTGTACTTTCTGATAATTTATCCTGATAGTAATCCCTTTTTGCTTTCCTAATCATGCCTTTGACTCTGTTTTTAAATAGTTTGAATTCTCGTTTTGCCACCTCATTTTCCGGATTTCGTCTTGTAACCAAATATTTTCTTTCCTTCTCTCTGACTGCCTCCAGTATTTCCTTATTCATCCAGTTGTCACCTTCCCGCCTGATTCTAATTTTTCTTGTACTGTTAGCCTTTGCTCTGTGTATTAATGATGTTAATTCCTTGAAAGATTTTATGTTGCTTCCCTCTAGGTATGTCTGTGATAAAGCTCTAAACTGTACTCTCTTCACAAAGGTTTTTGTGTGATAGCATCCCTTTGTCAACTTTCTAAAAACTTGTTTAGTCTTTATATCAATTATTTTATGGTCAGACAAATAGGAATCATTCAGTATGACTTCAAAGTTCACATGTTTGCAAGTTGAAAGTATATGATCGAGTATGCTTTTCCTTCCGTAATGTGAATCTATTCTTGTAGCACTATCAATGGCTTAAGTCTAAGTTCGTATCCGATATTAGTAGCATATTTTTGTGTCTTTGAAAGAGACTATATATATCCGGGAAAAAGTACTGAGTTTTTCCCGGGGCAAAAAGTAATTTCATAAAAAGTGGCAGTTTATTACCTGTCAACAGAGATAAAATGTCAAACTTTTTTCCCGTCACAGAATAGCTCTCTATTTACTGCAAAAAACAATTGTCTTCTTTAATTGCAAAGCACCTTGTGGTAGCAAAATAAGTGGCAAAAATCAAGAAATCACTAGGGATTTTTCTATCAAAGAATTTTACTAGTAATAATTGTTCAGAATTGCCCAAAACCATAAAAAAAATATCGGCTGACGGACTTCGGTCGATGGCCGTTTCCAGGTGAAATATATACAAGATGATGTGTACACAATATTACACACATAACTACATATTGTAATTAGGTTGGAAATAAACTGTTTCTACTTTCAAAAATTTCATGAAAATTAAAAAAATTGAAAATATTAAAATATTTGCATAGGCACTAGACAGTTGCGCTTAAAAAGAGTGTGCGGTGGAAATTTTGTTTGAAATAAAACCTGAACTGTCAAAGTGCTGGCTAACTAGTTATACCCCCACATTTAATGTGGTCAGGGTATATTAATAATAATAATAATAATAATAATCTTTATTGGTGTTATATACATATAAATGTTTACACAAGTCAAAGAAAAAAACAGAAAACAATGTAAATTAGTTAAACTAAATTTAGATCTGCAAAATTACTATTTAGGAATTCATCAAAATTTTACACAGATTTTTGTAATAAATACCTTTTCATGACCGACTTAAAAACTTTTGGAGAGTAAGCCCTAGTTACAGCCGGAAGAACATTGAAAAATTTCAAAGCCCAATAATTGGCTCCAGTACGAGATTTCTGCAGTCTCAGAAAAGGCTGGCGATACTGGTGATTTGTCCGTGTGGAGTAAGAGTGAAATGAGTCAACTGGTGCAAAGGTTGCTAAATTTATCTTCGCATACATCAAGCACTCCAATATAAAGACCGATGGCAAAGTCAGAATATTAACATCCCTGAAATGATCCCGACAATCATCTCTATAATTTATACCGCGTATTACTCTTATACAGCTGCGTTGTAATGAAAAAATTTTGTTGGAGTGGCTACTGTGTCCCCAATTAAATATTGCATATGTCATAATAGAATGAAACAATGCAAAGTATGCAACCACTAGATATTCTTGTGAAACTGTTTCTTTCAGTATTCTGAACAAATATATTACCTTTGCAAGTTTCTTTGAAACCGAATCAACGTGATTGTCCCATTTTAGTTTGGAGTCTATTAAGACTCCCAGAAATCTGACACACTCACCGTCATCACAGTTCTCAAGATGCCGCAGTGTAAACAGTAAGGACATACACTTGTCGACATTGGTGTGGAGTTTGTTTGAGGAGAACCATTCCTTCATGTTATTGTCGGTTTCATCTAACGTTCGGAGAAGCTGTTCGTAGTTATCTCCTCCATTGACTACTGTTGTGTCATCGGCAAACAGAACAATTTTTGAAAGAGGGCTTGCATTCTGAATGTCGTTTATGAAAATTAGAAACAAAATCGGGCCCAGAACAGAACCCTGTGGGACTCTATATATACATTGTTGCTTTGTTGACATGTTATTTCCAACCTTAACATATTGATTCCGATCGCTAAGATATGATTTTATTAACTGGATGCTGGAGTTATTAATATTGTAGTATTTAAGTTTCTCTAACAATATTTCATGCGGTACGCAATCAAAAGCCTTTGTGAGGTCGTAAAAAGAAGCCACTGCGTGATGACCACTCTCAAAATTTTCCAATATTTTACTTATTAGTGCTTCTATCGCCATGCTAGTCGATTTGCCGTGCCTAAAACCATATTGAGAGTCAGTAAAAAGATCATTATTTTCAAAGTGTAGGTATAACTGGTTCTTTAGTATTTTTTCAAAGAGTTTTGATAGTATGGGTGTTAGGGATATGGGTCTGTAGTTATTGCAGTTCTCTGTTGTGCCCTTTTTGTGGATAGGAATGACTTTTGATATTTTTAAGGCTTTAGGAAAATAATTTTGCTCAATACAGGCATTGAAAAGATGCGTTAGTGGATATATTAGGATGTTCATCATTGTCTTAATTATCTTGACATTTAGGCCATAACAGTCTGTGCTAGCAGAATTCTATTGAGTTTGATACAACATTTGTAACACAGTATAACATATAACTTCAAATACATAAACAAAAATTAATACTATATATCAAAACACTTCAATCAATTTCCTCAATCACAAATCAAACAAAATACATCTCGTTTAAACCCCTGAAAACTACAACCAAAATAGTTCAAATTTGCATTGTGCAAATTAACCAAACGTACCATTCTAACCAAAGGGGAGTTGTAGTGCTGAAGGGTCCGACAATGGCTTTCGGCAAAACTGTGTTCCCTATGTTGCCTTGTGGGCATTGCAAAATTAAACTGTGCGAGTATTGACGGAGAGTTTAGCCGACTGTTTATTACTTTAAATGCAAAACAAAGATCTAAACACCCACGACGCAGGGCCGGCCCTAGCATTTTTGCCGCCGTAGGCAAATCTCAATAGTGCCGCCCCCTAACTCAAAAATGATTTATAAAAAAACAGATTTATACAAAAATCCTAATCCAGAAAAATACAGTCTACACTCACAATATTTACGAAGTTTATTTGTATTAAAAACACAACCTTTGGAGATTATACTAGTACAAACAATACTTTTAAAACAACAAAGTATAAAAAATACTAGTACAATATACAAAGTTTAACGTTAAATTAAAATAACCTCTTTCGATCCTTTTTTTTTCGAAATCGCGAATAACTTCTTTCATGTCTAATGTATTACTCAATTCATATTGAGTGTCCTTTATTGCTAACCCATTAAGACAATTTTAAGTAGACATGGTTCTTAAGTACTGTTTTATTATTTTTAGTTTAGCAAACTGTCTATCACCCGCTCCGGTAGCAACAGTTATAGACTGGGTTAAAAAAGTCTGCTAAGCAATGTCTAAATTTGGCCCAATGTTAAGGGAGGTAATGAATTTAAAAACGTCAACTGGACCTTCTGGAAACAAGGTCTATGGACGCAAAATCGTTTAACATCATAATTAATTTACCCGACTATGAAAATGGTACCAATAATACCATCAAAATATTTACTGAATGAAGACATTATTATTGAAATTTATTAAAAATTATCTGTGAAATTTGTCATGAAATACTTGCATCAATTATCTCCGAAAGTATTAAGCTTAGCAGAACAAAATTTACACCATATTAAAGATGAAAAGAATTACTTACAAATATTGAAAGATCTAGATTTGGGATCTGTCATCAGCAAACTTCTGTCGTTTTTCACAGAATAGATATTAACATAATATCTCCGTTGTTTACATTTAGCCAAATCTAAATCTTTAAATATTTTTAAGTAATTCTTCGTTTATCATGTACCAAAATCTTCATCAAAGGCAATTCAGAGGCCATTCTTATTGCACCAGTCGGAGAGGACAGATATATATATATATATATATATATATATCTGGGGGATATCCCCCTGAAGGGCATGGATATCCTCTATGGAATTTATTTTCCTATACAGTTTCAGATCGTCAGCATCAAACAGCAAAAAATCCGAGTTCAAATTGTTTCCGATATCATTCACAAAGATATTAAAAATATAGGCCTCAATTGGGATTTGGGATCCTTGAGGAACCCCACTCGTTATCCCTATTGGATCCGAAGTGTACCCATTCGGCCATTCAGGTTCACACACTGACTCCTACCTGACAAATAAGATCTAATCCAACTCAAAAGGGGATCCCTCAAACCATAGGCATGTCACTTAGTGATAAGCATATCATGGTTGACAACATCAAAGGCTTTACTGAAATCTGTATATACCGCTTGAACTTCACCCCTCCATCCAAAGCGCACGAGATGTAATTTGCATAATCAAAGAGATTTGTTACAGTGGATTTTCCCTCACAGAAACCATGCTGACGTTCTGAGATAATACCTTTAAATGTAGATGTTAATATTGGCACTATTAGCTTTTTGAATTCTTTCTCGATCTCGATCTAATAGAATTTGCTCATGGAGCTATAATCTTACCAAAAAATGTCATAGACCTAAATTATAAAAAGATCCTCTTCTTTAATTTATTATTTAACTCTTTCCATCAAATTCCAGAAATGACGGCTTATTTGCAAAATCTTGCAAAAATGCTAAGACTAAACCTTCAGTTCCTTTGGACCCTTTTGAACCAAAAGCTTTTCACCTCTAAGTTTGGTCATAAAACTTCTAAATATGAACTTTCGTCCCGATACCTTTAGTAGTCTATCCGGAATCGTCGCCACAAAAATCTGGTGCACACATACACACACACACACACACACATACACACACAGCGATATTTTTTTGTACCTTGGTCAAAAATGTTCAGGGGACCCAAAAGGACCTATTTCCGCTAAAATCAAATTTTTTTTCTGCACGATTACAATACTTTATCCTGCTGCGTCTGATAAAGTAAAAAGTAAAGTATCAATATATTATTATCAGTGTTGCTGTCAAATTGTTGGGATTAATTTTATTGGTTCTTGTGAGTTGTAACAAGCAACAAGCTGATTAAATCTGCACAATGTATCTGTGATCGCTAATCTTAATCGAAATTCAGAAAAATCAACTTACGCTACAGTGGTACAATAATTATTACGAGATATTTGTCTTGGCGGCAGTTTCTGCCAATATCCTATGGCGAAAAAATCGACCAGTATACTTGCTTTTTGAAAACCTCCCAATTAATTATATTCATTTAAATTATCGCAATTAAGTGTACAGTGTTTTGTACAATGTACAATGCATATCAAACTATGTACGTACTTACAGTTTACATTACTTTTTCCCAGAAAAAGGTACGCTTTCACACTTTGTAATTTAGCATCAAAGAAATAATGGGTAACATTTACATGGCGCTTATCCTTTACTTATTTTAAGTATAAGGGAACAACTCCTTGAATATGGTGTCCTTCACCTTTAGCGGTTCATATTCCACTCCTCGAAATTTCAATTTACTAGTGTAAACTTTTCTAATAAAGTAAAAAGTTATAAGCGATATTTAGATAATGGTTGCAAAAAAAGTATTTTTACCTATTTTCGAAAGGGCGCAAGTATTGGTTGGAACACAATCCGCAGATGGGGACAAATATTATAATTACAGACTCTTCATCCAGACAACTGTATTAGCATACTTTCTAGTAGGTTTAACTCTGTTTGCAATCTCAACTTTAATGGGTAAGTTTTAAATATATAAAATTCTTAACACAAAATACCCGCAACAAAAAAATCTTCTTATTAACTGAGCTCAAACCATTTTTACTACAGCAAGATAATATGCGTAATTCTGCATAGAATCACTGCGTTATAAATTAAGACAAGTTGTCGATGAGTCATAATAACTATTGTTGACTAATCTTGACCTGCTCATCATGAAAACTACCTTGAAATCTATCAACACGTGAAGATTAGGAATCCAATAGGTCTAAATGCCAAAAAAACACGTGAGTTTTGCTAGATTCCAGTCACAAAAAAACCGATTTTGAGATTCTGACGGAACCAATTCCGTCTATAGGTTACCCAAGTAGGCAATAGAAAAAACTATCCGATTCCGCCAAAATTTTAAGATCGACATTTTTTGTTGGGCAATTAGTTCATTCAAGCTTTCTCAACATTGTCGCATTCTATCTGCCCTTGTAACAAACTTCAAACATTTGAATTTCTTGATGGAATCGTTTTCCTTATTCGTCAGAAGCATGTAGTTTTCCACCTAATTGCGTGTTTGTATTTTCGGCACAGGTTTTTCTACGTGACATTCGTCTTAGTCAAAATTGTTGAACAAAAAGAATTTAGTTAATAGTTCTGAAACAATGTATTAATGTGGTATGGCTAAGACCTGAAGAACTTAAATATTTTGATGTTAATAAAGCTGAAAATATAACAAATCAGTCAAAATAAAAATATCCCCAAATGCAGTATTTTTTCCAATTCGTGGAGATCCTTAAGTTTTTTAAACTGCTTACATAAAAACTGTCCAAGCAAAATGCTTAGAATCCGCACCCTAATGATACTCAATGCTGCTTTTATATTTTCATAAATATCTGGCTTAGATTGTACGTAACTTCGAATTGAAATAGTAATAAAACTGACTGTGGTGTAAGTAAATCTGGAATAAGTTTAATTTCATACAAATAGGCACTAGATGCATATTGTTGTGAGAATTATAGCGTTATTAAATAAAAATCATAAAAAGATGTGCACAAATAATTCATACTTCAAAATCAACAAACACTTCGAAAAGAAGTTTAAAATAAGGTCCAAATGTAACTGTGCAAATAATAATAGTATATTATTTGACGAGCACATAATTAATTATATAAATCGCGAACATGAAGTTTACACGCGGGCCGTAGGCGGGCGTGTAATCCTGCGAACGATCTATATCCGTTATGTGCGAGTCAAATACGACGTTTTATCTACGACTCATAAATTCCATTTTATGCAAAATATTTTAAATGTATTTGTCAATGATGCCGAGGCGAACTGTCAAATAACTGTCATCCACGTAGGTTTTGACAGACTTTGACACTAGCATTGTATAATGACAGTTTGTTCAAATAATGAGGTCATTATTTGAATGAACTGTCATTATACAACGCTAGTGTCATTATAATCATTAGCGCGTATAATGATGGGGATTATACAGTCATAGATACGTGTACAATGAACTTATTATATGTGAGTCGTAGATAAACAAATATAAGCGAAAAAAATTTAAAAAATCTTAAAATGTTGGCAAGGGTGTGCATAAGGGCTTCCAATCCCGGACAATATACCGATCCCGGGATTTCGGCATTAAAGTTTTTGTAATCCCGCCCGGGATCCCGGGATCCACAAAAAAGAAAAAAAATCACGAAAAACTTGATTTTACGGTTTAAAAGGTAAAAGTTGTCAAACTGTACGTATTGACATCAATAATAATAGTATATTATTTGACGAGCACATAATTAAGGATATAAATCGCGAGCGCGAAGTTTAATAATAATAGTAATCATGCGAGCGATTTATATCCGTTATGTGCGAGTCAAATACGACGTTTTATCTACGACTCATAAATTCCATTTTATGCAAAATATTTTAAATGTATTTGTCAATGATGGCGAGGCGAGGCGAGGCGTCATCTACGTAGGTTTTGACAGATTTTGACACTAGCGTTGTATAATGATGACAGTTCGTTCAAATAATGAGGTCATTATTTGAACGAACTGTCATTATTATACAACGCTAGTGTCATTATAATCATTGGCGCGTATAATGATGGGGATTATATAGTCATAGATACGTATGCAATGAACTTATTATATGTGAGTCGTAGATAAACAAAATTTAAACTCTATTAGGTAATAACTTGCCCTTGCATATTAAATTTGTGAAAAAAATTCACATTTTTGTAAAATGTTTCTAGAATTGTCACGGCAAAAGACATTGTTTGATGGAGTCAAATTTTCAATGTTTCATATTGATGCCAATAAAACATTTTTACGAATTTTAGTTTTCCTATTTAAGATGGTTTAACTGTTTGCATTTTAAATAAAACGATTATTGTTACCAAAAAGAGATAGGTATAATGGCTTTAAGAACCACTTCTAAACGCGTTTTCAAGTGAAGACGTTATTTATTGTTCAAAATTGATGAAATATTCAATGCTACTTGTTACAATATCAAATATTCCATTCCTTGTCATGCAAAAAATTAATATTACTCGTACGTCGTTCGGTTGTCGCAAATACAGTTCGAGCTCCACCCACATCATAAAAATTGATTTTTTATTAAGTGCGGTTTTTAAAAAATCATTTTACGGCTGTAACAGCTCATAACAAACTTGAGATGCTTCGTACCTAAATAACTTACATATTATGCTTGATACTTAATTTAATTAGAAAAGATGCTGTTATAGATAATAATAATAACAATAATACACAATACAACAACAATACAAATTACTTCGCATAGGCTAAAGTGCCTGTGTGCGAAGGATAAGCAGTTCCTATTAACATTATGCATCTCGCGAAAACCAAATAAACACTTCCAGCACAATAATTGAAAAAAAAATATAAATACAAATCAAAACAACCCCCCAACTAAAATAAGGAACATCCGCGTGCCACAATCCATCACAACGCGTGCCACTAACTCATTAACGAATGAAAACTGTACTTTTCATCCCGGATATATTTTGCAACAACCTTGGAATACAGTTTAGTGTTGTTAATTCTGTGATACTCCTCAGGTATAAGGTTATAAAATTTGACTCCTATATATGTAATATATCTTAGCGTCATTGTTAAGCCAACATTCGGAAGCTGTAACCTTCCACTTGCATTAGCCCTTGTGAGGTGATGGTGAGCGGTATCAATTCTCATGTGAGGATTCTTATAAATAAAAACTATACAATTCTTAACGTAAATTGAAGTTACATCGAGAACTCTTGCTTCATCATATAAATCTTGGGAATGACAACAAAAACCCCTACCCAACATAACTCTCAGCACACATCTTTGCGTTACTTCCAATACTTTCAAATTAACCCGATAAGCTCCACCCCAAACAATGATACCGTACCGGATGAGAGGCTCGACTAATGCGTAATAAACTGTTTTTAATAGTTTTATTGTTAATATATTACGCAGTTGGTAGAATTTATATACCAACTTTCGAATCTTGCCGGATATATACACTAAGTGTTCGCTCCACTTTAAGTTTTGATCTATAATAAGTCCAAGGTACTTTACTTTACAGGCACTGTCAATTCCATCACACCGGCATTCGTGCTCGTTCCGGCTACAGTCTGCTCTATGCATAATCAAAACGTCAAAATTTGGACGACCTTTGTCTGTCGGGCTGAAGGCAACAAAATTGGTTTTACTGACATTTAGAGTTAACAAATTGGTAGCAAGCCACTCCCCCAATCCACTTAAACCGCACTCAGCAATCGATCTCACAGTATCCCACGACTCACCCTCAAACATTAAAGCAGTATCATCAGCAAAAAGAACCATGTTTCCATCAATGTTAATTTTTACTATGTCATTTATATAGATTAGAAAGAGTATAGGTCCCAGCACAGTGCCCTGAGGCACACCATAGTTTGGTTGCCTGAAATCACTGAGTATATTATTAATTTTGACACACTGTTGCCTATTTTTGATATAGCTACCGAAAAAACTAAGGGGTGAACCTCTAACTCCGCACATTTCTAGTTTCTGCAATAGTCTGTCGTGTGATACTGTGTCAAAAGCCTTACACAAGTCAAGAAACACTGTTATTTGCTTCATGTTCATATTTAGCGTATTATGAATGCGGTTTGTCAGCTCAAATAGCGCATTTTCAGTGCTCAGTCCCTCACGGAAACCATACTGAGCATCGGAAAGGACAGAGGACCGGCCAAGAAAGGAAAGTAATCGATGTTTGATACACTTTTCAAAAACCTTGGATCCACTAGATGTCAATGATATTGGCCTGTAGTTGCTTAACTCGGTTTTTGCACCAGATTTATATACTGGGACAACTATAGTCCTCTTTAGAGCTTCAGGAAAATTGCCCTCCTCAAGAGCCATATTGAAAAGATACGTCATGTGTCTCACAAGATAATCAGCTGTTTCCCTCAACACTCTTGAGGTAATATTATCAAAACCAGGTGATGTGTTTATTTTCAATTTATTTATGTTCGTTCTAACTTCATTTTCAGTAATTGGTGTTATAAAAAATGAATCTTTATTTGCAATAATAGTCTCAATACCCTCATTTCCAATTTTAGCCGGTATCTCATGTGCTAGCTTTTCACCAACACTTGCAAAATACTCATTGAAGGTAGTTGCCACCTCATATCCACTGTCTAACAATCTACCCTCATTATCCTTAATACATATATCCTTTTTATGATTTCCACTATTACCCATCATGTCTCTTAGCATGGTCCACATCCCCGAGGAACTCCCACCGACCTCCGACAATTTATCTTTATAAAAATTTTCCCTAGTCAGTCGCAATAGCTTTCCCAAATAGTTCCTGTATTTTTTATATTCAACTTGCTTTTCTGCATTATTTGGATTTCTACTGAGCTCTATCCTGAGTCTGTCACGATATCTAATACTATTTATTAATCCTATTGTAATCCAGGGCTTTAACTTCTTGTGTCTACTCTTAATACGGATCTTTTTTGTTTCAGTACATGCATCAATACCCCGACCAAGTATCTTTAAAAAAATCTCAAATGCACTATTTGCACAACCCGCTCTGTAAACCTCGCCCCAGTTTATACCACCCAAAGTGTTTTTTAACTTATCATAATTTATTTTCTTTACTTGAATATCGTTATTCACTACTAAGTTTTTTATTTTAGTACCAATAAAAATTCCTGTTGTGTAGTGATCCGTAATATTTGTTTGGAGTACAAAAGGTTTGAGGTCCACAGTAGAAGACATACTTTCATCGAGCTTTATGTAAATATGATCAATACACGTTTTTGTTTCGTCCGTGACTCTAGTGTAAGTGTTAACGCACGACCGATACCCCTTACTACTTAACATATTTTTATACTCAGTTTCATTGATCCCATCCATTAGTATGTTTATGTTTAGGTCGCCCACAATCAGTCCCACACTCATGCGCGACTCAGTTCCTAGAACCTGTGCAAGCTCCTCGACAAACTCAATAACTGCAACTGAGTGAAGTTTGTAGACAGCGACAATTTCAAACACCTGGCAGTGCTTTTCCACTAAGATTTTTGTAAAACTATTCACAGAAAACCGAACGTTTTCAACATTCTTAACTTTAACTGAGTTATGTGTGTATATGATAACCCCATCATTCTTGTTAAATACCCCATCACTACTGTATAAAAAATAATCTGGTATATTGTACCACTCACCATCTCCGGGCAACCCGTATGTTTCAGTAAGAATAATCACATCAAAATGCACCTCAATCCCTTGAAGCATAACAATAAACTCATCAAAGTTTTTTTGGATACTCCTTATATTCATATGTATAACGTTAAAAGTTGAAAGGCTGTCATGTGGCAGGCGCATGCGCAGACCGCCACCCGCGGATGGTCCATACACTGATGTCCTAATTTCCCCATAATTATCCAAATCTCTAGAAAAATTCATAACATCATTCATCATAATTAAAACAAAAAATACCAGTTAACAATTGAGACAATACTGCAGAGAAAAAAAAGAAAAGAAAAACAAAGTTCAATCTGATAATTTCCACAAAAAAAGAGATACTTTCCGCAGTGTATATCAATCGGTTCGTCAGTGAAAATATCCCTATGTAGTTTCCAAATTCCGCAACTCATTTTCATTGGCGATAACACGTCTTATTCCGTCTATCTTGACGAAAATCTTTCCCTCGTGGTTCCAAACATCATGGTTTTTAAATTTTTCGTATGTTTTTTGGTATAGATTGTGTTTTGCCCTCGTTAAATCGTCAGCGATGAAAATGCCGGTTCCCTTCAATCTCTTCCTGTTCTTCATTATCAGAGCTTTATCACGGTAGCTTACAAACTTGACGATTAAGTGCCGCTTATGACTTTTTCTGTCTCCAACCCGATGAGCTCGCTCAATTGAAGTTAATTCCATGGTGTCTATGCTTAACTTCTCCTTGATTAGATTCATAACAATTTCATCAACATTTTCTCGTTCCATCTCCTTCTTACCAAATATTCGAATGTTGTTTCTTCTTGTGTACTGCTCCAAGTTGTCCACTCTCTCCACCAGTTTGTTGTTGTTCTCGTGCAGAGTCTTGTTCTCATCAATGACTTTCTCCAGTCTTCCGTTTAACTCAGTTATCTTGTTTGTTATTTCATCGAATGTAGATTTTAACTTTTCGTTTATGATCACTACGACGGAATTTGCCAATGACTGTATGAAGGTCTGGTCTCCGAGCAAGTTTTTTAGCGAGCTGTCCAACAAGCCCCTTATATCGCTGGCTTGTGACTGTGTTAAAACCATTTTTACTAATTATCAAGCACTTTCCACGTAGCTTTCCCGACGGTATTCTCCCTTGCTCGCACCAACTACTACGTACACCAGTTTATATTATTTTATGCACCGATTTTACTAGCTATTTCACAATTTTTCCTCTGACAACCCACCGAACGTGTTTACTCTCCGCGCGCCATTTTGTACGCCATTTTGTACGACGATAGAAGCTCATATTTCAAAAATTGCTGCTCAATTGATTTATTGTAGATCAACCAAGCAACAAAGCAATAAGAAAATAATTAAGATTTAACTTTTTGGGTTCCCGGGATTTAGATTTATAATCCCGGGATCCCGAAAAAGCTCATAATTTGTCGGGGTCCCGTAATCCCGGGATTGGAAGCCCTAGTGTGCATCATGCTGGCTCCTGGCATAACATACGTGTCGGCATCTGGGGCGGGCTTACGAACGTTGGGACATATTTGTATAGTTCGTGCAAGTACGAATGCGAAGGGAGGTATCTGAAGAATGAATTCCTCTTGCGTGTACAAAGAGGTTCTAACGTGCAATGATTAACTAGAGCAGTTGTTGGCTTCCATTAAATGTTTGTGATGGATGGGGGGTTGAATTTGTCAACTGCTAAAACTACAAATAAAATAATATTGTGAGAGCTGTCGATGCTGCAGTACCTGGTTCATCCAGTATTAACAAATGTAAGCATATTATACATTTATCAAAAAAAAAGGAAATACAATGCGTTTTTGGAAATACAACGTTTTTCAGTACGGTTTTCGCAAAATAATAAAGATAAGCGTGTGTGCGTGGTTTATAACTAGTGCTTGGCTATAGTAAAAGTTGAAACCAGCTACATTAAAAAGACATATTCACACAAAATATGCCTTTTTTGGTAATAGCCTGTACAGTTTTTTAAAGGCTGTTGCAGTCCTCAAAAATATCTTGAAACCATGTTCGTGTTGATAAAAAATACTGAAGAGCACTCTATGAAGCCGCTTACCTAATCACAACTGCTAAAACACCTTACACAATTGGTGAAGAATTAATTCACCCGGTTGCGATTAAAAGTACTGAAATTATCCACGGAAAAAATATGCAGACGAGTTAAGAAACATGTCAAATGATAGGGTGAGTACACGAATTTCGAAAATTAGAAAAGACCAGCAAAAGAAACTAATTATAATAATAAAAGACAGTCCAAAATTTGCAATTCAGCCGATGAATCGACTGAGATCATAAAAATCGCACAGCTTTTGACTTATGTTAAATATCGTTATGACAACGGTGTTCACGAAGAATTAGGCCGTTTGCACACGCACCGGCAAAAGCGGTTCGAAAAACCGATATTTGCACCCGTGACAAGTTTTGGCAACGGATAGAGAAAATTGCTGCTAAAACGAAAAGCCGATTGTTTCAAATATATTGATCCCACGGCACTCTGAAGCAAAAACAGTTCTATTAAAAGTTGTAGATAATAAAATGTATTCCACTTTAGTACAAAACACTTTGTTCTTAGATTAATAGTACGAGTTATAGCAGATGAAAGCGGCTCGAATGCAGATATCACAGATAGAATTGGATCAAAATCAGTTAAGAAGATAAGGGATAAAATCATCTTTTATAGTGTGCGCGAGTTGTTACTGCTGCTCTTACTATATTTCCTTTAGAGATGATGACGTGAATTAAAACAAGCTTAAAAAACATGAGATTACTGTTTGATTCTAGTTAATATCAGTACCTCGAAGTTACACCCCAGTCTACCACAGTTTTGTTGATGAGGAATTAAATTTGAATACCGCAATCGTCAAAATCGGTTAAGCGGTCCAAGAGAAAATTAGTTTTGACATTGTGACTACTTTTTGATTAGCCCCTAATTCTTTTGAGCAGTAGATTTGAACTAGTTTTAATTGCCGATAATATGGCGACTGTACCAATTATTACAGAAATGTTAAATTGCCTCTAATTTTAATAACTTAAAAGATTACTGATAATGTTATGTAAATTACCGGTAGATTACTTAAATTTTGGGTAATATAACTTAAATTACTAGTAATATTATCATAAACTGCTTTCGGTTTTATTACGTATATTAAGGATTATTGGATGTGTAATATTACCATTGCGTAGCGTCTAATGTGTGTAAAATATCTTATGTGTGAATCATTAAAAATTGGTCGCGCAATAATACACACGTCTCAACATTAAATCTAGTGAGAAAAAAAAGCACAAGGAAAAATAAACAAGCAAACAAATTGCTATTGAAGTATTTTCTATTGAAATAAACAAAAACTAACATTTAAAAATATACAGTGTGTCTCAAGTGACGTCGAATTGTAAGGATACTTTTGTAATTAATCTGATAGAAAGTCGGTTAATATGGATAAGTTCACATTATTTGATGGCACTGTACGATTACCAAATACAAATTCATTCTACCAAAAACAGAAGTGCAAAAAGCGGGTTTTAAAATAGTTGTGAGATGCAGAATAGCTCCAAAAACTTCTGTTAAGGATGCGCTTAAACCATTTTTAGATATATTCAAAACTGAAAAGAATCTGTCAATGCTCACTTGTGTTAGTGGAAATATGCAGGGTGTCAGGTAAAGATGTTTGAACAGATTACTCTACATGGTAACACTACCGGGGAGCCGGAAAGTGTCTGCCTAATTGTTTTAAGTTTTTAAAGTTCAACAACAGATTTCTCTCCGTAGTAACTCTACCGGAATACCAGCAATAGTGTTCGAGAAACTGTTTTCTTTGGAGTACCCTTCGTAGGAACACTACCGGAGAACAGCCTCACTCTCCATATGGCCATAGGCTAAGACGGCAATAGTGTATGGGAAACTGGTTTCTTTTGAGTACCCTTCGTAGGAACACTGCCGGAGAGCAGCCTCACTCTCCATATGGCCATAGGCTAAGACGGCAATAGTGTATGGGAAACTGGTTTCTTTTGAGTACCCTTCGTAGGAACACTGCCGGAGAGCAGCCTCAGTCTCCATATGGCCATAGGCCATAGACGGCAATAGTGTATGGGTTGATGTTAAAAAATACCATTGGAGTGCAGCCTCACACTCCGGTGCCTTGGGGATAGTATTAGTGAGCTAAAAACGTTATGTTAGATACTGGTTTATTATAAAAATCTTTGGGCTTATATACAAAAAATCGTCTTAAAGCTACTACAGTGGTAAACTTTCTTAATAAAACACATGCAAGTATAAATAAAAACGTTGATAACCACTGGATTCCAATTCCACGCTGGTCTGATGATTTTGCTGACTCCCCGTGTGATCGTTCTTGGTTCCCACGAAATTTCCTTGAATGTGGCGTGACCGTCCGATTTGGCTGAATTGCACATGGACATATACACGTTTACCTAGAAGTTTAACGTTGTGTCGCTATTTTTATAATAGGATGTGAGAATTTATCTTTATTATTCGCATAAAAGAAATATTTTGTTTAATTAAATTAAACAGTGTTCCAAAAATTAGGGACCTGATAGAGGACGTCACTGCCATCCAAAAAGTGTATATGCACTTTTGGCTTCCGACGCTTGATTAAAATGATATAGCTATTTTATTTTTCAGTTCTGTATTCCCTTAAAAATATAACTAATTACAAAGTCGGCGCTGTTAATTTTAACAGAAAAAAAAATAAAAAAAAATAATTTTGCAAATGCTGCTCAAAATGTTGCCCTTCCATGTGAACGCACATTTCAGCACGTCTCACAGTGGTTGAAAATGCGGATCTAGCCGTTCAAAATTATTTTGGCGCTGTGCTCCAATTTAATCCAAATGTACGTAAATCTGTTCTTAGATAACCAAATGACTCAAAACCAATCAGTTTGTCACCCTAGAAAATTTAGTTAACCTAGAGTAACGGGCTAAAGTCCGATGTTGATTTCTATACTATTTTTTACTTTCCCTATAAATTCTCGTTTGTAGTCTAGAACAATTTATTAACAAATGATTGTGAATGTTGTTGGTCTAAACTTTAATATGACCGTATGGTCTGCGGATGAGATTGTGATTTTATATTAAATATTTATAAATGAAAATTCATAAGTTTAATTAAGCTTACAGTTTTTTGCAATAAATGGAAGCAAAATTTTCATTTTGTTTTTGATAGATTACTTACTTGGCAATATGCCCACATAGAAGTGATTGTCATAATATGTCATATTTGGCTAATTTTTTATTTTTAGTGTCAGCCGACGTAATCTCTTATCGGAAGTTGATGGAGGAAACGCGGTGTTACCGCATAATTTAGTCATATCTAAATTTAATAATAATAGAATTTGTCTAAAATATATGTGAAATACAGGGTGCTTCATAACTAATGTAAAAAATCTGATGTGGCCAGGCACATGACTTTATCATACAATATATAAAATTAATAGTTTAGCTGCATGATAATCTATTTGATTGAGATCAGTCGTGTCTGCATTACATAAAACTAGTTAGCCAGGATTTAACAGATAAATAAATAATTAAATAAATAAATAATTCCTTTATTAAAATAAGACAATATTAAATGCAACAAAATATTATTTATATTTAGGGCGCAGTTCAGCACACTTGCTTCCAAATTGCCTGACTCTTCCACTCAACCCCTTACGCAAACTAGACATAATTGTAGCAATATAAAAATAATTCCGAGAACTTATCACAACAAAAACAAACAAAAAACATACTCTAGAGTCTAATTACACGTAATTGCAGCAAATCCAACTCAATAAAACATCGCACCTGCCCATAAAAAATAAAAAGCCTCCAATGTGCGCTCGATGCCTAAAGTCGCCCCTGTTGAGCAAACAGACAACGTTTCACCTTTCGCCCAAAACTGTTTAACGATAAATTTTTCATATCTTCCCTGCGACCATTGTATATGTGACTGACCTAGTAAGAGAATGGCCGTTTATACAGCTCAGTGCGATGGGCAGGTGGAGCAAACAAACCCCCGAATCTTAAATTAAGGTTATGGACATCCGTTCTACAGCATATCTTCCGCAAGAGGTATTGTGGGATCCTAGTAAATAGCAACTTATGATACAATATTGCTGCATGCAACACCCTAGTGTTATCCATGTTCAACCACCCCAAGTCGCCCAGCCCATTCGATGCATGATCATACTTCGTCAAACGAAAAACAAACACAACACATGCATTTTGGACACGCTGCCTATCCGACGCCATCAGGCAAGGACGGTACACGGTATCACAATATGAGATCTTTTGATAACTACTGTCAATATAAATTGTTAGATAATGTCAAATCATCAGCATTTGTCACTATATAGTATTAAATCAATGCAGATCCGACCGATCTCGATCAAATAGAATTTGCTCTTGCAGCTAAATTATTACTTTTACCAAAAAATATCATAGCCGTAAATTATTCAAAATTTCCTCTGCTTTAATTTATTATTTAACTATTTTGACGAAATTACAGAAATGACGGCTCATTTCTAAAATCCTTGAAAAAGGCTTATAGTAAACACCCAGTTCCTTTGGACTCTTTTGAACCAAAAGCTTTTCAGCTCTAAGTTTGGTCATGAACCTGCTAAATATGAAGTTCCGTGCCGATAACTTTAGCAGTTTCTTCGGAATCGAATTAACAAAAATTGAGGACATATTTCCGCTAAAATCTCAAAGATATTTTTCGGCACGATTACAGTACTTTACATACTGCGTATGATAAAGTAAAAAGTAGACCATTACCATCGGAAGTGCTTCAAATGCTTACATGTGCTTACACTAGTAATGAGCTCGAAGTACATTCAAATGCAGAATCAGACGATAATAGGGATGAAGATGATTCTCAATAAATGACTCATTAAATATTGCAAATCGCGAATTCGTTAATTCTATTGAGAGTTAATTTACTTTAGAATTATTATAATATTACATTTATTTTCTTAATAATACAAGTATATTAAATTTGGACAGATATCATTGACGCGGAGATATGTAGTGAATTGGTTAGGAAATTCGGAACAATTTGTTTTTGAAAGTGCAATTATTCGTTTTATGAAGGGTAAGATTTTAGTTGCTTGATATAGCAAAATATTTGAAGGATTGTCCTTTCTGTTGTTAATTTATAATATTTTACTTGTATTTGCAGTTTATATACTATCATATACATATAGTTTCAAAATTTTAAAGCAAACTTCGTTTCTCAATTTCAACCACGTCGAAAACCACCCCTGGTACTTAAGATTATTTTTAAACATATTACTTGTATTTGCATTTATAATATTATCATATGTGCATGGATTCAAAATTTTAAAACAAACTTCATTTCTCAGTCTCAACTCCGTCAAAAACTACCCCATTGGCACTTAGATTTTTTTTACTATTTTTCTAATATTCACAGGTTGGGTATTATTGTATACAACAGGCTTCAGAACTATAAAAGTACTTTTTTTATAAACCACCCTCACAACTCACCCCATAAGTACATCGATTTTGTATCATTTTTTTCAGTATTTTCAGGTAAAATGTTCTCATTGTCACCACGTTTTCGAATTTTTTAACGCCAAACATAGGTTTCAACCCCCTCAAAACATCCCCCCTAAGGGTGAAATTTTTTTTACTATTTTTTCGCAAATCTAACGGATATTTTGAGCTCATTTACATAAAAAAATAATTTTGAACAGCTAAAAGTGCAAAATCGACCACTGTGCGTCTTCCCAATTCTCTGCCGGACTCTCGGCAGCACTCTACTCTAGGCACCACTTATTCGCTGTACCAATTCATTTCTGGTAGCAATCCTGTGTCCCTGTGTGTATAAACTAAATCTTTTAGGTGACCCCACAAGTAATAATTCAAACGATTTAAATCAGTAGATCTGGCTGGCCATGCCACAGGACCGCCTCTACCAATCCACCTTCCAGGGTAAAACATTAAATGACAATTTGCCAACAGACAAACAACCTATAAACAACGCCCATTCAACGCCGACGAGCTATAATATAACTTTTTAATGAAGCATCGAAAGCCAAAAGTGCATATACACTTTTTGAATAGCAGTGACGTGCTCTACCAGCTCACTAATTTTTGGGTACACCTTTACCGAACAGCCTGTATAGCAAACGTATATTGCTACTTTCAACTTAGATAAACAATAAATACTGTTTCTTAATCTTATTAACCATTTAAAATCTCTTGTTCCCTATTTTAAATTTCGTAAACGTCTTTGCTTCAGTTAGAAAAATTGTAATTGCTCTAAGTAGGCATCAAAGTCTGATTTTTCATTTACTGTCTACTGAGGCAACAACCGAGCCGGAGGTTGCGTCGGTAATAGTTTTCCGACTCCGACTCCGACTCCACCTCCTCTGAAATTTTCATGAACACCGACTATAGGCAAAACTGGGAGAGCTGAAGGTGATTCATCGCTTAAAATCGTATGAACCAAGATATGAACGTACCGCGTGAATTGGTTATTAGCTGTGTATATTAAGTTGCCTACTAGGTAGTTCGTTCAAGATTAATATTTAATTATTAAAAATACTGTCATTTAATTGTGATAATTGTCCTATCTAATTTATATATCCATCATTAGCATGTTTAACAGAAGCAAAGTGAAAACATACCAACGAAAACATCTTGTTCACATCACACGTTCGCGCTCGAATTGGAGGTTAGGTTGCTACCGCTGTCATTCGTTCTTATGGTTCTAAGAACAGACGTACTTTTTTGTCTTGCGCATTTAAATTATACAGCAGACGTATGAAAAGTATGCTATTTCGTTTTAACACGCGTCAATATTTAGAAATATTCTGTAACGTATGTCTAAAATAACAGCTGAAATCTATGAGTAATCTTCAGCTCTCCCAGTTTTGCCGACTCCGACTCTGCAGCCCTGCAAGTAATACTGTATGGTTTACGCAGTACATACTATGTTTAAAAATACGATAAGTTTTGTCGAATTTGATTACTTTAATCTTAACTCAAAAACGAGTTTTTATTACTAATAGAGTAACGTGGATCATATCAACAATTTTCTTAATTTCCGAGTTAGATTAAAAACTTATTGTAAACTTAACTTTTTTTAGATCCAAATGCAACGTTCTACGATTATATCGAAGCAATATTTCCTCTAATGTGCGCCATTATATTACTGTTCAATTTCGCCGTGACAGTCGCCACTAGACGCGAATTAAAAAGTCTTTTCACCCGCGTTGGAAATTTTCAAGTGTATGGACCACCAAGAAATTTTGAATTTGTTAGAAAGCATTTGGATGCTTTCATCGGTTTCCTATCCGTATACATAACGGTAGGATTACTGCTGCTAAGTACCAAGATGCTGGTGGATATGGAATCTTTTCGCCAACTAAACCAACTTCAAGGAAGAGATGTGGTTTGCGGCTTTGTCACAGGTCTGGACTACATGCTGTATGATATCAAAACTGGTTACTTGTGGTATATCCATCTCGTCATCCAGTTCTATGGCGTATGGGCAGCGTGCTTTGGTGGAGTTATGCTCGGCTGTGGTATACTCATCAGTGCTGAATTAGTCGTTATCAGGATTCAACATTTGGGGGAGCTTGTGCAGGACTGTATCAACTCTGATTATGATGACAAAATTAAGAAGCGGAAATTAAACAACTGCATACGATACCACCAAGATATTATAGAGTAAGTATGCATACTTACTGTTTTATCCTGTTTAAATGTTAACCTTTCGATTACCCGCCCGTCGCAGAGTGCAGAGAAATCCCGAAAACGTGGCTAAAGCTCGTATAAGCTTGTGCCTTTGAAACACGCACGTTAAACATGCTCATGAGAGGTTTTTGGTGTCTCTAATTCCAAATATAATATCAGATTTTCAAAATTCAAAGTGGCGGCACCAATATGGCAACCGAATATGAAAATAATTTTCAAATTGGATGAAACTTATATCCTGCAATATCACAAGACTTCTGATTCGAAATCTGACATCAGATTTTCAAAACTCAGAATGTCGGAACCTACTTGGCAACCGAAAATGTAATAATATATCAGTTGCATAAAACTTATTTCCTGCAGTACTGCTACCCTCCGGATTCCTTATCTGATAACTAATTTTTGAAATTCAAAATGGCGGAATTAATATGGCGACCAAAAGTTTAAACAAATTTCGAATTGCATGAAACTTGACTTCTGATTCCAAATCTGACATAATCTGACAGGTCCCGTCAGGACTGTTTAGAGGGCTTCGAATGTACGATTGTATGCAATTTAGTATTATTATTATCGACTTTAGCCTTGCAGAATTTGCAACCGTTCTAAGCTTATCACAGATATATTTGATTTTAAAAATTTTCTCTCTACAACTGAGTGAATTCCAACTAATATTGCTTTCGCATCGTTTATTACGTGCTATAAGTTAGCTCGTATGTCAAAAACAGTAGAACGACGACAAATTGAGTTAGCAGTCACGTGAGTTATTGAGAGATAATGTTTAAGGCTCCCGTCTCAATTCAAATGGCGCGCTTTTGTACGAAGCTTCAAAATAGAAAAATGTTACCAGATGTAGATGGCGCCAGTATAACCAAATCTGAATTTATTTCTTATTTACTACATTTGACGATTTAACCTATGTTTACGATCTAGAGTTACCATGTCCCGATGACCATTGATTGCACAACATAGTATAATAATGCTGACTCTGTATTAATTATGTATAAGTACTCTAGTTATTGTGTCCATCCTTAGTCTAGTAAGAATCGTGTAATTAGATACGCTGACTCCGCGTCACACGGCATTGCACTCAAATCGTTCATCCGGTATTACGCGTTAAACTTGTATTTTATATTTGGTGTTATAATTAAAATAAACGTTTTAAAAACTTAACCAACAGACTTTGATATTTATCTGGCGCAGTCGGTAGTTTCCGGTAAACTCGAGTGATAATTTTGTGTCGTGTCTCAAATCGATCCGATATACAAAAACATTCGTGGTGAACTTTCAAGTTCTTAATACCGGATATCCAAGCATCAATCGAACCAGCCGAGGACGACGCTCCAATTGCCGAATTCCTGGACTATTTCAATTACTACGGCATCCCTCAAGAAATTCGATTCGATCAAGGTTCCGAATTCAACAATAAACTAATAAAGGAGCTAGCAGCATTACACAAAATTACATTACACTTTGGTACCGCCAAGAACCCTGAAAGTCAGGCTAACGTGGAAAGGTTCCACTCCACCCTAATCGAACATTTAAGATGTCTCGAAGACGACCCTAGTATACCGAAGGAAAGAAAAATGCGTATGGCAACAATTGCGTATAACAACGCCATCAATAGTGCCATTGGAATGACACCGCTTGAAGCTCTCTTCGGACATACCAGAACAAGGAACCCCATGGATTTAATCTATGATACAAAGACTTATCAACATCTAATCGACAAACATAAATCCAGAATGGCTATTATGTATCAAGGACTAAAAGAAAAAGACCAGGCAAGAAAATCGAAGACACACGAAAAACAACAGGAAAACGTAAAAATTTCCACGTGGAAAATCGGAGAAAAGGTGTACGTCGAAAACATAACAAAAAGTAGTAAAATCCTTAAGCCTTACTTTGGACCCTACACCATTATAAAGGTAAACGATAATAATACTGTCGATGTCCAAACCCGTCGAGGGATACAAACATACCATACAAGACGACTCAAACACGGTATTGTTCCAGATGCCACTGGACCAACGCCGACGTCAGAATAACCTCATTAGATGGAGCGCTATTCCCCCTACATCTGGGAACAGCCAGAAACCAAGCGAGTTACTGGACAACAGCGATACGTTGCGATCTCGAAAGCTTAATAACAACAATTGATAAGCTGAACTCAGAATACAACAAATTGGCGATCATGGTGAAAGAAATAAAAAGTGATCAAGATAAAACCTCTTTCGAAACACTTCTTAGGAGCCTACAAGACCTATTAGGACAACTAAACTTCGTTAGTAAACAGCTAGTCCCACCAAGAAGACAACCAAGGGGCGCGCTAAACTTTGTTGGTTCCATAATAAAAGCAGTATCTGGCAATCTCGACGCAGAAGATGCAGTTAAATATGATAAACTTATCGAAAACCTAGAAATTCACCAGCAGGAACTTATAAAAGACGTAGAAGCTCAAATTCACGTCTCACGAGGAAGCCTTCGCGCGTTCGAAGATAACTTAAAGATCATACAGGAAAACCAACTCGAGACAGCCCAACGTATAAACACCGTGCAACAACACTTGAAGGACCAAGGTGATAAACAAACATATTTCAATTTCTTTATAAGAGCAGAAACTTCACTACAAGTGGCAATACAGTCAGCTCTAACAGTATTGGGACGAATTTCTACAGCAAAAACTTTCGCCAAACTCGAAACTTACCATCCAGCAATCATTCCATCAGATGAACTTCTCGACGAACTACAATTTATCCAAAACTCGATTACCGAACAACAAATTCCTTTAAGCCCTACAGAAGAAAATTTGTATCAAATAGAAAAAACCATAACAGTGAAAGCATACATGAAAGGTCACGTGCTTACGTTCTTATTAGAAGTGCCATTAGTCGAAACTACATCTTATCAGTATTACCACTTAATCCCATTACCAATTCCACAAAATTCAAGTTATCTCATCCTCAATATCCCACAGCCATACCTTGCAGAAAATAAAGATAAATATTTCACTACAGCCTCAAAGTGCAAGGAATTCCAACGAGAGCAATATTTATGTAAAGCCACAAGTCTCGACGCAGGCAAACGCCCAAGCTGTGCCTATCAACTATTGAGACACCTGTCAACATCCGTATGTAGCCACACCAGATGGTCCCGCCTGGATACAGAAAGCATTCATCCCACCGACTCAGAATGGATCTTATTCCAAGCCAACTACACCGCAGAAACAGCGTGCGAAGATCGGCAAGAAGTTCGTCAACTGCAAGGAAATTTACTGGTCCAAGTCACCCCAGACTGTACCGTCCATCTAGGAAGAGAGATTCTTCGAACCACGACCAACTACCTACCAGATCGACAATTTCATCTAGCCCCGATAAATCTATCCAGTATCCCGGAAGAACAACCGCAATGGCAGCTTGAGGACCTTCACTTGAAGAGTCTCCAGTTACAATCACTCGAAGACGCAAGAACCAATTTCAGCGAACTCGACAGAAAATTCCAGGAACTGAGAAGCAGTCATATTATCAGCATAGGTAGCTCAACGACCTCGCTAGTGACAGCAACATTCCTATTGCTAAGTATATTGGCCACCGGACTCTGGTATTTAGCGAAGATGAAACATCGCGCTAACGACACCCCAACGACCCAAGGCTCGGAATCTATCAATCCCAACCCTTGGCTCTCTCCAAGAAGGGAGGAGTTACCATGTCCCGATGACCATTGATTGCACAACATAGTATAATAATGCTGACTCTGTATTAATTATGTATAAGTACTCTAGTTATTGTGTCCATCCTTAGTCTAGTAAGAATCGTGTAATTAGATACGCTGACTCCGCGTCACACGGCATTGCACTCAAATCGTTCATCCGGTATTACGCGTTAAACTTGTATTTTATATTTGGTGTTATAATTAAAATAAACGTTTTAAAAACTTAACCAACAGACTTTGATATTTATCTCTAGTAGTGTCAGTGCTTACTACTGTAATTGACAGCACGTTACGGTCTTTGTTTTTGACTTATAGAGGAGTTTTATTGTTCGGAGTTATAAAGTGTGTGGGAGTTTGTAGTATATGTTTGGAATATCTTATTTTTGAGTGGTGATTATATAGTTTACGGTTATAATAGTTATAAACAGATTTAGTAGGTTAGGTTCTAAATAACATGTTTCGATAAATTGATACATATTTAGTAGCAGATTATATTTTCCCTTTAATATTTATTTTTTGTTGAAGTACCCTCAGTTTAATTTCGAAAAGGTAAGATTTGGTAAGCAACAATTACATATTATTTTCTGCCCACAATGCTAAATTTACTAATCATTAGTTGGGATAATGGGTTGCTTATCCCATTCTCGAAGGAGTTATTCGAAAAAGAAGGGCACAAATCCACTAATTGTGGCAGCAAAACTAAGGTGGGCAAGATTTCAAGAGGTTTTACGGTATGTTTTATTTTATACAAATAGGTATGCTATAATTTAAACTATTATTACATATTTTAGATATGGAGATGTACAGCCGAACTCTCCGGAATCGTTGTCACTGGATACTGTGGAAGATTCTGCAGTGGAGATGCCAGAAAGCAGTGTAAATTTGAGTACTGATAATGCATGCGGAGCAGACAATTAGGACGTTGAAATATTTGTTTCTTATTAATCTTATTATACACACATGCATATCACTGGAAACGATAGAAGATTTCAGTTACCCGTCACACCTTCCGAAGTGAATTCCTTATAAGACGGATTTGTCAAATATGTCGTACAGTTTCTGGGGAGAATAGTGTCATGTCAATGTAATAAATGTCAAGTTTTTCCCTCTTTTCCAGAAAGTTCGTCATGAATTTTCAGTCTGTTAACATATGTATAATAGACATAAACATTCATCTGTTGAGGGTATGACGTAACTGTTCCACTATTCCCCGCGGAAATTATACGTGATACTTTATATACAGGTGTCCTGCTTTTTTCCCACAATATTATTTTTCAAGTAGTAATTGTCATACTGAGTAAACCAGACATTTGTATAGATTATAGAAGTACTCAAAAAAATTAACCCTGTTATTATCAATCCCACCCGTTTCTATATTGGGAAGTGTGGAGTATTTTGTGCAAATGCGTTTTATAGTTCATTTATTATACATATATTTAATTTACGTATTTATTAAAATAATTCATATGTATACGTGAGTTGTACAGTTACTGCCTAAGCCCTAGTTCCTCCTTCAAAAAGCGTTAGGTACATAAGTATATTATGGAGTACATTAATATAACAAAATATCTACTACAAAAAGAATATTAATCGAATTTTACAAAACAAATTTCAATGAATATACAGGGCTCAAATATTTTAAAAAAATTTGCATTCTTGTAATTAGAACATGGTCAAAATATTACATAAGACATGCGAGGTGGTGCAGAGATATTTAATTATTTAGTAAATTCCAAAATTTCTCAAATATAATTTATAGGTACTAATATAATATTAATTTCTTAGCACGTAGCATGCATTTTGTTTGAAAGTGGTTGTAAACATCTGTACAAGAAATCGATTAGATTTACCCATTAATAATATTAAAATAACTGGGAAACAATAGCAATTTTCAAGTACAGGAAACCAACTAAGTTGTCTTCCATATGTGGATATACATATGTAATTTGCAAATATAACAAATATACTATTGATAATATATTTATAATACAACATACGTATAAAATATAATATTTGTACAAATGTTGAAACGAGTCGTTTTGAGTTTTCTAGTTGATGATATAGTACTTCCACTATCGTTATTTCAAATAAATA
The DNA here is from genome assembly GCA_964023965.1 of Melinopterus prodromus. Classification (NCBI taxonomy): domain Eukaryota; kingdom Metazoa; phylum Arthropoda; class Insecta; order Coleoptera; family Scarabaeidae; genus Melinopterus; species Melinopterus prodromus. The sequence goes on from OZ030393.1 coordinate 22,999,648, forward strand.
CATGATAAATACCAGTTTAGTAAAATGCGCATTTAAGTCGCGCCATCTAGTTTTGGATACCTGAACTATCGCTATAGTAAACATTCTTGCCAACTCACTAGAATACACCAGGATGCAATTCTAGAGAAGTTCGGAAAAAAGTAACCTGTGCTCTTATAGTTAACATTTAATGTACTTTTATAATGTATTACAGCAGACAATAATCAGATGCAACTGCCATCGGAAAGCTTTTCTATATCTGAAGTCTACAATTTTTTAACAGTAAAATTTGCATAAATAATCGGCATAAATATTGAAATCCTTTCCGATGGCAGTAGCGCAAAGACCTACAGAAGCGAATGGTAGCGAGCATTTCACGATTGGCGCAATAATTATAGCGTGGGTTATTTTGGCGTTTTGGGGGTAGGAGACGGGAGCCTTAAAACCGAAAATACAGAGATAATGGACAGCATTGCAAATTCTGTCATGTTTATTGAAAGGCGACAATTGATCGTTCTACATTGGGCCTTGCTAGATGAACACGAGCTAGAAATTGTTATAGGAAATTAACACCAATTACTCCTAGCATATTAACAAGCAATCAAAGGTCTACAATATTGGTTGAAAATCATACAAAATCTTAAATTCTAGGATAAGAGTTCAATGATTTTGAAATAAGATAGAAAAAAGTCAATTTACATGAAATTCACTTAATATGAATATATAATTATTAGGAGTTGTCGAGGCTACAGGTCGCAACCGTGGCTAACAACAAAGGAATGTGTTAAAACTGTAAAGACAGGCAAATAAAATTCCAACGTTTCTTATCTTGTTTATTTGTGGTATTTGTGGTACCACAAATAAACAAGAATAAGAAACGTTGGAATTTTATTTGCTTGTCTTTACTATTCAACGCATTCCAATGACCATGGAGACCTTCATCCCACTAATGTTAAAACTGTCACTACTACACTAATAGTACATTGATTTCTAGGCATGGACAATTATACCATACCCTTTTAAGCGTATCCCTACCTGTTTTCGCCCAGATTTTTTAAAATTTTAGCGACAAAACCGTGTATTTTAGATTCATCCCAATTTGGAGGCATTCCCGTCTCCATTATTATTTCTTTGTGTAAAATTTTTCTAATAAAATAATTGGAAGATTTGGTAAATTCTTGTTTTGCTTGGTTTGTTTCAGTATAGTGGATGAGATAAACCAAGTCTACATAGTAATAACTACTCCACTGCAAATAAATTATGGTTTGGCTATTGGGTTACAAGTTCTCTCCCTTTTGATGGTAAGCTATGATATTGTTATCATTTCAATAATATATAATATTATATCAATACTAATATTTCACTAACAAATACATGCGTAGAAAGTAACATTTAGGACTAGCGCGAACGCATTGGCCTGGGTTGGAATCCTCCTCCTAGCCTGCATGTTGGCAGAAAGGCTAATCGGAAAGGTATCAAACTTACATATAAAAAAAGCACCGTGTATTGTATATAACACACTATTGAAGTAAAACAGCTTTACACAGTCTACATTCACATCAGGTAGGCAATACACGCAGCTAGTGTTTATAGCAAATGTATTACAAATTTAACCTAAAATTCCACCTGTGCACCTGTGCACGCATGCAGGGTGTAGAGAGGTTGTAGCCTTGTGCAAGCTTTTTGCTCACTCACTCTGGTCATCACTCAGAGCATAACCATAACCGATTCTGTCTAAGGTGGGATTGGGACCACGAAGAGCATCCGTACCCTCTCGTCTTCTAGGGACGGCCATTCGAACATGATGTCAGTTACCGTCAGTTGATGAATGTCAATTGATGTCAGTTCGAAACATGTAGCCAATTAGACCTACAATAAATACATCAGTAGTGAACCAATTGAGCTGTTTAGTTACCATCTCCTTGGCAGGTGGGCGTATCCGTTAGTTGTATATTGAACATACGTTTCCGTACTTTACACTGCGCAGTGAGAAGTCCAATAATGAGACGTGGCTTACTTGTGGGAACCTGAAAAGTGGCTGGCTTACTGGTTGTCGTGGATGGATACCTAAGTGTCTCAATGGCAAGCGAGCCACCTATTATGGTGTCGCTCCTCTAGGTGAAAGTACTGTGGGTAATGTTCTATTCCATGTGTCCCAGAGCGATGCTGGCGAGCGATTTTGCGATTTTTTTTAGCGAGCGAAAAAAGTCGTGCAAAATCAAACAAACACATTGAAACCAAAGCAACACGCTTCAAATCGACTAGCTAGTAAGCATGCTGCTCTGGTGCAACGTTCTAGACAACTTTTAATTATTTATTGTCGCGAGCGATAAAAATCGCAAAATCGCTCGCTAGAGTGCCCGTACCTTTAGAGGGCATAATAAAGGGTTCAGGTGCACCTCTCCGTGCCAGTCTGTCGGCGCATCATTACCGTTTCTTTTGGAATGCCACTTGATCCATGTGGGGGTGATGTTGTTTTTCAATACTGTTACTACCAGGGAGTAGCAGTCCAGTGCTAGCCCCGATGTAAAACGAAATGTTGGAGTGCTATGGTGGTTTGCCTCCTGACAGCGAACATCACGACTTATTAGATTTACTAATGGTGTTTGAGGCGGTTTGAATACCGTAAGTTTCGCCTGGGTTACGGCACGAAAGACTACTTAGCGTCAAATAATTTCTTAACGTAGGTGAGACCGCTATGCCCCAACTGTAGGAACGGCTGAGTCTCATGAAAGGAGAGACGCGTTTTACTGAAGACTCCATTCTTTTTGCTGATTAGTGATTACCTCCCGCAGTGTTTAAGCGCCGTGCCGGGACGGGCGCTTATCTCAAGTCCCTACGGTCAACTGTTAGTACTGGTAAGACGTAACAAAATTGGGCTATACCTTGATTCCGATATACGATAAAACAACTAATAATCAAGAAAATGTACTTACAATCAATGAGCAGAAGACAGAATACATGATATTCTCAACAAAAACACAGAACATCGAATTAAATGTAACATTCAACGAAACACAAATTACACAAACTAGAAGGGTAAAATACCTAGGACTAAAGATAACAGATAATCTGAAATGGGAAGCACACATAGAGACAATCAAGAACAAAAGTGCGAAGACCATAGCCGCAATAAGCCGCACTACATAAAATCAGCCATGTACTACCTGAGTGCATCAAAAAAACAATCTACATCAGTCTATACAGATCCAACATGAACTACATGATACGTATCTGGAGTAACACCAAACAAGGCAATATCAATAAATTACATCAACAACAAAAGAAGATTTTGAAAGCCCTATACTGCCTTGATCGAACAACACCCACACACGACGTCCACAACACCACAAAAGAGCTCACAGTAAAACAGAGAGTAATAAATAACAGAATTATACTAATACACAAGATCAATACAAATATGATAAAAACTGAAAGAAAATTAAAGAAATCCGGCGAAATCCATGAGCGCACAACAAGAAGTAGGCGGCACATCAGATCAGAAAGATCTAGAACGTACCGTTACGCTCCTTTTATACAAAGGAAGAGTCTCTAGACACATACAACAATCTGGAAACAGCCACAAAAAAACCTAAAATATGAACGTTTCAAACTAAATATAAAGTCACTGATTCTGCAGGGAAGAGTCAAAGCCTAAACAACCAGCTCGAACAATCAAGAAAACGGTACCCTCGAAACCATTAGCCCGAGATCGGATATTTCGTCCTAATCCCGAGGTGAAGATGAAGGGAGAAAACATTACAATCAACAATTTTATAAACGTTTCTTGTAATACATTTATATATTTTATATGTAGATATATTGAATAAAAATCTTAATCAATACCAAAAAAACGCACCTAAAGCTTCTGTAGTGCCAAATTCAATAATTTGTGGGAAAACGCCTATTGTTCAGGCTGGTTATTTGATTTATACAAAGTGGACTGTATAAGGGAATTTGCGCTCACCGGTGGTAGCTCATTCTGAGGTCACCTTGGCCGTAAAATTTGTCCTGATCTTCCTGAAGGGGTTGAGTTGTAATACTGTACAAATACACTGACTGCACTGCAGGGTTGGGCGAGAGTAGGTCACTACGTCACGTGCGAGAGGGTTGTCCGGGAAAATGTATATGTTTTTCACAAGACTTCACAATATAGTTCACATACACCGATGCACTGATTTTGAGTCAAAAGGGGTGCGTAAAGCAGGGTAGAACCAAGAATAACACATGCATTTGTGCTGAATGTCTCATGCACTCTAAGCGGCTAACGTAAACTGATACACTGTGGTGAGGAGTGGAATAGGACAACTAGAAGAACTAACAATGATCAACAAACCGTAATAACTTCTGAGTTGTGTAGATAGCACTGAAAGTGATACGGCGTTTGCACTAGATATCTAGAATGCTGAACCAAGAAAACACAGCAAAATTTATTGGATAGTTTTTGAGTTATATCGGCACAAAGATGCAAGATAGATACGTTTTCCATACAAATCAGTCAAATTTTATTTGTTAAACCTTCACCTTAATGCAAACTGAGTTTCAGAGTTCTGAGCTGGCAACAAGTATATATTTCACCGATTGGTATAATCTCAATTTATCGATGAGAAAAGACATTCTAACGATGCTAGTGAGAGCACAGAAGCCATTGGCAATCAAGTCAGGCCCTTTGGGACACATTTCATTGAAGATGTTTACATCTGTAAGTATATATTTTATAGTTTCCCACACATATGAGAGCGTTACTGAGCAATTCACTTTACAACTAAAGGAGGATTCACAACAGTTCACAGTGCATCAGACATACGATATACGAATCAGACAAATTTTTTCGTACGTTGGAAAACCAGTTCACAGTACATACGAATTATCGGACGTTTTAGGAAACAGTATTAAATTTAGTAAATTTGTGGTAGTTCAGCTGGTACATAGTACATAGTTGTATTCGTAACCGTAGTCCACCTAATGGCATGCTAACCAATAAAACACAACTAATGGGTGCGTTCTGCCACTTTCAGCGCTTGAGTTCAGCTGCCGGCAGCAACAACATCAACGCGATTGGTTAGTGAAAGCGCTAGAACTCAGCTTCAAGCGGAAATACACGTGATTGGATCAGACCGTTCAGCCACCGCAGTCTCTGTGCAGGCAGCGCAAGTAGCTTTGGCTGGAACCGGCTGAACGCACCCATTGATTCAAACTGATAGCGTTATCTTTGGGTAAAACTCTTTATTACGATATTGTTGTGTAGGATAAAAAAAGTATGTGTGCACCACGCCCAGAAAGTGGTTTTCCGGGCCTCAAGAAGTGCCCAGCTCGCTACGCTCGCCTGTGCAACTCATCTCTGGCCCCGGAAAAGAACCACTTTCTCGGCTTGGTACACAATATACTATTTCGCATCGTGTGGGATAAAAAACATATTGCATATTGAAAATAGTTTTTACATACACCAGGAATATTGTATCGGAATATTTCCGATACACTTTTTAAACGGAGATTATTTTAAAAAATCATTAAAAAAGATTTTCTGTTTTCTCTTTTTAATTCAGTCCAGAAACATATTGTAGAAGTATTAAAGAGCTTTGTTTTTGGTTTTAGATCATGAAAAGAGCCTATACATATGGAACGATGAAAAGTGGTATTCAATAATACTAGTATTATCCTTGAACAGTACCGACTATAATTTTAAAAGTGTATCTTGTACAACTAGAAAAATAGCCCAATAATGTTATTATTCAAAATGGCTGAATAGTTTTACTTCGATTTTATACTTAAATAATTGTTTTGATATTATCATTTTAGGTTAATAATTGTTAATAAATTATTTTTAGATTGCAATAATTTTTGACATTCAGGTTATGTAACGATGATTTAGATGGCCATAGCAAGAAATGTGCACTGGATTCTTGAAACAACTTTACAGGGAATCTGGATGGCCCGTTTCTACAAGAAGGGAAAGCATGGTGCTCTATCACTTCCACTGTACATGGTTTCGCGTGAACACATTCATTAAATGTTTATTAATCACCAAAAATAAATAAAAAAATATTGATTCTATCTATTTGGATATTGGGGAATTTTGTTTTTTATTTCTAAAGTATTCTAGGACCAACTCCTACCTTATACGTCTTAATCATATTTACGTGATTTACTCTACTCATTTTTGTAATAGACAGAATTCAAGGAAACTTCTGAAAATGTTATTAAAAAAAACAAGCTTTGGTTTTGCCGAGACTAACATCATTTACATATTTGCTCATCAATATTTTTTTCCATTCTTGAAAATGAAAAATATCTCTGACCATCTCTAACGTTATTATTTTTATGGATGTTGTAGTTGGATGGATTTTGAAACATTTTGAGTAAAACACGTTGGAAGTCGTTTTAAAAACAATTAGGTTGATAACCGTAAAACTCCTTCTTATTTAAATTAGGTGAACTTGATTGACACCAGTTATCTGACAATTAGTTAAAACTGTTTATTAATTCACTTTGTCTCAGTCAGGTTTCTCGGGTTAATATAATATTCACGTAGTATGTAACTTCCGAATCGTCAATAGTATAAAATAATACGTTGGTACCAAAGTATGGCCAATATTTCTGGGAAATGTTCGGCTAGCTTAATACCTTGTGATCAAGCCCTAAGGTAAGTCGCTATAAATAGAGGGTCATGCTTCCTAGCTCTTAAAGCTCTTACCCTTTACTTCGAAGTGCTAGGAAAATGACCCTAGAAAACGTATAATATGTCCTCAAATAGTTCATATTCGACTGTACAAGGGTTTCTCATCAGTGAGTGGTGTCAAATAGACACAGACAACATTACACGCGTTCCATTTTTAAAATGGGTAATGAGAAGCCATTCTTGTCAAATATGGTTAAGACGCAAATATTCCTAGAAATACTATCTGCAGAAGGGGACAAATATTACAAACAGAAACTCTTTGTTAGGTAATTACTCTGCGCATATTATATAATATATAATAAAAAGTTCCTGTTTGCTATATCAATTTATTTGCCCTATTATACAATATGGATTTGACTCCCCCAATCTACCCGACAGTGCCCCGAAAACTATCCAAATGAAAAAAATTACATTATTCAGAAAATTGTTCAAAAGTCTTGTGGAATGTTTATAAACATTTGTCAGTTAATTTCCATTTGTCAGTTATTTTCCATTTGTTTAAACAAATTCTATTTGTTTAAATAATTAGTTTTTCTCGAAAATCCGTCTGTTCACTGTGTTTTGAGTTCAAAATGGCAGTTTATTACTTTAGATGGACATGATTAATAAAAAAATGTTGTTTAGACAATCAATTATAATTCATTTTCAACTTTTTCTCTAATTATGGTAAAAACGTTAGTTTATTTGTGAAATTAACTTATGTCGTGGTCGAGATATTTAATCTGTATTATCTAATAAACCCACATTTGCTTAAACAAATGCCATTTCTTTAATTTTTTTTTTTTGCATTTCGCCCAAAATTATTTTTATAGTTCGGTCTGGCCAACTGTTATTCTGAAGTGACATCATTTATATTTTGGGAGGATTTCCAGTGTTTGAATAACAAAATAATATTCGTTTTCAATATTACATCAAATTAGAGTACAGGGAACAGTTTCCAGACAGCACCAAATTAACATTATCTTGCGATACACAGTGGTAGGAAATCAGAATAAGAAATGGAGACAGAAATGTGATTAATAAAATTTCTTGTTTTTAGGAATTTTAATATTCTAAAAACTAATGTCACTACCCAATCTACCGAAAAAAAAATTATGTTGAAAACTAATGATATTTTATTGATGTGGATCCATATTGCAAAGTTATTAATATAAACTGGGTAGCGTAATAAAAGCCTCTTCTCTTTGCATTGTTTTATTTTCATTTACATGGGAGACATGTTTCGGCTTCCGCCATCTATTTGGGACCGAAGATCTAAAATACTGTTTTCTCGCATGATTTCATCTTTTTTTAATAAAATAAAACGGTGTATCAAATCTGCAATTTAATATTATTACTTGAAATACAAATTTACTTATACCCTGTAGGCTACGAAAAACTGTGCTAAATAAGTTATTAAGGGGAGGTTCTCATGTAGAGACCTAAAAAGTAACTCAACTTTGAGATAGTTTTTCAAACAAATTGTAAGAGATGTCAATACTTCTTCTTTTTCTATATCTTTACAATACTTTACTGTACAAAAGGACATAGCGCCATCAAAAAACTATATGCAAGAAATGGATACTGTTGTAGGAAGTATCAGGTCCTGCGCGGTCTGCCTGTCTCAACGACATGCACGATAGCTCCTATAAAGATAAACAGAGATCGAAATTACAAAAACGGTGTGAAACTAGATGGAATTAGTTGGAGGCTAAATCAACATTTAGTTAAACATTTTGGAAATTTACAATATGGCGCCTGTTTGAATTTTTGTATCGATTTTTACAGTTTTTTTTATTCAAACCGTTATAAATATTATAATTATTTAAAAGTTTCACTTATTATGAGGTTCAGCCTCCAATAAAAAGTATTTTCTCTAAGGGAAAAAAGAATAACTCGATCCGTTAAACGATTCAAAAGTAATCGCGCATGCCAGTTTGGAAGATCGTCTTTCTAGAAAAACGCGTCGGTTGTATCGGTGTAATACATTCTACAAGAGACGGTAGAAACATGATACTTTTTAAAACTCCTTTTCCGAATGAATTAATTGAAATACAATAATTTAATCAACATAAGCAGCTAGATCTATACGTTTGCACCGCCTTAATGCAGGAAATTTTGATCTGAGAATACCATAGCTTATAAAACCGTAAAACTTGCGAGAATCAAAAAACTGTTTCTGGGGCTGACTCCAAGGTTTCAAAATGTTAAAGGAAAAAAAAATTTTCAACCGAATACATGAGAACCTCCCCTTAAGGTATCTGTCAGTGGTGGTGATTTGTTACGATTGTTAAGTTTAGAACTTTCACAAATTCAGCAAACAATTGCAAACAATTACAAGCACTGCAAAATATTGCTGATTTTTTGTATTATTATTTATTTTGTTTGTGATTGTTATATTTGTTTTATTTTTAGACATTTGTAGAATGTACTAACATTATTTTATTTGTTTCCTTGAGAATACATTTTTAATCATTTATAAAACGGTGGCAAGAAGTTGTTTTCATGCTGTGCTTTAAAAAAATGCTGGAGCAGAGGTACATACTACCTATTAATTTTTGCTACGATTGTTTTTTTATCCCCCTTCGTTTCTCCGGCTTTCTTCTTCTATCCCTCTGAAACATTTTTTAAATCTGGCTACCCTGGTTGTGAGGTTATGGTAGTTATGTCGTCTAGTCCGAGTGAATAGTGACGATTATTTGATTACATGTTTACATTAAGGGTACTGACTGTGATACTGACAATAAACTAAATTTAGATTTCACTGGCTTTTACGATGAAGTGCTGTGTCCTACGCTGTAAAACGTCCAACAAGCAAATAAAATCAAACAACATTACGCAAACATAAGGCATAAATAAGTCCAGTTTCTGGTCACAAATTACAATAGAATGAATTGTATTTCCAGATATTGTACGCAAGTCACTTTTCCTACTATCTCCCACCGAAAAATACATGGTGCACCAGTGTCCTCCAAATGGGGGTAAGCAAAAATAAATTAGGAACCGTGTACTGTAATTATACATTTTGAAAAACATAAATATTTATCAAAAAAACATAAACATTTATCAAAAAACATAAATATTTATCAAAAAAATCGGATAAACAGCCACGTTTCCTGATTCTGGGGAAATCAATCGCTCACATGACGTTTATACCCTTCTCGATGTGGAGGTACCCTATTCCACGTATAGGGGGAATGAGGTGCGGCTGAGAGAGATGGCATGTGGTAGAGTTCTCAGCGTAAGCGTGCTCGACGGTGCACCCATCCTCCGATGAAAGGGTAACCTATGCTGTTCCTATGCGGTTGCTATGCTGTGGGTCAATGGCCGCCCTTCTACGGTGTGTCTGTACACACCATAGTTGGGTAGAGGTTTGCCCAAGAGGCCTCGCCGGCGACTCGTCCAACGGTGTCGGGGAAGCCCGACTTACACGAGCACCGAGGGGAAGAGAGCCCCCATGGTTGGTCTGTGCTTGCGAGGTCTAATTTATATCATGGGAGCCTGCGTGTGATGGTACCATTGGTGCACAACCTAAGTGTTGTAACATGGATGCTGTATGGCGAAAGCTGGGTCAGCTAGCCGACCTCTATGGGTCAGCGGTCCTTATACAGCTTTCGATTAGGGTTGAAATTTGCGAGGTCGATGTGATCAAAAAGGTCAATCTGATCGATGATCAAAAGATTATTATATCGGTGTTCAATTGTGATCAAAGATCGATCACAAATTTGTCGCCCACTCGAATCAGTAATTCGTCTTAATAACCGGGTGTATTTAATGCGATAGTGATAAGTAGGGTAAAAATATTCACCATCAAAAAAAAATTTCTGAACCTCGAGAAAGAGTCACTTTTTTGTCTAGGTACGCTTTGGCTTCGCGTAACAGTAGTTGGGTTCGAAATCCAACAAGCGCCCCCCCCCCCCCCCGCCCTCGCCCCGCTTGCCCAAATATAACGGCGCCCCTGGTTGCATCCCATTTATCAATAAATATTATACATTCACAACACTTTGTAATTTAGTACTGAAGAAAAGGCGGGTAATATTTACATACCTCTTATCCTTTACTTATTTTAAGTATACGGAAATGATTCCTAGAATATGTAGGTAGTATCCGTCACCTTCAACTGTTTATGTTCCATTCCACGATATCTTAATGTAGTAGCGAGTACTTTTCTAAGCATTATACGCGATATTGTGATAATGGTTGACAAAACTGTAAGTTTGACAATTTTCGAAAAATCGCAAATATTTGTTGGAACACAATCTGCAGAAGGGGACAAATATTATAATTTCAAACTCTTCATCCGGACAGCTTTATTATCTTATTATCTAGTAGGTTTAGCTCTGTTTGCAGTCTCAACTTTGATGGGTAAGTTTTAAATATACTTTTGTGACATAAAATAGCTGCAACAAAAAATATGTATCTTCTAATTAATTTATGCTTCAGCTCTTTAGAGCGGTAGTCTCCAAACATATCTTTTATCACGTAGTTCTGAGGCAGATAAAATACACACACAGATTTTTACAAGAACCTAAACGCGTAATTTCCTGGGTAAATTACCGTAATTAATGGCAATTTTCAGGTTTTTAATTACCGTAATTTGCGGCTTAAATTATCAATGGTAATTTACAGTCAGTGTATATTACCGCTGGTAATTCACCGATAGTTATAATAATTTCGAAGGACGAATAAATTACCTATTAAAAAACACTTATTTTTATTTCTTGGTATATTTTTATTATCTTTTTCGTCATTAAAACCCCTTTTCACTCCTCAGTTCACTTGTCGAATGATATTATTTGAGAAAATATAGCTAATCTTTATGTATTGAATATAATTTAGAAAGAGCGAGATCGATTCAGCGGAGCCATTAACGCAAATTTTAATAAATACCCACTTACTTACTATCAAATTCACGATTTAAATAAATATTCCGGTTACCCGGACAAAAAATTATCATCGTTTGTGAAAACGAGCGTTGTTTTGTGGGTCGGTAATGAATTAAAGTATTTTATACTATAATTATGCTATTAGACTGCCCTTTTATAAATTGCTGGTATAAAAATTATTTTCATTGTAGTCTTTGTGTTCATTTTAATAATGAATTACTACCATTAAATAGGGAAAACATCAGAGATTGGTGGTTATCAACAAAATATTATCTTTTAAGATTGCTCCCTAAATTTTTATTGACATAATGTACAGTCATCGGTAATTGAACACTAAGAACACTAAGAAAACAAAATTTACCATTTTGAGATTTTCATGACGTGGTAATTTAATCCTTGAAAGTAGTAATTTTAATTTCAGTGGTAATTTACCGAACAAAATAATTACCGAAATTTATCATCCCTAGAGATACTTACGCAGAAAATAATGACTTATCCACCATCATTTTTATTAACATAACTAGCAATCTTAACTTACAGTGATGAGCTTAACACCGGTTTAATTTACCTTTTGGAATTTTAATTGCCCGGTAATTTAAACCATCGTAATTTACCATTTTTAATTACCCGGTAATTAAAGCCAACGTAATTCACCAATTTTACGCGGTAATTATTAATATTTAAAATTAATAATTTTAATTACAACACCCGAAAAAAGAAATAGATGCAGTAATTGAACATCCCTGGATTACTGTGAAAAGTATAGGTATAAATATGTGATCCTTTGTTTGAAGGGATACGAAACGTTTAAATTTCTATGCTTATCAATTATCTAAAAAGACATGAAAGACATTTTAGCAACTTGGAACGCAATGATGTACTACTTTCATAGTATTAAATGATACCGTAGTGGGGAGCTAGTAAGTCATATAAATTGTTAAATATGTAACATAAATGAATGATTTCGAAACTATCAAGCACCGATTCATTCGCTAAGATTCCCCCTCTCTGTACGTTTAAACATTGAAAATTCAACCCAAAATTGTCGATTGACTTTTATCTCTTCCTGTTTAGTCAAGATATTGAGGGTATGAAAACGGTGCAAATTATGAATTGTTGAATGGAAGAGACTTTTGAAGCTAAAAGCACAGTTATAGTCGGGATTGGCCCTGTTAGGAATTATTTTATTGGTTGGATTAACTCAGATATTGGGCCAGAAGATGAGAAATGCGTTTATTTGTATATACACAAGTATCTTGACTAACGCGTTACTGTTAACGTTTCTTGTTATAAGAATTCGCATATTCGCTAACAATAGGGTTACATTCAGGGTCTTTTGCTACTATGAATCACCTCATTATGTCAAGCAAGACATCGCGAGCGATTGACCAAGATTGGATTTGCGATCGACTGGTCGATCACGATCTCCTAATTGACCATCCGTGGTGTAGACTGTATGAGGAGTAGGGTTTCCATATGCGTTAAGTCCAAAATTTGAAATTTACAACAAAAGGTGGCTCAATAATCTATGAATGGTGGGCTTAGGGCTACAATCTTGTGCATTAAAGCTTGGTTCTAAATGCATTTTTCATGTGTAAAATTAATCATGAAAAACTGTTAGAGATTCTGTGTACTATTTCCAAAGTTGGAAGACAAACGAACAGCGTTTTGTCCATTGAATTTGTTGTGGCTAGCAAAAGACAGTAGTGTGTTGCTATTACACACATGTTTTGAATTTAAATAAGAATGAAACCAATGAATGTAACTGATGAAGACCTGGTGGTTGGGATGTTGGCCGTGGGAGTAGGAAACAAAAAATAAAAAACACTGCAAAAGTGCTCAAAAGTGATAAATTTTGTGCAAAATAGTTTTTTAAACTAATGAAAGAGAAGCCTGTCCATAGTATTTCATATTATTTTGATCTCCAACAGAATCAGGTTTACTGAAGGTGCCGATTCAAGTTATTGTTTATGGGGTACTGACATTGATTTTAGGTCTGTTCCAGCACTGAAAAAATACCGATCGTGTACAATATATATACAATATATATATATATATATATATATATATATATATATATATGCAAAAGAACAAAAAATCAAAATGGCGGATGGCATATCGCGGACGATCACTTTAAAAAATTTTTATATATATATATATATATATATATATATATATTTGTTTAACTTTACTTTAGCCTTGTAGATGATATTAAAAAACACAAACAACTCTATTTAAAATTGTTTATTTTCTTGGGTATTGTAGGCTTTGTCACATTTAACATATTAAAACTTATAACTAAAAGTCACAAGAGACAACACATTAAAAATTATTTGATCAAATAATTTTTAATGTGTTGTCTCTTGTGACTTTTAGTTATAAGTTTTAATATGTTAAATGTGACAAAGCCTACAATACCCAAGAAAATAAACAATTTTAAATAGAGTTGTTTGTGTTTTTTAATATATATATATATATATATATAAATTTTTTAAAGTGATCGTCCGTATGCCATCCGCCATTTTGATTTTTTGTTCTTTTGCAATTTAGAGTTCAGGTTCATAATCAGCTGCCATAAAAACCCTCTAAATGTTTCAAATAAATTAACGCATATTTCATAGTGGTTGTACGCGATATTGAAACCGCAATTTTGTTTTCATCAATTTAGAGTTCAGATTCGTAGTCAGCGACCTCAAAAACTCCCAACATACACGTTTGAAGTATATCAAAACATATTTTAATGTAGTCGCTCGCCATATTGGATCCGCTATTTTGGTTTTGAAAATTTTGGGTTCAGTTTGATGTCAGCGACCTCAAAACTCCAAAATAGGCCATGTATTAACTAAATCACAACATGTTTTAATGTAGTCGGCCGCCATATTGGGTACGCCATTTTGTTTGCGGAAATTGCAAGTTCAGAGTCATAATCAGCTACCTCAAAATCCCCAAAGAGCCACGTTTCAATTAAATCAAAGCATATTTTAATGTCGTCGTTCGCCATATTTGATCCGCCATTTTGTTTTTAGCAATTTACAGTTTAGATTCGTAATCAGCTACCTCAAAATCCCTTATATACCAAGTTTCCGAATTTGGCCAACTTTTCGCGAGTTCAGACCACTGTGGTGGTACTCTGTGCACTATCGCCTTCAGGCGATATATAGCTTTCTCCATCCGTCTATACGTCGCGACAGATCGAGCGTGTCGTTATAGAGAGGGACAACGAGACAACTCTAAGAGAGTCCCACCCAGGGATGGGACTCCCTTAGAGTAGAAACTTATTATAAACGTAACTTTACATTTTCTTTCTCTTTTAAGATCCAAGGGCAACATTCAACGATTATGTCGAAGCAATATATCCTGTACTGTGCATGGCTATGTTACTGTTCAATTTCGCCGTGACAGTTGCCACTAGACGCGAATTAAAAAGTCTTTTCTTCCGAGTTGGAAATTTTGATAAGTTTGGACCACCAAACGGTTTGGAAGTTGTGAGAAAGAATTTGGATACGTTTGTCGGTGTCCTGTTTTTATACATAACGGTGGCACTGATACTGATAAATATCAAGATGCTAATGGATATGGAATCTTTTCGCCAAATGTACAAACTTCAAGGAAGAGATGTAATATGCGGATTTACTACAGGCCTGGACTACATGCTGTATGACATCAAAACAGGATATATGTGGTATATCCACCTCATCTTCCAGTTCTATTGCTTGTGGGCAACGTGCTTGGGTGGAGCTATGGTCGGCTGTGGTATACTCACTTGTGTCGAATTGGTCAATATCCGTATTCAACATTTGGATGAGCTGTTACAGGATTCTATCAACTCTGATTATGATGAAAACACTAAGAAGCTAAAAGTAAACATTTGCATACGATACCACCAAGATATTATAGAGTACGTTAGCATTCTTATACACAACTTTAACTGGTTCGCAACATACATACAGTAGAAGCCCCTCCATTGACCCCTGTACACAGAGCATAACTCAAAATCTAGTCTACAATTGTCTATTGTATTTTGCTAAATTTCTTTACAATTAAGGCCAGAAACAAAATTTTAATGTAAAAATTAGATAGTATCATATGGTAAATTCTTGTTTTGGTTTGTTTGTTTCAGTATAGTGGATTTGATAAACCAAACCTACACAATAATAACTACTCCACTGCCGATAAATTATGGTTTGGCTATTGGGTTACAAGTTCTCTCCCTTATGATGGTAGTAAGTTAATAACCAATATTAATATTCCACTAATATAAATATATTCGTAGAAAGTCACATTTCGGACTAGCGCAAGTTTATTAGCCTGGGTTGGAATCATCCTGCTTAATTGTTTTTTCGGAGAAAGGCTAATCACAAAGGTACCACCCATACATATCGAAAAAGCACCGTTTATTATATTTTATACACTATTGAAGTAAAAGTGATTTACACAATCTTCGTTCACAGTGGGTAGAAAATACACAGCACGTGTTGTATTACGCCCGGTGGACGGATCGTGCCGATAAATATCGGCCCGATTTGAGTCGTACGATAAATATCGTGCACATGTATTTTACGGTCGGGTGTCCACCGGATAAGGGCCGATATTTATCTGTTCGATTCCTGCACCGTATTCCTTAGCATCTGGGCGTTTGTTGATTGTTCTAAAGTAAATAACACAAATTGAGTTTCAGAGTTCTGATCTGGCAACCTGTATATATTTTACCGATTGGTATCGTCTCAATTTATCGATGAGAAAGGACATTCTGATAATGTTAATGAGAGCTCAGCAACCATTGATAGTTAAGGCGGGTCCTTTGGGGGACATTTCATTGAGTATGTTTACAACTGTAAGTATTAGAAGTATATAAGTATGTAAGTATTGTTATGTAGTTTCCATTATGAGTGCGTTTTTGAGTATTTACATTACAATACATTCCGAGACGATAAATTATAAATTTTGTCTATGAGCTAGTACAAATAAATTAATAAAAAGAAACGCTATCTCTATGATTATTGATTTACTGGATTGAGCAGAAGTCGGCCAAAGTCGCAAATTTAGTATGTTAATTAAATTTTTCTAAAACCCACGTTTGTTAGTTCCCTGGTGTCACACATATACAATTTGTTGTTCGACTTCCCCAAAGTATCTCCGTTTAGAAAATTTATCAAATATTTTCAAAGCCTTAATCTTGATTTTTTTTTGTTTTGAGTAATGATTAACTAATAATTTTATTCTTCATGTATTAATTAGACTTAAAGAAAAACTAAACTCTAAATGATGTTGTTCTTCTAATACAACATAACATTATTTATTAATTTTAGCCGATTAAAATAATCTAAAAAATATCGAATACTTCAATGTTAGATGGAAATACACATGTTTGTATATAATTTTATTTCCAAATATTTATTATTTTAAATACCAATTAAGCGAATTGGTCTTGACTTTGATACGACATCTCACATTTTGGAACATCTGCCTTGATTGGTAGTTGGAAATTGAATTTCGTAGAAATATATACAGCGTGTCCCAAGATAGATCTACCTATACATATAAAGAACAAAAAAATGTAAGTAAAAGTACTAGAACTTATCAACTATCATCTGTATTATTATAACTCTGTATCATAGCTACATCTGTAAAAAAACATCTGAAACGTACATCTGTATTATAACTATCATCTGTATTAGACGTTTACCACATTAGGAGTTGTCAGGTTCCAGAATTGCAGGTAGTGGTCACAAGAATATCCAATTCTGAATTACAACGCATTTTCAAGAGTACAACGATGTAAATGTTTGGTGAGAGATTTATTGGAAGAAAATAATAGGCCCATATTTTTTGACGGAACTGTAAATCAAAATACTAAGATGTTGTAAAATTTCTTGTTACCTAACTCGGATGTATTTTTATTCAGTGTGTCCACGAAAGTCCGCACCATATGGAAAAAAAATTTATTGTGTAATTCTCAGAAAATTTTATTCTTTATAAAAGTTGGCGGTCCGTATGAAACCAAAACTGCAACCGTCAAATATGTAAATTTCAGTGCCATATACCGGGCGATTCAGAATATATGAATTTGTGATAAGAGTAAACTACCCTTATTTTCAGTATTATCGATAAACTTTATTTTGTAATGTTGTTTAGAAGTAAATATTATATTCAAATATGAAGTCAGAGCCACCTACCATGAAAAAAAATATTTTCTGATTTTTCTTAATAAGACTCTTGTGACAAATATTAGTGAATGCCAGTGATACTAAGATGATCTTCTTAATCTATTTTTTAGTAATTTGAATAATTTTTTTATATTTTTTGATATTTTGGTATGATAACTAATGTTTATTAAGAACTAGCGCAAAATTACTCATTTTCTTGGTGCGAAGTTGATATTTCACCCTGTAGATAATAATAGATCATACTATAACTAATACAGCAGCGTGACTTACCTTTTATTCAATTAAGATTAATGACTGTGGATACGTTTATAATAGTAGTTATCCATATACAGCGAGCGATTCTCGAGTGGTGGTACGCGCGGTAATACCACTATTGATATTTTATTTTCATTTATATTTTAATAAAAATAACTAAAGCATCAAACATCTATTGTTTCTTTAATTAATTATGACTGACTTAAGTTAATAACTATTATGAATATGTCTACTACTTACAGTAGACAAAGATACATACATTATCACAAAATAGAAAAAAACTAAACTAAACATCGAAACAATTGTTAAACATCCATTCATCCTGTTTCTCTGTGGTGTCCATCCCGTTCCATGCATAAACACATTCTCCGAGAAACATCTTTGGCCGCATTACGAACAAAACTCGGTGGAATGTTGTGGATACAATTTTGAATAGTTTCCTCTAAATGTTAATATCTCTAAATGGTCGGTGTTTGTAGACTCTATTTTTTACGTAACCCCACAAGAAGAAATCCAACGGGGTATAGTCGGGGGATCTAGGTGGCCAGGATCTTGATTCCCAATTTCTGAATTTGGAATTTCCAAAATTCAAAAAGTTCCTGGCAGAGTTTATACTGGGTATGGGCGTACCATCAAGCTGGAACTATTATAAACCTATCCACAGTCATTAATCTTAATTGAATAAAAGGTAAGTCACGCTGCTGTATTAGTTATAGTATGATCTATTATTATCTACAGGATCAAATATCAACTTCGCACCAAGAAAATGAGTAATTTTGCGCTAGTTCTAAATAAACATTAGTTATCATACTAAAATATCAAAAAATATAAAAAAAGTATTCAAATTTCTAAAAAATAGATTAAGAAGATCATCTTAGTATCACTGGCATTTACTAATATTTGTCACAAGAGTAATAATTAAGAAAAAACAGAAAATATTTTTTGTTTCATAGTAGGTAGCTCTGACTTCATATTTGAATATAATATTTACTTCTAAACAACATTTCCAAATAATGTTTATCGATAATACTGAATATAAGGGTAGTTTACTCTTATCACAAATTCATATATTCTGAATCGCCCGGTATATGGCATTGAAATTTACATATTTGACGGTTGCAGTTTAGGTTTCATACGAACCGCCAACTTTTATAAAGAATAACATTTTCTGAGAATAACACAGTAAAAATTTTTTCCATATGTTGCGTTCGCACCATATGGTCACACTGTATATAATTAAAAACTATATAGTACAATAAATAATTAATAAATTAAATAAATAAATATTATAAATTAATTATTATATTATTATATTTTAATTATGTAGGTACTACGTTCTATAATTTAGACGAGCACTGTAGGTTATCGTTATTCACAGAAGTACCAGTTTATGTGGTTACTGATTTGTTTTGTAGTTTTTACATACACCTGGAAGTAATAATTAACTTCATTACTTACAAAGAAATGCACGATTTTGGGATTCAAATATTTCCCATGCCTTTTTTAAACGGAAATGATTTTGACAAACTAATAATAACAGATTTGTTTACTCTTTCTGACTCAATCTGGAAACTGTAGTATTAATGTAGTATTAAAATGTTTTTGTTTTGGTTTTTAGGTCATGAAAGGTGCCTATACATATGGAACGATGGAAAGTGGTTTTAACTAATGTTAGTATCGTGGACCGTATATCGACTAAAATTTTTAACTGTATCTTGCGCAACTAGAAAAATAGCCCAAAAATGTTATTAGTCAGAAAGGGCAAATAAGTTTTAATTAGATTTTAGTTAAATAATTGTTTTGTAAACTGAATGATATAGAAACGTATTATTACGTATTATTTATATTATCTATCACTTAGATGTTTAGCCTTGTCAATATATTAAAAAATACACAACTTTCGTTCAAAAATTGTTTATTAATTTTGGGTTAGAGGCTTTCGTTAAAATGTTTACACGTTAGTAGGTATGGGGCCAGCTTGAACGACCTTGAAAATCGCTAACTTAAATTAACTAAAAAAATAACTAACTTAAATTAACTACTATGGATTAGTTTAGATTGTGTATTCCATAATATGACATTCAAATTAAGATCTGCTCAACACTTAATAAACCATTATTAAGTAATGTGAGCCGCCAACGACTCCGCCCGACTCGACCCGAGTGCGCCCGAACCGACAAAATTCAAAGATAACGGCCGTTGAAATTTGCGAGATCGACGATCAAAAGATTATTATATCGGTGTTGAATTGTGATCAAAGATCGATCACAAATTTGTCACCCACTCGTATCAGTAATACGTCTTAATAATCGGGTGTATTTAATGCGAAAGTGATAAGTAGGGTAAAAATATTCACCATCAAAAAACAAATCTGATGTGGCCAGACACATGACTTTATCATACAAAATATAAAATTTATAGTTTAGCTGCATGAGAATCTATTTGATTGAGATAAATGGTGTCTGCTTTAAAATTAAACTAGTTAGCCAAGATTTGACAGACATTTTGATAGTGATATTGATATAGATAGATTGATATTGAGATAGTATCAATAGTAGGTATTATCAAAGCATCAGCATTTGACACTACCTACAGTCATCAGAATAATAGTTATTTATCTCACAAGTGCCGAAAGTACGGAATAGCGCGACGAGCGGTGATGCGGCGCGTCACCGATGGCGGAGCGTCGCCGACGCATGTGAGCGAGTCGCGCTATGAAGTTTTGGGCAGGAGTGACATCAACGTTTTTTGTGTTGCTTTTTGAGAAATACGTATTTTAAAAAATGTTAGGTTAATACCACTTCTACGAAACGTCAAGTTTAAAAAGCTAATTCAAACTCTGACAGCTTTATATTCGTTCATGACACTGTAGATGTCACATTCGTACCAACAAACTAAAATATAACTACACTCATCGCTATAATTTATTTACAATTTTCTCAATTTATCGTTTTTACAATTAGATATAACAACGGGTTGATATTTCTTATCAACAAACAATCAAATCGGAGATCTTATTTTATTTGAATTTTGTGTTTTGTACTTTGCCGCACTAGAGCGGCAACGTTCCATAGCAGTTCTCCAACTTCTGATGAAATCAGCTGTTTTCGAGTGTGACAGCCATAGACATTTCTGTGGTGACAGCAAAAAAAATATTTGTCACATCCAGGCTACTATGTAGTTTCACATCAATGCAGATGCGACCGATCTCGATCAAATAGATTTTGCTCTTGAAGCTAAACTATTAATTTTATGAAAATAATATCATAGGCATAAATTATTCAAAATTTCCTCTACTTTAATTTATTATTTAACTATTTTGACGAAATTACAGAAATGGCGGCTCATTTGCAAAATCCTAGAAAAAGGCTTAGAATAAACTACCAGTTCCATTGGACCCTTTTGAACCAAAAGCTTTTCAGCTCTAAGTTTGGTCATAAAACTTCTAAATATGAACTTTCGTCTCGATACCTTTAGTAGTTTCTCCGGAATCGTCGCCAGAAAAATCGTTTACACACATACACACAGACGCACACACACACACCGATTTTTTTTTGTACCTTGGTCAAAAATGTTCAGGGGCCCATCTCAATTTTCTTTTTCGGCACGATTACAATACTTCATCATACTGCGTATGATAAAGTAAAAAAATTTCAGAACCTCGAGAAAGAATCACTTTTTTGTGTAGGTACGCTTTGGCTTCGCGTAACGGTAGTTGGGTTCGGAATCCAACAAGCGCCCTCCCCCCCCGCTTGCCCAAATATAACGGCGCCTCTGGTTGCATCCCCATTTTTCAATAAATATTATATATTCACAACACTTTGTAATTTAGTACCGAAGAAATAGCGGGTAATATTTACATACCTCTTATCCTTTACTTATTTTAAGTATACGGAAATAATTCCTAGAATATGTAGTAACCTTCACCTTCAACAGTTTATATTCCTTTCCACGATATTTTAATGTACTAGCGAATACTTCTCTAAGCATTATACGCGATATTGTGATAATGGTTGACAAAACAGTAAGTTTGACTATTTTCGAAAGATCGCAAATATTTGTTGGAACACAATCTGCAGAAGGGGACAAATATTATAATTACAAACTCTTCATCCGGACAACTTTATTTTCTTATTATCTAGTAGGTTTAACTCTGTTTGCAGTCTCAACTTTGATGGGTAAGTTTTAAATATACTTTTGTCAACACAAAATAGCTGCTACAAAAAATATGTATCTTCTAATTATCTTATGCTTCTAGACAGTTGTGTAGAGCTGTACCGCGTAGTTCTGAGGCAGAAAAAATAGTGTGCCCTGAATAATATTAATAACATATACAGATTTTTGGAAGAGTCTCCTGGGTAAATTACCGTAAGTAATGGTAATTTTAGGATTTTTAATTACCGTAATTTACGGCTTAAATTACCAATGGTAATTTCCAGTCAGTATATATTACCGCTGGTAATTTACCGATAGTTATAATAATTTTGAAGGACTAAAAAACTACCTATTAAAACACACTTATTTTTGCTTCTTGGTACATTTGTATACTCTTTTTCGTTATTGAAACCCCTTTTCACTCCGCATCTCACTTGTCGAATGAAATTATTTGAGAAAATACAGGTAATCCTTTTGTATTGAATGAATAGAACATGGAAAGAGGGACGTCGATTCAGCGGAGCCATTAACGCAAATTTTAAATAAAAAATATTCACTTACTATCAAATTCACGATTGAAATAAATGTCCCAGTTACCCGGACAAAAATGAACATCATTTCTGAAACCGAGCGTTGTTTTGTGGGTCGGTAATGAATTAAAGTATAAATTTCTGGTACAAAAATTATTTTCATTGTAGTCTTTGTTTTCATTTTAATAATGAATTACTACCATTAAATAGGAAAAACATCAGATATTGCTTGTTATCTACAAAATATTAACTCTTAAGATTGTACCCTTAATTTTTATTGACATAATTTACAGTCATCGCTAATTGAACACTTTGAATTACCCGGTAATATAGGAAAATAAAATTTATCATTTTGAGATTTTAATGACGTGGTAATTAAATACTTGAAAGTAATAATTTTAAATAATTTCTTTTATTCACCATCATTTTTATTAACATTAGTAGCAATCAGAAGTAGCAATCTCACAGTTATGAGCTTAACGCTGGTTTAGTTTACCTTTTGGAATTTTAATTGCCCGGTAATTTAAACCATCGTAATTTACCATTTTTAATAACCCGGTAATTAAAGCTAACGTAATTAATTCACCATTTTTAATTACGCGGTAATTATTAATATATAAAATTTATAATTATAATTTCAAGGATAATTTCCGAAAAAAATGCCGTAATTTAACATCCCTGGATTACTGTGAATATTATAGGTATAAATATATGATCATTTTTTTGAAGGGATACGAACCGATTAAATTTTGACGCATTTGTATGGTTATCAATTATCTAAAAACCATGAAAGAAATTTTGGGATCTTGGAACGCAATGGTTTACTACTGTAATAGTATTTAAAGATACCGTACAAGTAGTGAAGAGCTAGTAAGTTATATAAATTGTAAAATATGTAACATAAATGAATGATTTCGAAACTATCAAGCTCCGATTCATTCGCTAAGAATCCCCCTCTCTCTACGTTTAAACATTGAAAATACAAGCCAAAATTGTTGATTGACTTTTATCTCTTCATGTTTTGTCAAGATATTGAGGGTATGAAAACGGTGAAAATTATGAATTGTTGAATAGAAGAGGCTTTTGAAGCTAAATGTAAAGTTATAGTCGGGATTGGCCCTGTTCTGATTTCTTTTATTGGTTGGATTAACTCAGATATTGCGCCAGAAGATGACGCTTATTTGTATATACATAAGTGTCTTGACTAAAGTATTACTCTTAACGTTTCTTGTTATAATTCGATAAGAAAAAACCGGTATCCGTAAACGGACAGATCTTTGAGATCAGTCATATCTTTAAACTTCCATATTCGCTAACAATAGGGTTACATTCAGGCGCTTTCGCTACTATGAATCACCTCATTAAGTCAAGACATCGCGAAGATTGGCCAAGATCGACTGGTCGATCGCGATCGACTTGTTATAGTATTTCATATTATTTTGATCTCCAACAGAATCAGGTTTACTTAAGTTGCCAATTCAAGATGCTTTCTACGCCCAGTAACAATAATTTTATTGTTTATGGGACATTGATTTTAGGTCTGTTCCAGCACGGAGAAAATACCGATCATGTACAATACTAATGCTAGTTTTTAGCATTGAGTTGTCGTAACATAACTGGTCAATCGCAACAAGCTACCTGAACGGTGTTTTCTTCCTGCTCAAACAAACCACATATGTTGAACCAGTGCACTATGGTCTAGAAGTACCGAATTGTTGGTCAAAAGTCAAATTTTCAAAGTTTAAATTCAGTTAAATTCAGTTAAATTCTGTATCCTTTATGAAAGTGAACAGGTTAAGTCATTAAACACGCGTGGAATTGATGCTTAATTACAGCGCATTCAGTCATAGTAATAAACCAAAATGGCGCATAGTACGCTTCTACCACTATTAATTATTTTAAACGCGGTCGAATACTGAGTATATTGTTTGTTTATTTAAGGTCTAAATAACGGAAAGTGATATCTTGGACTATCCTACTGAAGCTAGGTATTTCATATTACCTAAATATGAATGAAGAAAATTTGAAAACACCACAGTTATAGAAGACACATAAGAGCGAATTAACATAAAGTTTTGTTAGATATCAAAAAAAAAATTGCACTAATTTGCACTTATTGTAGGATTTATTTGTGATTCCACTCTTTATCTACAAATCCCACTTATATTTTGCTGCTAATAGCTGCGTATTCTCCATAGTTTATTTTTCGTCGGTAGCTTAACGTTTTGCATGAAATAAGTATACTTGCGCTAAATCCAATACTTGCGCCAAGTTTCAAATAAGTTTTTGGCTGTTATTTATATGAAGTAACAAGCAATGCATCAAATTAAAGATAAATACTCTTTATAATCTTCTCTCCATACCACTTTGGTCTAAATGTAACAAATTGACAAAATTCGCTTTTTAAACTTCAAAATTCAAATAGTAGATTTTAAGTACACATTTTTTTTATTATTTATTTGTTTGGTTGTTACTTTGTATTTAATATCTGTTAATATTTACCTAAAAATATATTATAGGTAAAACTTACTTAACTAACACGTAGCTTTCTTGGAAACTTTACGTTCATGATAGTAATAAAAGCAGAATATCCCATACAGGCAATGTTTCAGGTAAACAAAATAGGTTTTGAAGTAAATTTGTAGTAGGTATAAATTTATAATTATAACTACGCGTCCTCGGCTACGTTCTTTTGCAATTTAGAGTTTAGGTTCATAATCAGCTGCCATAAAAACCCTCTAAAGGCCGTTTCAAATAAATTAAAGCATATTTCATAGTGGTTGTACGCGATTTTGTTTTTTATTTGGAGTTCAGATTCGTAGTCAGGAGCCTCAAAAACTCCAAAAATACACGTTTGAAGTAAATCAAAACATATTTTAAAGTAGTCGCTCGCCATGTTGGATCTGCCCTTTTGTTTTTGAAAATATTGGGTTCAGTTTCATAATCAGCGACCTCAAAACCACAAAAAAGGCCATGTATTAACTAAATAACAACATCTTTTAATGCAGTCGGCCGCCATATTGAGTACGTCATTTTGTTTTCGGAAATTGCAAGTTCAGATTCATAATCAGCTACCTCAAAAACCCCAAACAGCCACGTTTCAATTAAATCAAAGCATATTTTAATCTAGTCGTCCGCCATATTTGATCCGCCATTTTGTTTTTAGCTATTTAGAGTTTATATTCGTAATCAGCTACCTAAAAATCCCTTATGTACCAAGTTTAAGAATTTGGAGAACTTTTCGCGAGTTCATTCCACTGTGGGTGGGACTCCCTTAGAGTAGAAACTTATTATAAAAGTTACTTTACATTTTCTTTCTCTTCTAAGATCCAAGGGCAACATTCAACGATTATGTCGAAGCAATATATCCTGTAATATGCGTGACTATATTACTCTTCAATTACGCCGTGACAGTTGCCACTAGACGTGAATTAAAAAGTCTTTTCTTCCGAGTTGGAAATTTTGATAAGTTTGGACCACCAAACGGTTTGGAATTTGTGAGAAAGAATTTGGATGCGTTTGTCGGTGTCGTGTCTGTATACATAACGGTAGCAGCGACACTGATAAATATCAAGATGCTAATGGATATGGAATCTTTTCGCCAAATGTACAAACTTCAAGGAAGAGATGTAATATGCGGCTTTACCATACGCCTAGACTACATGCTGTATGACATCAAAACAGGATACATGTGGTATATCCACCTCATCTTCCAGTTCTATTGCTTGTGGGCAGCGTGCTTGGGTGGAGCTATGGTCGGCTGTGGTGTACTCACTGCTGTCGAATTGGTCATCATCCGTATTCAACATTTGGATGAGCTGTTACAGGATTCTATCAACTCTGATTATGATGAAAACACTAAGAAGCTAAAATTAAACAATTGCATACGATACCACCAAGATATTATAGAGTACGTTACATTCTTATACACAACTTTTGCTGTTTCGCAACATACATACAGTAGAAGCCCCCTCCATCGTCTTAAGCTTAACCGACTCATGCCCGCTTGCCCGATATATCTCAACGTTTCCCTAATGCCACTGACTAATCTGATGCAAAAGTATTGAGCCCTGTACACAGAGCATAACTCAAAATCTGGTCAACAACTGTCTATTGTATTTTCCTAAATTTCTTTACAACTAAGGCCAGAAAAAAAAATTCGATCGTATCATATGGTAAATTCATGTTTTGGTTTGTTTGTTTCAGTATAGTGGATATGATAAACCAAGCCTACACAGTAATAACTACTCCGCTTCCGATAAATTATGGTTTGGCTATTGGGTTACAAGTTCTCTCCCTTATGATGGTAGTAAGTTAATAACCAATATTAATATTCCACTAATATAAATATATTCGTAGAAAGTCACATTTAGGACTAGCGCAAATGGATTGGCCTGGGTTGGAATCATCCTGCTTAATTGTTGGTTCGGAGAAAGGCTAAGCGCAAAGGTACCACCCATACATATCGAAAAAGCACCGTTTATTATATTTTACACACTATTGAAGTAAAACTGATTTACACAATCTTCGTTCACAGTAGGTAGAAAATACTGTAGCGTTTTTCGTTCGTTAAGGTGTGAATTAAAACACTCGGTATATTAAAATAGTCACTTAATTTATTTAACACTATTACAGTCTTATTACCTAATTATTAAAACACGAACACTAAAAACTAACTGTCACTTAAAGCTACTATAAATTTATCTTCACTGTATTTATTTCGAACTATTTATGTCGATCGATAATCGCGCCCGCGCTCCGACTGCACTCTGAATAATACTGCTGGTAGCGAGCGACGGCTCGCTTATATACCCGTATCGATCCGTGCGAGACCCTTCGCGAATCTTCCACACAGAACAGTCGTTACTCGCGGTCGCCGTCCGGATAGATCTCTCTGGAATGGACCGCCTCGAGAATAACCTCGAACTTCTGTCGCCTTCGTGGCTGTTAAGATCGTCACACTGCCCCCCCTCCTAAGCTCGTTTCGTCCCGAAATGATTCCAAAGATGGTGGATGTCGATATCGGCAGAAGGCTCCCTTCTTGCAGCAAGACCTCTTGTGGAAGTAACAGTCCACGGTTCTCTCCAGGGGACGACGTTGAGGGCTATAACAGCACACCAGAATTTGTACGCCCGTCAACCTGAAGAGTGCTTCCAACATGCTGCGAATCATCCTCCAGTCCAAGCCATCGAGTCCGCATGCCAGTTTGGGAATCGCCAGGCTTCTCAGGTCCTCGGCTAGCAATTCTTCCTTTAGAGAACACAAAGTGTCCCAAACATCTCTATAGTTTGGCTTCTGATCGGACGTCTCTTTGGTAACCAAGTGGAAGATCTTTCTGCCGGTCTTTTCGTCGGTTGCCTTGAGTGCTTGTCCGACTCTGGGATTAGACCGACGCAGCTCTGGAATATTTCCAAACTTCCCGCGGAAAACCTTGGCTATCCCTCTAGACATTTGCAAGTCCCTAGCCACACAATGTGCCAGTGCGTAGCCAGCTGGAGCAGTAAACAGGTCCCGCTGCACTTCACAGGTCACACCGAACCGACTCTTTTGACCATTAGTATGACGGGCCATGAATTCGTCGAATGTCAAATCCGGCTCTGGTTGGATTCGCCGCAGCTCCGCGTCATCGTGGTCTCCGTAGTAAGGAGCCAGTCGGTGGAAGTGAATGACTCGAGCTTTACCCCGCGGTGGCTTTTGTATCCGGTAAAGGACGTCGTTGATAGCTTCCAGAACTTTGTATGGTCCATCCCAGGATGTTTGAAGTTTTGGTGACAGTCCCTTTCGTCTCTTAGGGTCGTAAAGCCAAACCATATCACCGGCATTGTACCTGTGGTCCTTGGCATTCACATCGTATGCGTCCTTCATCCGATTACTGGCATCTTGAATGGAAATGCGAACTTGGCTATGAATGGCATCCATTCTTCTTCGCAGTTCACTGACGTAGTCCTCCCCGGCGACATCAGTTCCTGGCGGGCAACCAAACTTCAGATCGCATGGGAGACGGAGTTCTCTTCCCATAATTATCCGAGCCGGAGACTCTCCCGTGCTTTCGTGGACGGCCGATCGATAAGCCAGGAGGAACAAATGAAGAACGCCATCCCAGTCTCTTTGATGGTCGGAGACCACTTTGGCCAAATACCGATTAATGGTTCTATTCATGCGCTCCACCATTCCATCTGACTGCGGGTGTAACGCAGTAGTTCTTGTTTTCTTGATTCCGAGCGTCTTACAGATGTTCTGGAACAAACTGGATTCAAAATTTCGCCCTTGGTCCGAATGTAGCTCCAAAGGTACGCCAAATCGGCAAATCCATTCTTTCACCAAGGCGTCGGCAATTGTTGAGGCTTCCTGGTTTGGTAGAGCGTATGCCTCAACCCATTTGCTGAAGTAGTCCATCACGACCACGATGTACTTATTTCCTGCTTCGGATTCGGGAAACGGGCCGGCTACGTCAATAGCAATCCTTTCAAAGGGACTTCCCACGTTGTACTGGCGCATCAAAGCCTTCTGCTTTCTCTGCGGCCCATTACTTGCCGCACATACAACGCATTTTCTGCACCAGTCCCTTACGTCTTCCTTGCTATTGACCCAGTAAAATCTTTCCCTCACCCTTCCCAGCGTCTTTGTCACTCCGAGATGTCCTCCTGATACACCTGCATGGAGTTCTTCTAGCAATTCCGCAATCCGACATTTGGGCACAACAATTTGCCTTCTTTCCTCTTGGCCGTCGTGGTCAATTATTTTCCGCCGCAGGAGTCCATCTTCCAGAATTAGGGAGTCCCATTGTGCCCAATACGACTTGATGTTAGGAGGATACTTGGCAACTTCTCCCCAGGTTGGCTTCTTCTCCTCTTTCATCCAGTTTAGGACTATCTGGATGTCGGGATCTTCCTCTTGGTGTTTTATAAGATCTCTATTTTGCCAAGTATCGTCGACTATGGTGGTTCGTAACAAGTCAGCGTCTTTTTCCTCTGCCCGCTGGCAAGGCTTGCAGTCCCGTGGACAGGGTCTTCTTGATAGGGCATCTGCATTTCCATGGATTCTCCCTGCTCGGTGCTCGGTGTCGAAGTCAAACTCCTGTAGCCTCTCTAGCCATCTTGCCACTTGTCCCTCTGGACTTTTAAACTGAAGGAGCCATTTTAAAGCTGCATGGTCTGTTCGTAGCAGGAACTTCCTTCCGTAGAGGTACTTGTAAAAGTGCTCCATCGCTTTCACAACAGCTAGCAACTCTCGGCGGGTGACGCAGTAGTTACGCTCTGGCTTGGACAACGTTTTACTAAAATAGCCTATGACTTTTTCTTCTTGCCCATCCTGAATTTGGGACAGCACGACTCCTATGCCCACATTGCTAGCGTCGGTGTCCAGTACAAATTTTCCTTCAGGTAGGGGATAGCTCAAGATAGGTGCGCTTATCAGAGCCCCTTTTAGGTGATCGAAAGCTTCTTGACATTCCTGGGACCACTGGAATTTTCGTTCTCCTTCGGTGAGCCTGGTTAATGGTTTTGCGATGTTGGCAAATCCATTCACATAGCGTCGGTAGTATGTGCATAATCCCAAGAAGCTGCGCAGCTCATGTTTGTCATTGGGAACTGGCCAATCTTTGACAGTCTGGATCTTTGCCTTGTCAACCGCCACTCCTTGACTGGAAACAACGTGACCCAGGTACTGCACAGCTCTTTGAAATAGATGACATTTCTTTGGGCTCAACTTCAGTGCTGAACCTCGTAGCCTCAGGAACACTTCTTCTAGGTTTCGCATGTGGTCTTCAAACGATTTTCCTACTACAATAATGTCGTCAAGATAGACCAGACATGTCTTCCAGGACAGTCCTCTTAAAATCATTTCCATCAGTCGTTCGAAAGTAGCAGGAGCATTGCACAGTCCAAATGGCATCACGTTAAATTGCTATAATCCAGCACCCACCGTGAAAGCTGTCTTTTCTCTATCTTCGGGGGCCAATTCAACTTGCCAGTACCCGCTCTTCAAATCCAGCGTGGAAAAGATCTTCGATCCGGCCAGGGTGTCCAAAGTGTCATCGATGCGAGGAAGAGGATAGCTGTCCTTTTTGGTCACATTATTAAGCAGCCGGTAGTCAACGCAGAATCTGGTCGAGCCGTCTTTCTTCTTTACCAGTACCACCGGTGAAGACCATGGACTGCTGGATGGTTCTATGATTCCTTCCTCGACCATACTCTCAATAATCTTGTCAGCCTCCCCTCTCTTAGCCAGCGGTAGCCTTCTAGCTGTCTGCCGAATGGGACGAGCATTTTCCGTATTGGTTTTATGCTGGATTATATTTGTCCTCCCTTTCTTCCCAGTATCAAAAATATCTCGATACTTATGGACCAAATGTCAGCCTCCTTCTTTGGTCTGGCCTTAGACCGGTGCCTGACGACGATACCAGTACTTCTAATTCCTTTGGAATGGCTTCCCGGCTGGATTCCACGGCCGTAACCTGTCGCAGTATCGCTGAAACTCCAGAGCAGTGTCCTAACTCCGTGCCCTCCTTTAATAACACAGGATAGTTATTGACGTTCATTATCCTCACAGGAATACTCCTGCCAGCCCGCACAAGGGCCTTTCCGACTGCTATTCCTCGACCAACAGCCTCGTCATGCATTACGGGTTCGAACATGACTATCTCACCATCTGTGGTCTTGCCATCAATGCAGCCGTCCAAAACAATCTCGCTCCGTTCTGGTATCAGTGCCTCTGGGAGTAGGACCTGAACACTTAAATTCTTTTCTCGATGTAAAACAACTTCCTCGTCGTCTACCCGCAGAACTCCCCGCCTAAAGCTTAACTCGAAGCCCTTGGTGTCCATTATGTCTGTCCCGATGATCACCTCATCCTCAATCTCAGCCACTATCACAGGATGGTCAAACGTGGCTATCCCGATGGTAAAATTGACATTTGTTTCACCATGCACTTTTGCTTGATCTCCCGTTGCTGTGCGTAGACGCCATTTTGATTGCCGAACCTTAGCTGCAGGTTTTATTATGTCGGGCCTTATGATTGTCTTCGTCGCACCTGTATCCAGCAGCACAGTGCGGAGGGTTCCATCCACGCACGCGTCGACGAAAACACTATTGGCATGGTGTTGCAGTGAGGAGACCTGGGCGGTATTTGCTGGGGCTTGCTGAATACAGGTCGACGTTCGCCCCCTCGCATCGACCTTTTTTAGTTTTCCGGATTGGCGGAAGTGGGACTGACGCCTTCTGGACAGCGGTCTTCTTATGTGGCCTGCCTTGCCACATTTCTAGCACTCCAACTTCCGGTCCTGGCGGCTACGTTCTCTATTGATCTCCCTGACGATCCGTTTGACTGACTCTTCGAAGTCGTCCTCTCCTGGAATCACTTGTCGGACACGAGCTTGACCTTTGTTCGTGTTCTTGGCAGCTTCGAATTCAAGGGCCCGTGTTAGTGCATCAACTAGCTTAGGTGGATGTGCTAGTAGTAAGGCTTGCTTCATTTCACCATCACGGAGTCCGTCCAGGAATGCTTGAACCGCCAAACGTTCCATGATCTTTTCCTGGGCATCTGGTTATGCCAGTCGAACCAGACGTGCAATATCTGCCTCAAATTCCTGTAAGGGCTCCCCTGACTTCTGGCACCGATTTTTCAACTGAGTGTGGTAGACATGTTCCAGGTGTGATTGGCCATAACGCGTCTCCAAGTGTCTCACCAGGTGGTCGTAGACTTCTTGCTCTTCCGGGGACATTCTTTGCAAGATAGCAGCAGCATCTCCTCTCAAGGCCAACGTAAGGGCGGTCGCCTTCTCCCTGGGTGACCAACCGTTCGCTTTTGCAGCCGCTTCAAACTGACGCTGATAAACATTCCACGACGTTGAACCATCAAATTGCGGTGGTTTGAGGCGCATCAGCCCAACGGATTCCGGATTGCCACTAACTTTGCTCTTGTTGTCCATTGCTGAAGGTTGATAGGGCAACTCCTCGAAGGTGTTGACGTCCAACGTTGTGATTTTGTTCTGAACTTCCTGGATCCTGCTTTCCATCAAAAGAATTCGCTCTTCCAGTGTAGAAGATTTTGTTAAAATTTCTTCGTGTAATTCCCTTTTTAGGTTCGCACACTTTAACCTCCAGGTCGGCGGAATTTTCTAGCAATTTAGCCTCTAGGTTGGCGGAATTTTCTAGCAATTTAGCCTCCAGGTCGGCGGAACACTTTAGCCTCTAGGTCGGCAGAATTTTCTAGCAGTTTAGTCTCCAGGTCGGTGGAATTTTCTAACACTTTAGCCAGGTCGGCCTCCAAACCTTGCAGCATTTGGCTGATATCACTTGCACTAGCAAAAACAAAGTTGTCCGGGTCATTGCCTTCTTCAATTAATGCTTTACGAAGCCGCTCCTGTAAGTCCGCTTTCTTCCCCGTCGTATCGCAGTCCCTTTCCTCCAGCTCCTTTTTCAGCTCACTAACTTTTAAGTCCGCTAGTTTCGCCATTTTCACGCACGCTAATTAGTCCGATTTATTTCAATTAAATTTTATTTTCACTAATGTCTAATTCACACCCGACACCTGACACCAATGTAGCGTTTTTCGTTCGTTAAGGTGTGAATTAAAACACTCGGTATATTAAAATAGTCACTTAATTTACTTAACACTATTACAGTCTTATTACCTAATTATTAAAACACGAACACTAAAAACTAACTGTCACTTAAAGCTACTATAAATTTATCTTCACTGTATTTATTTCGAACTATTTATGTCGATCGATAATCGCGCCCGCGCTCCGACTGCACTCTGAATAATACTGCTGGTAGCGAGCGACGGCTCGCTTATATACCCGTATCGATCCGTGCGAGACCCTTCGCGAATCTTCCACACAGAACAGTCGTTACTCGCGCTCGCCGTCCGGGTAGATCTCTCTGGAATGGACCGCCTTGAGACTAACCTCGAACTTCTGGCGCCTTCGTGGCTGTTAAGATCGTCACAATACACAGCACGTGTTGTATTACGGCCGGTGGACGGATCGGGCCCAATCGGGCCGATGAATATCGGCCCGATTTGAGTCGTACGATAAATATCGTGCACATATATTTTACGGTCGGGTGTCCACCGGATAATGGCCGATATTTATCGGCCAGATTCCTGCACAGTATTCCTTAGCTACTGGGCGTTTGTTGATCGTTCTAAAGTAAAATAATCACTTTAACACAAATTGAGTTTCAGAGTTCTGATCTGGCAACCTGTATATATTTTACCGATTGGTATCGTCTCAATTTATCGATAAGAAAGGACATTCTGATAATGTTAATGAGAGCTCAGCAACCATTGGTAGTTAAGACGGGTCCTTTGGGGGTCGTTTCATTGCGTATGTTTACAACTGTAAGTATTAGATGTATATAAGTATGTAAGTATTGTTATATAGTTTCCATTATGAGAGCGTTATTGAGTCATTACATTACGAGACGATAAGTTATAAATTTTGTCTAAATTAATTTAACAAAAACGCTATCTTAATGATTGTTGATTTATTGAATTGAGCAGAAGTCAGCCAAAATCGCAAATTTAGTATGTTAATTAAATTTTTCTAAAACCAACGTTTTTTAGTTCCGTGCTGTCACACATATACAATCTGTTGTTTGATATCCATTTAGAATATTTATCAAATATTGTCAAAGCCTTAAATCTTGACATTTTTCTGTTTTGACTAATGATTAAATAATAATTTTAAAGAAAAAGTAAACTCCAAATGATGTTCTTCTTCTAATTATTAGAATCTAATACAACATAACATTATTTATGAATTTTAGCCGATTAGAATAATCTAAAAAATATCGAGTACTTCAATGTTAGATGGAAATACACATGTTTGTATATAATTTTATTTCCAAATATTTATTATTTTAATTGCCAATTAAGCTAATTGGTCTTGATTTTGATACTACATCTCACATTTTGGAAAATCTGCCTTGATTGGTAGTTGCAAATTGAATTTCGTAGAAATATATACAGCGTGTCCCAAGATAGATCTAGCTGTACATATAAAGAATAAAAATGTTTAAGTAAAAGTTACTACAACTTTAACTATCGTCAATATTAGACGTTTACCACTTCAGCGTCCAGAATTGCAGGTACTGGTCAACAGAATATCCAAATTCTGAATTACAACGCATTTTCAAGAGTACAACAATGTAAATGTTTGGTGTGAGATTTAGTGGAAGAAAATAATGGGCCCATACTTTTTGACGGAACTATAACTCAAAATACTAACTAAGATGTTGAAAAATTTCTTGCTACCTAACTCGGATGTGTTTTTATATATAATTAAAAACTATATAATACAATAAATAGTTAATAAATAAAATAAATAATATTATAAATTAATTATTATACCGGGTGCGGCAAAAGTCAGTTTACGCTGTCGGGTATTCGTGCATGCGCGTTTTTTTTTTTAATTTTTGATGTTATATCTTTTCGGAAATAAATTTTTTTGCCATTATTTTTTTTTTGAGTTTTTCTTTCATATGCAAATCGGTTAACTGACTTTTGCCGCACCCTGTATATCTAGCAATTTATATTTTAATTACTACTACGTTCTATAATTTAGACGAGCGCTGTAGGTTATCGTTATTCACAGAAGTACCAGTTTATGTGGTTACTGATTTGTTTTGTAGTTTGTACATACACCTGGAAGTAATAGTAATTAACTTCATTACTTACAAAAAAAGGCACGATTTTCGGATTCAAATATTTCCCAAGCCTTTTTTAAACGGAGATGATTTTGAAAAATTAATAATACAAGATTTGTTTACTCTTTTTGACTCAATCTGGAAACTGTAGTATTAAAATGTTTTTGTTTTTAGGTCATGAAAGGTGCCTATACATATGGAACTATGGAAACTGGTTTTAACTAATGTTAGTATCGTGGACCGTATATCGACTAAATTTTTTAACTGAATCTTGCACAACCAGAAAAATTGCGCTAAATGTTATTACTGTTATTAGTCAGAAAGGGCAAAATAGTTCTAATTAGATTTTAGTTAAATAATTGTTTTGTAAACTGAATGATATAGAAACGTATTATTACGTATTATTTATATTATTATTACTTAGAAGTTTAGCCTTGTCGATATATTAAAAAATATACAACTTTCGTTCAAAAATTGTTTATTAATTTTTGGTTAGAGGCTTTGTTTAAAATGTTTACACGTTCACATTAAATTAAACAGCAAAACAACATATTAAAAACTTGATCTGACCTTTCGATGCGAACCGCGTATATTAAACCAAAGCAAAAATAGTACTAATAAAACTAATTTTTTGAGTAATTTCTGCTTGAAATGAATTTATGCCAGAGAAATATGTTTTGATCCAAAAGAATATGTATCTTAAACACAAAAAAAAATTTCTTTTGTCATTTCTCTACCAAGTCTTGGGGGTGCAAAAATGAAGATCTGATTTGACAATGACCCCATTAAAGGAAACTCGTTTACAAATCTCAAAAATGTTTTTACTACGCTTATTTTAACTTCACTTCTTTGTTTGGACAGATTTCCGGTGACAATGCTTCAATCGATTTTTTGAAAATTTACTGCATTGTTTACTGTAATTTTAAAATGTATTTTTTTACGTACATTTATTCGATTCTCTTTTAGAATTAAGAACCTATGTTTTCTGTTTGTTAAACAATTAGGATAAATGTTATAAAAAAGTGAGAAATGTGATATGCACCATAAGAAATGGACAAACCCGAGCTTACCATGTACCGAAAATCCAGTTAACGCAGTGAAAATACATTGGGTATTGTTTCTTATAGTAACACGTAATACGTATTACGAAAAATTAATATGTTGCTTCTTCTGTGAAATATATGAATGCGTGATGGTTCGCCTTGGGCAATTTCCATCTTAAGATGGCGTCGAAATGAGTAGGCAACCAAATATAACTTATAATTTTGTTGTCACTATTCCACCAAAATGATTAGGTATTTCCATTCAAATTATACGTAAACTAAACTTCAAACCTTTGCCGATAATACAAAAAATATCCGGCTCAATTCTGTCAAGTGGTGACGAATTCTGGGAATATTGGTGTTTTTTTGTTGATCGCAAGAAGACTACGTCATAGCCACCAATAAGCTTAAAATCAGTCATTTAAACTCGACGGATTTAAGCCGGACATTTTTTGTATTATCGGCAAAAGTTTCAAGTTAAGTTTATGGTATAATTTGAATGTTAATACCCAATCATTTCGGTGAAATACCGACAACAAAATTATGAGGTATATTTGGTTGCCTACTCATTTCGAAGCCCACCTTAAGGAATACAATTGAAACCCCAACTATAACTACTTTTCGATAAAACAAAGGAAAAACGTTCTTTACCATTTTACTTTGCCAAAACACAATCAGGATCTTGTATGTGGATTTGATCAACTGTAATTACTTTAATTATCATTAGCGGAAATTTACGATTGCAGTTTATTGAGGCAAGGGAAGATAAAGAAAAGTCCACGAGAGGAGGAAGAAAAGGGACTAGGGGTGAGGGAATGTGAAGGATGGTAAAGTAAATTAAGGGAAATTAATCGTTGGTATCGTAAATAGGGTACATCCTTATTTAAATCACAATTAATTAGTTATGTCTAATTGTTTGGTGATCGTTGTCCAAACATACGTCATAATATATCGACATGTGAATTATAGCTTAGAAAGTTTCAACAAAAGAGTTTGTTTGAAACTATTTATACCATATCACAAAATGTACGTAAGCGAAGGTATATTTCTGCATAGGTGAATCTTACCTATTCAGGATATATTAAAAATGCTTTGTTAAACTATTTTCGAGGTATTATTCATAGAAATGGTTGAATACGAATATCAACCTAATACATACACTGGAATATATATATATATATATATATATATATATATATATATATATATATATATATATATATATATATATAATTTGATAATTTAATGACTGTATGTTGTTAAACTTTTCCAACTTTGTTTTATGACATCTCTCATAATTTTTACATTTATTATCTAAGTTTCTCCGAACCCTGAGGAAGGACTAAAATTAGTCCGAAATATTGGTATATGGAATAAAAAATATAAAAAAGAAAAAACGTTTTTTGACTGAATTCCCACTAAGTTTTCCGATATATATATATATATATATATATATATATATATATGTGTGTATGGACGTGTGACCACTTCTTTGCAAATAAATTCTTGGCAAACTATAATTGAATTATTGTTTAATTGGTTTTATTAGTCCATAAGGAAATCGGTTTTGCTAATTGTTTAGCATCATCAGACACATCTATAAATTCATATACTATAGTTATCCAGGAAATTTATACCTTACATTATAATAAATCAAAAATGAGCAACTTGTGGTAGCTGAGATATGGAGCCTGTTTGACGCAAAGCATATTTGTTGCATTCAATTCTCATCGCCATGATCATGCCAGTTTAGATTTTCGTTGATTTGAAACACTAGAAATTCTATGGTCTGTTTCAATCCATTAACGTCACCTCGCTGGCGCTAAAACATCATCATTCTTGCCGTTTTGTCACTATACACGCATAGCTTGTTGTGGAGAAACCAGCTGCGGTTCTTTTTTCAAGTCGATGCAATACTTCCAGTTCCGACATGCCTCTCTTTACTATTTTTGCATCGTTCGCTACAGGATACCATTGCCATTTGGGTTTATTTGAGCCATTCACTTGTGAAGAACAGAAACAGGATTGGGCCCAATACTAATCCCTAGGGGCTCCATGAATCATCGCAAGCTCTCCCGACGTCATCCCCAGGTTTGTTGCTACTTGTGTCCTGTTAGAGATAAGAGGAGATCAGACGACAGCTACTCGAATAAAATTTGTAGTAATAAAGCTTTTTAATTGCTTTTTAAAGTCCAGAACCCCACCTCTAAAATATACAGGAGGTTTACAGTGCTATTACTATTAGGTCTGGTGTAATTATATCTTTAGTTGGTTTCATGATAACGACATCACGACATCACACAGATCTCTGCTTCTCTTGTGTCCAAATAACTATGACCAGCATCACTTCAATGTGGTCGGTATAAAGTTGGGTGTAAATCAAACATTGACCTACATACATAATTTATGTTTTTGTCGTGAATATACGTTACGGGGTCACAATCCACTGAGGGGATGAAAGGAATCACATTATCTGCGATGCAAGTAACATAGGCATTTAAAGTCTCCACGTTAATACCATTATCCGAGCTGGAATCGCTCTCATGAACTGCCCGAGCAGCATTAATATCACAGGTCGACAAGGTGTTGGTAACTTGAATGGCACTATATTTTTTGATATCTATGTAAGATCAGATAAACAAAAACAGGTATAGGAGTCTTCACAGAGGTCTCATTTCAGAAAAATCCTGGAATATCAAAACTTTACTATTTTCAGATACATAATCTGGTTTATCTACGACTCAGATAATAAGTTTATTGCATACGTTTCTATAACTATATAATCCCCATCATGATATACACCAATGATTATAATGACACTAGCGTTATATAATAATGACAGTTCGTTCAAATAAATATCGCCCATTATCAGTGTTACCAATGATATCAAAGCTCTTGGAAAGGCTGCTTCTAATGAGAATGATATCATTGAGAGAAAGGAACTGATTCATAACCACCAATTTGATTTAGAGAAAGGCATTCCACTATAGACCAAGTCTATAGAATTAGAGATATCATAGAGAAAGCATTAGAAGAAAACCTTATTTGTTCAACAATATTTCTTGATGTGAAACAAGCTTTCGATAATATTTGGCACAAACGATTGATAAACAAACTAATGACGATGCTACCTTTACAATACGTCGAGCTGCTTAGATCCTATATATTTTATAATTTTTTATATATCTCTTTTAAAACCGTATTCATAAAGCATAATTTAAACTTTATGTTTAATTTTAAATGTCTTGTTGCAACGTAATTTATTTAAGTATGCTCAGATTAATTCAATTGCTACAGGCAACGACAATTATTTTACTTCATTGTCATTGATTTGTTTTGCAACAGAATCTAATAGAAGTGCCTTCTCATGGTGGCGCAGTTTTGAGAGGTGCAACAGCTGTGCTTTAGATAATTGAGAACAAGATGACATTTCCTCTTAAAGTACAATTTTTCCAAGCTATAGTTGGATTTCTGTAAACACGATAGATATCATATGGTATGGCGTTTAATCAACAATGGATCTTGAGAGTAAAAAGAGGTTTCCTTGAAAGAAGTTACTGAGATTGGTAATTGTTTTACTTCCTTGGAATAATATTTCGACATTTTTCTGAATACTTGCAAAACACGAAACGCAGCATAGGTAACCACATTACCTACGAAATAAATAATCAACCGAATATTGATGTACGTCAACCTATTATACACTGTGGGCCAAAAAACGGTACAAATTATCAATTGCTCATATTTCCAAAGATATTAACTAAATTTCTTTCGTTTTTACTAAAAACAATAAAAAAACATTATTTAAATATGTATACGATGCTATAAGATCTCTAGTGTCT
Organism: Melinopterus prodromus; assembly: GCA_964023965.1. Taxonomy (NCBI): domain Eukaryota; kingdom Metazoa; phylum Arthropoda; class Insecta; order Coleoptera; family Scarabaeidae; genus Melinopterus; species Melinopterus prodromus. Next base: position 23,039,813 of record OZ030393.1, read on the forward strand.
CTTTTTTACCAAAGCAAGACAAATGTCATTACCCATTGATATTAATACACCTTTCATTTCACATTAAATTGAGCCGATATTATCAGAAATGTTGCATAGCCAAATATAAAGCAAAATAACAGTGGGATGAAAAGTTCTGTTATTGCGAATATGGTATGGTTCTAATCTTCACACTACAAGCAATTCGATTTTTAAATAATATTTGAATTAACTAAATATTATTGGAAATATACTAAATACTAAATCTCACTAAATATCATTTAGTGATAAAAAATTTGTACTTGCATTAAATAAAAATTTATGGTAGTTTGCATTGCTATCGCGTTACACTCGTTACCGAGATATCCGCTCCAGCATTTTACTAAAACACAAAGCCCTGATACTCGGTGTAAATTTGATTTAATTTTAGCAAGCGGTTCAGGGGGAAAAATCTTCAAACACAGGGCTCAATAAAGTAAATTGCTTTAATAGCCGTGAATCGGAAATATTCAATGTATTGTCTGGACATTTTCACAGGTCGGAATAAATGGAGTAAAATAAAAATACATATGATTTTTAAAGAGATTTATTTTATTTGTTTTCAAGTTACAATGTGGTGTCTTCGTAACGCGTAAGCTAACTGACTAACCTGTCATGTCATTTAAAAAGATGCTGGTTTGTATTGCTTAACATTACAAACGAATAACAATACGTGGTAAGTATTGCCTAAAAGTAGTACGTGGAAATTTTCAAGATGCGGAAGGTGACAATGTGTGCCTCCTGTCTTTCATATGGGTGATGCTTTTCAGCCGAATTAGGGAAGAATGGTTGCTTGTGCGGAAAAATGCATATGACATTTATTGTAGGTGATTAAAAGATCTAGCAATATTATCCTAATTTTTACTCACGTGAAACCATGGCAAGGGAGACTTTGTCAAGAAGCTATTATGAAAAATGGGTAAATGTCAAGAAGCGATTTTGAAAAATGGGTAAAGTCGTGTGTGACATTATCTTGGTTGCTATTGGTTGACGACAATAAAGGTTAGATTGAAAGTGATAGGTGTTCTAATTAAATACCAATACTTAAAAGACTTATTCACCTTCTTTATTCGAGTAACCGTTTCTATGACATACGGCTAAAAAAAATCTACAACAAGTGGCAACAATCACATTATACATATTATACAGGGAATAACAATTCGCGTCTCAAAAATGTGCTGGTTTATTTTATCTGGCAACATATTTAATTTTAAAAGACCCAATGAGAACATGTGATCAAAGGTTGGCGGTTTTTGATGTGTTCTTTAGAAAAATGTATTTTTTATAATGTTTTTTGTCTAAATAATATAGCATAATTTATCTACTAGCGTACGTCACACAAAAAGTTTTGTTGCATTATCGCCAAAAAAAGCGAGGTGGAAACTTCTTAGCCTTCTGATTGACATATTTCGGAAATGGTCAACTTTTTACTGCATTTTATTGTTTTCTTATTGTAAAATATGATGCTCAATCATGTGCTCAAATGCTTTGTACGCGGAATGGATCAATCCTTATTCTTACGTGCTATTGAGGTATTTTCCGACGCATAACTTGAAACACCAAGTCGTACTTAAACAATGTTTTTATGTAAATAATTATAAGATCTAGAAATTTAGTAATATCTCACATTTTCGGTATTTTTTATTATTAGCAAAGGTACAAATTTCACTCTAACGTATATTTTGAGATGCAGAAACTTTAACATGCATATGAAATAGGCTATTGAAAATTATTACTGCAGTTCCGTACAGTCATTTTTTGAAGACATTAAGATAGAAATTTCGTAATATCGTCTATTGTCGTCCAATCAATGGAAAGTAAGATATTGTTAAATAACTAAAGTCGGTTATATTTTATCATGAATAACTCGCGGCGCAGACACGATATTGATGGAACTTTTTGCGGATCATTTGTAATAAAATATTTGTAATGAGTTTAAATGAGCCGTGTGAATAAAGCCATTCAGACTAATTTCAGTGGACTACCCATCGGATGAAAGTTTAGTCGTCTGTAGGGTTTAGAGAGTTAGACGCTTCTAAAACAAAATTGACACCGTTTGTATTCGGGGCTGCCACTTCGCAGCATAGCGTCTTTTTCATCTTCGTGGGCCAGAATTGTGTGAGGAAAAACGCCCAGATCAGACAGAACGACTTGCGCATCAGCGGACACAGGATCGCCTGGTGGAAAACGGCTGCTATCCTGTAGTATGCACCTTCGAACGGGTCCAATATGGCCGGACATATCATGTGGTTGAGGTTTACTTCAGTTGGCTGGAAATTATAATATAATGTCAGTATATTGTGCTAAAACATGTTGCGATTTACTTTGATCTTTTGCGTCATTGTACGCCTATAATAGGTGTGTAATTCCTTGCCCCAAAATTCATAGGACCTCTAGATAAGCTCATTTTGTGAAGAAACAAATTACATTGAGGCAATCATTTATAGTTTTCGAAATATAACGCTGAGCAATCTTTTAAATGAATTATCTACCTTATGTTTTGCAAAATACTACTAAACTACGGACCCTACTTTGATAAATCTGAAAACAAGCAACATTTAAAAATAATACCAGCATTTTCTTGTGCTAGTTATCGTATCTTGTCTTTGTGGCCTAAAATGTGTTATCGTTATCTGCATTACTTTAAGTTTTTGATTTATATCAATCGTACCTAGAAAGTAGGATTAATCGCTGAGATATGGATAGAGCTTTCTCAAAGTCAACATTCTTTTCAAAAATTTAAAGTTTATACCGATTAGGTTTTCAGAAAAACGTAATTGTTATCTTTTAAAACATTGTAAGTTTTGCTCTTGCTGCAGGAAATACTTTATTAAAAAGCTGATCTTAGACGTCATCTTTACAAGATGGTGTAGCGAGTGTCTGCAGGATAAAGTCGCCAATGTTATATATAGTTGGGTTTCTGTAAACAGGAACTAACATTGTATAGTAGGGCGCTAAATCAACCACAATAATGGATCTTGAGATTAAGGGTTTGGTGCCATTTGCTCTTTGAAAGAAGTGTCTAACATTGATATAATTATTTGTTTTATTTCCTTGGAATATTAGAACGAAATGAAGGTACAAATTTACTCAAGAAATTAATAATCAACACCAACATCAACGAATCTCAATATTATCACAAAATCAACCTATACTTTATTTATACCAACATCAAGCGTGGTTCTCGCACGACGCAAAAATCTTCTTAGGCTTATACTTTTATTAAATTAATAAGTAATTGGGTTGAAATACAGGCTATAAGTGAAAGGGGTACACCAGAATGAAATTTGTGAGATTTTAGGAAACTGACCATTCCCGACTGAGGATGATGCTAAAGCATCGAAACATGTCTCGATAAAATAAATCAAAACTACGCAAGGAAAAAGAGATTGCATTTTAATTTCATCATTTATACTTTATTTGTTTGCTTATTGTTAAAAGTGCGTTAAAAAGTTTGTTTACAGCTTTGCCGTGCACTTGCAATCTAACAATACTAATTATTATAATAATGATAAATAATAGCCGCTTATCGCACAATTTTTAGCTTCCAACTTCAACAATATTCGTTTCCGAGATATGTGCTTCCATAAAAATATTCTTTATAGGCTGCATTGTAAAGAAAAAAAATGAAAAAACACAACAGCCAATCTGTAGACGATGTTATGAATTATACTTTACGTAAATTTGCTTTTTTAGCTAAGCGGTCTAGGAGGGTAAAAAATTAATTAAAAGTAATTAAAACCTGTTAAAATCGCGAACCAATATTTTTCACTTCTCTCGCGCTCAGGGTTTTGTGTTTTTTTTTCAACGGCTATTTGAATGAAGCGATTAGAAGGGCAAATTGACTGAAGAATGTACAATTTTCATTTAAGGATAATTTTCAGGGCACTGTAGGGGTGGGTTCGGGCGTCAAAGCCATATCTATAACAGCTCAAATTCTTCATTGGAAACTCCTCTACAACTCCTATAACTTTAGTTTTAACTTTTGCCAAACCCCGAACAATTATTCGAAAAATACCAAGAAATGTCTTTTTCTCATTCATTTTTTTCATGCATCGATAGGCACCATAGAAAATCAAAATTTCGAAGAAAAAAAAAATACGTGTCGGCTTTTTTTGGATTTGGAAACGATTTGGGGGAATCGTTGTTTTCTATCATCACAAACATTTTTGCAATGCATTTTTGAACCACCCTAATGTATACAGGTAAGTTTACAATATTTTATAAGCCACAATACCTATGTACCTATGTATGTTAACGGCACAAATAAATAACTAATGCAAACTTTATCGCCGAAAAGAGTAAAAGAGAAGCAGACCTCTATGCTTAAAATACGGGGATTCGAGAAGAATTTTATTCTGCAAAGATCGTCTTCGATACTGCAAAGAAATCAGTATCAGGGAGTAATTTTTTTGTTTTTCATTATCAAATATTTATTTAATTAATTATTAATTAATTATTTTAATTAATTAATTAATTACTTAATTAAATAAAATAAATCATTTATGCAAGGATATAAAGAGCAAGGTTATCCAAGTACGGAATTTATCGATTTGCGGAGCAAAGGAAAGATTGTGACCTCACTGAATATTGCGCTGCCACCAATATGAGTAATCATTTTGTTGTATGATTTACGTTCGGTGCATAATCATGTACAGGCTGTCTCAACACTGCGATCTCGGAAGAAGTGCTTCTTTTAATGAAGATATTTTAAAACTGATTTCGCTCATATACAGGGTGTGTCAACAGTGCGATCTTGGAAGATTGTGCTTCTGTTAATGAAGATATTTTAAAACTAATTTCATATTTCACATAAGGTAGTCCTATGTTTTTCTAAATTGAACAACCTATATTTCGGCACAATTTTTAATTCCTCGCAAAATTTTACGGCAATGAAACATAACATTACCTACACTAAACTTTATACTTTTTGATTTATTGGCATTTTTATGGAAAAATAGGTGTCTAAGAGAAACTGTATGTCTCAAAACCTGTTTTCAATTTTATTGCGCACGCTTTGATTATGATTAAGTAAGAAGCGTTCTATTAGCGTGATTACCTGTCGTATCCACACTGTGTACAGGTTGGTCATAATCTGCAACAAAATATTGCAAAAATTTTTTCCTATGAAAGTAATTTTTTTAATGGACCTGCCTGTATATAATTATTTTTTTGCATCGTTCTGCACAAAACGGTACTAGTACACACTAGAGCTAAAATAAACCATTGCAGCGATAACTAGTTTTCTTCATAAAAATCGATTTTTCTGTCAATAAGTGCTTCTACACCCACATTAACTATTAAACGCGCTATGTATTTACCGAAAGTACTGCTTTCTCGCATGATTTCATCCTTTTTTAATAAAATAAAACGGTTTATCAGAACTGCAATTAAGGGCCATTTTTACAATAGTGGTATATACCTGGAATAACACTATTCCGAGAATAAGTTTGAAATATGCATTTTACATTAATGGAATAACATCCGAATAGCGTATACTCGGTACATACTTGGATTATACTGATGAAATTATGTGGTATAGCAGATATACTGGACTTATTCTTTGTTTTTATTGGTCAAATTAAAAGCCCAAAATTGACACAAGTCAAGTTGTCACTTTGTCTAGTTGTATCTATTATTTTGTGGTGATAACATAAAGAAAAGATTCTTCATCTTAATTCATCAATTGTAAAACAGAACGGTTTTTAAATATTTGTAATTAGAATATTTTAAATAAATAGGTCTCCTTTATTATCACTGTTATGAGGTGGTGTCTGCTAAACAATTTGGCTTATCTGAAAGACATTCTACAGCTAGAAGCATTCTACAGCCTGTTAGTGGAGATTTAAAGAAGGACTTATAATTCTCTTTAAATTTCCTTGCTCGAGAGTAGCAGTAAGCTGACTTTCTAATATAATATAAAGAAAATGCCATTAATAGAACAGGAGTCCTATATTAAATTAGATAGACGAAATAGAGCTGTTTGGAAAATTCTTGGAGGCGACTAGAAATATACAGAAGAAAAAATACATAAAATATAATACATATCATTAAAGAATTACTACTTATTAAACTACATTAAAATAAAAACATCATTGAGCTTATTCGTTATTGCATTATGTCTTCCATGATCTTGTGACTGGAACAAAGGCAATGTCACAATTCTCAATTTCATCTGAATAAAACTGTCATTTGACAACTAGTCACAGGAACCCCTGTGTACACGCACCTGCATGTTGGTTATATAACTAGATTTTCGCACCAACCAAAATCTACCTGACAAAAAGTTCCTAGACTTTCTCCGCTATTCCGAGTATATGTATTCCACTGACAAATGTCAATGTAAAACGCACACTACTACGGTATACGTTTCGTATAAGCTATTCCTGGAATAGTAATTCTTGACTTTATACTAGTATTGTAAAAACGACCCTTAATATTATAATTTGAAATTTACTGATGCCTTGTAGGCTACGAAAAACTGTGCTAAAGAAGTTATTAAGGTCAGTGGTAGTGATTTGTTAGGGTTGTCAAGTTTACAACTTTCACAAATTCAGCGACGAATCAGCCTGTGAAAATATATGGTTGTGAGTAGGGCATATTAGATATAGGTATTTATTTAATCCAGTGATGTGAGCCGGGTAAATACCTAGCGGGTGGGAACTTATAAAATGGGTATTTACCCGGGTATTTACCCCTACGACGGGTAAATAAAAAATGGGACACTCTGTAAATGTGTACTCTTGATTACAAATAATGTAAAATATTTGAGTTATATAAGAACATTTAGAAAATAAACTGCTTCCGGGTTATGCTGTGTGTCAAGATTTGTTAATGCTGACGTTTCGCGAACCGTGTTGTTCGCTTCTTCAAAGCTAATTGAATATTGAAGACCTACCAAGAAACTCCCTTAAATACCTGTATTTACACCTCACTGCGCACATCTAGAGCTACCGCTCCCATGTGCTTTTCCACCTGACCGCGTTAGAATCTATTTCCAGACCCTACTAATGTCAGTACCATCCTCGCGATTGATGTTGTTAGGATGTTTGTAAATTTCGATGGCTTCTCTAATAAGCCTTCGATGGTAATTACCAACACTTGCCAACATTTTCACGTCATCGAAAATCATTGTGTGTCCCGACTCGTGGCAGTGTTGAGCAACAGCGGACTGTTGAATCTTGCGTAGCCGGGTGTCTCTACTGTGCTCCTTGACTCGACATTCGATACTTCGTCCTGTCTGCCCTACATAGCATGTTCCACACTCACATGTTATCTTGTATGCCCCTTCGTTCTTCAGGAGGGGTGTGCTATCCTTTGGGTTAGGCAAAAGATCCTTTATCTTTGCTGGTTCTCTATACCTTACCGTGATACCCGATTTCTTCAGTATTCTACCGATTCTTTCTGATACCCCACTTACGTATGGTAAGCAAACGAACCCCTTTGATTCTTGCCGCTCTTCTGAGACTTGCGGTTTTCTTTGTGTGACACCTCGTATGCCACACTTGATGTATCCATTCTGACGTAGAGCCCACTCCAAGTGTTTCCGTTCGTCGTCTAAGGTGCTGGAGTCGCACACCTTGTCGGCTCAGTTGAACAGAGTGTTAATAACACTTCTCTTCTGTTGGGGATGGTGGTGTGATTTGGCGTTCAAGTATCGATCGGTATGTGTTTTCTTACGGTAGACTGTATGTCCAAGCGTATCCGTTGATGTTCTGTATACCAGCACATCAAAAAATGGCAGCTGATTATGGTCTTCTACTTCCATCGTGAATTTGATAGAAGGATTAACATTGTTCAGGTGGCTAAAGAACTCAGTAAGTTTATCTCTACCGTGTGGCCAAACCACAAAGGCATCATCAACATATCTGACCCAATGCTTGGGTTTGTAAGGACTTGACCTTAAGGCTTTTTCTTCAAACAATTCCATAAAGAAGTTGGCGATTACTGGTGAAAGAGGTGATCCCATGGGAGCACCCTCTACTTGCTCATACATCGCTCCCGCCCACTTGAAGTATGTGGTGGAGAACCGAAGGCCTTCGACTGCCTCCTTAACCGGAACACACGTAAAGAGTGATGTTACGTCGAAATTTACGAGTATATCTTGCGGGTCAATAACAACTTCCTTCAAAATCTTATAAAATGTTCAGAGTTCTTAACAAAATATGTAGTTTGTCCTATAATAAGAACATTCACTACATTTAGTTGGATTCATAGCAAAATAAGAACTTGATTAACAACGACAAAAGCCGCTCAGTAGACATACTTAACATATAATCATAGGTTTCTGCTAAATCTTCTTCGATAACAGTATCAGAAAATCTGGAAGATTCACACGATTGAATGGACGATGATGACAAGAGCATGTCTGTTGTTGATATATCGTCAGATGAGACTGATATTTTTAATCGTTCTTTATAAATGTTTTTATTTTTATAAGAATAACCATTATTTTGTGATGAGAGAATACCTTTTAATTTTATAATAAAAGAATAACCTTTATTTAGTAATTAAATATTTCCTTTTACTGCTATTTTTAATAACAATATTATAATTATAAATACCCGTATAAATTCCTACTTTCGGTAAATACCCGGGTATTTACCCGGGGTATTTACCCTTGATAATAAATGCCCGGGTATTTAACATCACTGATTTAATCTATGGAGTAGGGTTGCCAGACGTTCCGGATTCTGCGGGAACGTCTCGCAATCTAATTTATTGTCCTGCGTCCCGCTTGCTGTGTTAACTGTTCCGCACGAACTCTTAAAGCGTCGCAAATAGTTAATGTTTTTATAAAAATTTACATATTACACTGAGTATATTGGTTCATTAATATACCGGCGCCATCGCTCTCTATGGGCCAAAATAGACTAATGAAAATGTAGTAGCTTAGTCAGGAGTTGACTCAATTTGAGCACAGGAACCCAAATACACGATGTGATTGGTCATAACTAGTTTGCACAGTTTATGTGGTTACCAGTTTGGTATGATATGAATGGTATGATTTCAAAGATAAAACATTTTGTATCCTGGAAAAACTAAGTCTACAAATGGTCCCACGATTTGATAAGATAATGGAAATCATCCAGGCATATGAAATAAAGCAAATAAATGTCGACATGCTTTTGGAAGAATTTATTTACTTGAAAGAATTGATTACAAATGCAAATAACGAATTTTCTGAGTTGCCCTGCGACAAAAAGTAGACTACTTGTTCGAATACCGTTGAGTCACCACATTTTATAAAATTAGTTAGCCGACATCAATCAAATGCCAGTGCAGAAAGAATACTTAGCATGATGACAACTTGCTGGAGAAAGGAAAGAACTAGCCTTGAAATTAGTAATCTCAAAGCAGAGCTCATGATTAAACTAAAGTTCAGTATGAGCTGCAGGGAATTCCAAACTTACTTAAAAAATCTGATGTGGCCAGGCACATGACTTTATCATACAATATATAAAATTAATAGTTTAGCTGCATGAGAATCTATTCTATAGAGGATAAATCGTAGGTATTGTCAAAGCATCAGCATTTGACAGAAATGCCGAAAGTACGGAATAGCGCGACGAGCAGTGATACGGCGCGTCACCGAAGGCGGAGTGTCACCGTCGCATATGAGCGAGTCGCGCTATCTAGTTTTTGGCAGGAGCGACATCAACGTTTATTGTGTTACTTTTTAAGAAATACGTATTTAAAAAAAAAATAAATGATTTCTGTATAGTAAATGCTAGGTTGGTACCACTTTGACGAAAGGTGCGTTCCGATTGGTAGGTAATGGTAGCTAATGGCGGTGGTAGAATACGAAATTATAGTATTTCTTTCATATCGTGATAATGACACATATTAGTTTGCATGTACATAAACATGAGTCACTAGCAATTTTCTATTGGAAATACTATAACGGCGTCTGCTACCACTGCCATTATCACTAATGAAAACGCACCTTAAAAAGGTAAAATTCAAATTCTGACAGATTTATATTTGTTCATGACACATCCCTACCAAGATACTAAAATAAAACTACACTCATTGCTATACTTCATTTATAATTTTCTCAATGTATCATTTTTAGTATTAGATATAAAGACGGGTTGATATTTCTTATCAACAAACAATCAAATTGGTGATCTTATTTTATTTGAAATTTGTATTTTATAATTTTGCGCACTACAGCGGCACGTTCCATAGTAGTTCTCCAACCTCTGATGAGATCAGCTGTTTTCGAATGTGACAACACAAAAAAATATTTGTCAAAATCCTGGCTACTATGTAATTTCATATCAATGCAGATGCAACCGATCTCGATCAAATAGAATTTGCTCTTGAAGGTAAACTATTAATTTTACCAAAAAATGTTATAGGCATAAATTATTCAAAATTTCCTCTACTTTAATTTATTAATTAACTATTTTGTCGAAATTACAGAAATGGCGGCTCATTTCCAAAATCCTTGAAAAAGGCTTAGAATAAACTAAAAAGCTAAACTATTAATTTTACCAAAAAATGTCATAGGCATAAATTATTCAAAATTTCCTCTGCTTTAATTTATTATTTAACTATTTTGACGAAATTACAGAAATGGCGGCTGACTTCTAAAATCCTTGAAAAAGGCTTAGAGTAAACACCCAGTTCCTTTAGACCCTTTTGAACCAAAAGCTTTTCAACTCTAAGTTTGGTCATGAAACTTCTAAATATGAAGTTCCGTGCCGATACCTTTAGTAGTTTCTCCGGAAATGAATTAACAAAAATTGGGTACACACACACACACACACACACACACACACACACACACACACACACACACACACACACACACACACACACACACACACACACACACACACACACACACACACACACACACACATACACACACACACACACAGACATTTTTTTGTACCTTGGTCAAAAATGTTCAGGGGACCCATAAAGACCTATTTCCGCTAAAATCTCAAAAAATTTTTTCGGCACGATTACAATACTTTACATACTGCGTATGATAAAGTAAAAATGATGACAAAAAAATGATGCTGCAAAATATTGTTGATTTTTGTAATGTTATTTATTTTGTTTGTTATTGTTATATTTGTTTTGTTTTTAGACATTGTAGAATGTACTTACATTATTTTATTTGTTTCCTTGAGAATACATTTTTAATCATTTATAAAACGGTGGCAACAGGTTGTTTTCATGCTGTGCTTTAAAAAATGCTGAAGCAGAGGTACAGTGTGTATTTGTTTTTCGTTTCCTCGTTTCCTCGGCTTTCGTTTTTTCTCCCGCATAAACATTTTTTAACTCTGGCAACACTGGTTGTGAGGTTATGGTGTTTATGTCGTCTAGTCCGAGTGAATAGTGACGATTATTTGATTACATGTTTATATTATAGGTAGGTACTGACTGTGATACTGACAATGAACTAAATTTAGATTTTACTGTTTTTTACGATGAAGTGGTGTGTCCTACGCTGTAAAACGTCCAACAAGCAAATAAAATCAAACAACATTATGCAAACATAAGGCATAAATAAGTCCAGTTTCTGGTCACAAATTACAATAGGATGAATTGTATTTCCAGACACTGTACCGTAAGTCACTATTCCTACTATCTCCCACCGAAAAATACATGGTGCGCCAGTACACCAGATTTTGTCCTCCGAATGGGGGTATGCAAAAATAAATTTGCATGAGGAACCGTGTACTGTAATTATACATTCTGAAAAACATTTTCGAAATAAATATGTATCAAAAAATTCGGATAAACAGCCACGTTTCCTGATTCTGGGGAAATCAAGCTTCTGTATACCGTACTTATTTTATTTCAATTCGTAGAACCCCAATTCCCAGTAGGTAAACCTATTTTGTAAATGAATTAAATAAAAACCAGAATGATTTCCAACGTTTTTTATTTTAGTGGGCTAATTGGCTACCGGTTTCGGATGTGCACGCATCCGTCGTCAGGCCAAGCGTCAGGATGTGCGGGCGAGGTGTGCGGCGCCACTTGTATACTGCCGACAAAGCTTCCTGACGCGCAAAATTTCTTATCAATTATAAGTGTTATTTGTGTTTTTCTGCCGCTGCTCATCTGTGAACTCGATTGTTACAATAGATATGTTACGAACCAACTATCAATGACCTCGCCCGCACAACCTGATGCTTGGCCTGACGACGGATGCGTGGACATCCGAAACCGGTGGCCAATTAACCCACTAAAATAAAAAACGTTGCAAATCATTCTGGTTTTTATTTAGTTTATCTTCATCCAACGTTATGGAGCACTTCATCACAATACTATTTTGTAAAGTTTTCATTAGTTAATATGCGAAACAAAATTCTGCATAAGTTCTTTCAACAATTTTAATATTCTGTTGATAATTTTTAGAATCATAACCTCACCACACAATGACAATCGTCGCAACTCTGTTCACATAGGTCAATTTATGAATGAGAGAAAGGAGATAGCAATATCTGCGACTGCGCAAGCCCACAAAGTTGTCGTTTCGGCCGATTCGGGTCAGATTTCAAAGCGTATGTACATTATCTGCGAACTCGTTACTTCCTACTCCGTGGTTTATAGAATGTAGCTACCGGGCAGCTACAGACCTGTACGTCCTTACTGCGTACTGCGTGCCGTAAAACTGTCTTGTTTAAAGTCCAACCAATTCATCAAACTCATCAAACTCATCAAACGGGGCCTTCGGAAGGTGTGCTATCTAGTATATCCGAATAGGGATTAAGGCAATTCCGGATAGACGCTGTACCCCACATGATGTTTATACCCTTCTCGATGTGGAGCTACCCTATCCCACGTATGTGGGGAGTGAGGTGCCGCTGAGAGAGATGGCATGTGGTAGAGTTCTCAGCGTAAGCGTGCTCGACGGTGCACCCATCCTCCGATGAAAGGGTAACCTTTCTAAACTCGATGGGCACCGATAGCGTTCTGGGCGGTGAGTCGTCAAACGTGGATTCCGGATGGTTTCCGACACGAGTACTTGGAGTAATTCAAGGCTGTGGGATGCACTAACTCTTCGGTGTACACCCCTAGAACCACAGGGGGCTACCCTATACCATGGTTCTATGCTGTGGGTCAATGGCCGTCCTTCTATAGTGCGTACAGATGTTGGGTAGAGGTTTGCCCAAGAGACTCGTCCAACGGTGTCGGGGAAGCCCGACTTACACGAGTACCGAGGGGAAGGAGAGCCCCCATGGTTGGTGTGTGCTTGCGAGGTGTTATTTGTATCATGGGAGCCTGCGTGTGATGGTACCATTGGTGCACAACAACTTAATTTAGTGGATTTACAAATGCCAGCCATGCAGTCTTTCAACTGGAGACGGACTCTCGGGGGCAGACACGTTTCCTAGGTTGTGTAACATGGATGCTGAATGGCGAAAGCTGGATCAGCGAGCCGACCTCTATGGGTCGGCAGTCCTTATACAGCTTTCGATTAGGGTTGAAATTTGCGAGATCGATGTGATCAAAAAGGTCAATCTGATCGATGATCAAAAGATCCATCTGATAAGATCGATAATAACCGATTTATCGAATAAATCTTTTTATCGGTGTTCAATTGTGATCAAAGATCAATCACAAATTTGTCGCCCACTCGTATCAGTAATTCGTCTTAATAAATGGGTGTATTTAATGCGATAGTAACAAGAAGGGTAAAAATATGCACAATAAAAAAAAAATTCTGAACTTCGAGAAAGAATCACTTTTTTGTCTAGGTACGCTTTGGTTTCGCGTAACGGTAGTTGGGTTCGAAATCCAACAAGGGCCCCCCCTCCCGCTTGCCCAAATATAACGGCGGCCCTGGTTGCATCCCATTTTTCAATAAATATTATATATACATTCACAACACTTTGTAATTTAGTACCGAAGAAATAGCGGGTAATATTTACATACCTCTTATCCTTTACTTATTTTAAGTATACGGAAATAATTCCTAGAATACGTAGTATCCTTCACCTTTAACAGTTTATATTCCATTCCACGATATTTTAATGTACTAGCGAATACTTGTTTAAGCATTATACGCGATATTGTGATAATGGTTGACAAAATAGTAAGTTTGACTATTTTCGAAAGATCGCAAATATTTGTTGGAACACAATCTGCAGAAGGGGACAAATATTATAATTACAAACTCTTCATCCGGGCAACTTTATTATGTTATTATCTAGTAGGTTTAACTCTGTTTGCAGTCTCAACTTTCATGGGTAAGTTTTAAATATACGTTTGTGAACACAAAATAACTGCAACAAATCATCGTATGTGAAACCGAGCGTTGTTTTGTGGGTCGGTAATGAATTAAAGTATTTTAATTTTAATTATGCTATTAGACTGCCTATTTTCATTGTAGTCTTTGTTTTCATTTTAATAATGAATTACTACCATTAAATAGGGAAAACATCAGAGATTGGTGGTTATCAACAAAATATTAACTTTTAAGATTGCTCCCTAAATTTTTACATAATTTACAGTCATCGGTAATTGAACACTACAAATTACCGGGTAATTTAAGAAAATAAATTTTACCATTTTGAGATTTTAATGATGTGGTAATTTAATACTTGAAAGTAGTAATTTTAATTTCAGTGGTAATTTACCGAACAAAATAATTACCGAAATTTAACATCCCTAGAGATACTTATGCAGAAAATAATGACTTTTATTCACCATCATTTTTATTAACATGAGTAGCAATCATAACTTACAGTGATGAGCTTAACACCGGTTTAATTTACCTTTTGGAATTTTAATTGCCCGGTAATTTAAACCGTCGTAATTTACCATTTTGAATTCCCCGGTAATTAAAGCTAACGTAATTCACCATTTTTAATTACGCGGTAATTATTAATATTTAAAATTTATAATAATAATTTAAAGGGTAATTTCCGAAAAAAATAATTGCCGTAATTGAACATCCCTGGATTACTGTGAATATTATAGGTGTAAGTATGTGATCCTCTGTTTGAAGGGACAGGAAACAAAATGTTGACGCATTTTTATGCTCATCAATTCACTGCAGGGGCGGATACAGAGGGGGGGGGGGGGGGGGGGGCGCGCGCCCCCCCCCCCTTGTCGCGAATTTGTTGGTACGGCGGAAAGCGTTTGCGATGTTACCGGCTAGGGCTTGTATGTGTGTTTTTATTCGGTTGATTGTAGGAAACAGTTATATGAAAAAGGTTTTTTAAGGTTTGCACCAGACTAGATGACACCCATAGCTTGTAGTTTCAATAACTTTTGTTATCAATATTTCAATCAAGAATTCATTAAAGTAGAGGAAATTTTGTATATTTTGTCTATGACATTTTCTGGTAAAATTAATAGTTTAGCTGTATGAGCAAATTCTATTTGATCGAGATCGTGTCTGCATAATAACCAAGTTAGCTAGGATTTGACAGTAGTGACAGTAGGTAGTCAAACTCTGACAGTTTGATAATCCTGGCTTACTAGTATTATTTTAATACAGACACGACCGATCTTGATCAAATACATATAGAATATCATGCAGCTAAACTATTAATTTTATATGATAAAGTCATATAAACATATTTTGGGCCACTGCACAAAAAAAAACTCCAATACCAATTTTCAGAACAATAAAAATCGATTGACCAAGATTGGATTTGCGATCGACTGGTCGATCGCGATCGACTTGTTGGCCACCCCTGGTGTAGAGTGTATGAGGAGTAGAGTTTCTATATGCGTTTTGTCCAAAATTTGAGACTTTCAACAAAAGGTGGCTCAATAATCTGTGAATGTTGGGCTTAGGGCTACAATCTGGTGCATTCAAGCTTGTTCCAAATGCGTTTTTTCATGTGTAAATTTAATCATGAAGAACTGTTAGACATTCTGTGTGTACTAATTCCAATGTTGAAAGACAAACGAACAGTGTCTTGTCCAATGAAATTGTCGTGGCTGGCAAAGGACAGCTTTGTGTTGCTATTACACACATGTTTTGAATTTAAGTAAGATTGAAAATAATGAATGTAACTGATGTGGTTGGGATGTTGGCCGTGGTAGAAGGAAACAAAAAAAACACTGCAAAAGTGCTCAAAAGTGATAAATTATGCAACATAGTTTTTTCAACTAATGAACGAGAAGCCTGTCCATAGTATTTCATATTATTTTGATCTCCAACAGAATCAGGTTTAGTGAAGGTCTGCAACAATAATTTTATTGTTTATGGGGCGCTGACATTGATTTTACAATAAAGCAAGTTTTTAATACATTGCTAGTTTTTATCATTGAGTTGTCGTAACATAACTGGTCAATCGCAACAAGCTACCTGAACGGTGTTTTCTTCCTGCTGAAACAAACCACATATGTTGAACCAGTGCACGCACTATGGTCTAGAAGTACCGAATTGTTGGCCAAAAGTCAAATTTTCAAAGTTTAAATTCTGTATCCTTTATGAAAGTGGACAGGTTAATTCATTAAACATGCGTAGAATTGATGCTTGCAGCGCATTCAGTAGTAATAGACTAAAATGGCGCATAGTGCGCTTCTACCACTATTCATTATTTTAAACGTGTTCAGCAAAAATCGAATACTGACTCTATTATGGTTATTATTAATTCACCCACTATCCACCTTGCTAAGTTCATGCTGAATGTATTCCACTCTCTTAATTTCACCCCCTCATTTACTGTCAAAAATAGCTTAGAGTTTATTAATAGGACTAAGCACATTATCCCTTCAGGCTGTATTTTGATATCGTTCGACGTCACCAACCTTTATTATAATATCCCTGTTGACTTCACTTTACAACTTGTTAATGAACTTTTCAAGTCACACTATCCCAACGACACTAACATCCCTCATTTAAATTCGATGCTTCAACACATCATTTCACTAAATTTCTGTTCTTTTAATAATAAATTTTATAAAATAGAGTATGGTCTCCCTATGGGACTACCTTTATCTGGTTTCCTTGCCGATGTGTTTCTTAACCACACGGAGAATAACCACATCATCCACCCCACTAATCCTCACCTAGGTTGTGTCGTGAAATGGATACGTTATGTTGACGATGTTCTTTTGTGTTTGGAAGGGTGATGAATCCAGCCTCCCTAGTATGCTTTCCTATATTAATAATCTACATCCTAAACTCAAATTCACCATTGAGGTTGAAACCAATGAAGGGTTAAACTTTCTCGACTTATCCATTTCTCGACATAACAACAACATGTCCTATGATATTTTTAGAAAACCACCATCAATCACTACAATCATACCCGATGACTCCTTCCACCCTATCTCCCACCGTCTTGCCTCCTTGCGTTTCTTATACAGAAGAGCCCTCACCTATCCCTTATCACAGGAGAATAGATCAATAAAAATGGATTTCATTCACAATTAAGCCAGTTCAAATAATTTCCCAGATAAACTCATTCAGGAGGTTTTACACGATATCACTATTAAATTGGATCCTGTTTATACAAAAACAAATCCTCCTGATCCTCCTACTTCATTTAAATCCTTTACTTATTGTCCTTTCAGTCATAAAATTGCTAAATTCCTAAAACCTTACAATATTCTACCTTCATTTAAATCAGGAACCCAAATTTTCAAACTTTTGTCAAGGCAGCACCAGCTTATCAGATCTATTTTGAGTGAAAGATGAGTCTACTCGGTTTATTGCGATACGTCTGTTACGTTGGTCAAACGGGCAGGGCTATGGCGAAACGGATCGGAGAACATCGAAATCAAACATCTCATTTGTATAAACATATAATGGAAACTGGCCATATTATTAATTATAGCGATGTCAAACTGCTTCATAGATGTCAAAAAGGTTATAAATTAGACCTTCTAGAACAATTCCAAATAGAACAACATAAAAAGATGCCTAATGCTGTTCTTCTTAACGATCAAACCAATTTCTTTTACAAACCATTATTCTCATACTTATAGTTTCTCCGGTCCGTTTCTCCATAGTTGTATTATTAGATTAGTTTATATTTGAGCGACCTTCAGTACATTTGCGATATTTAAATTTCAAATTTACACACATTTTTCTTGTATTTGAACCATTTGTTAAAACTTGTTTAGAACCGCTGACACACCTATTTCGTGGATTTTCTTTTTCGTGCATTGCATTGCTGTAGCTGCTTCTCTCTCCCCCTCCTTGTCTGTTCCTCGAACAGTCGTACAGCGTGTATTTGCCCAAATGGTGGTTTCCTTCCTGGCGACTTGTTCTTAATGAGGTTATAATTCCGATTTATTTAAACCATGCGTTTACTCCATGTAAGTTTAAGTTTTATCACTCAGTTTACCCCTTATGACTGGACGTGTTATTATTCTCTCTTAGGTTTTATCGTTTCGTTATAACTTTTTGGCTGATAATTAAAGATAAATACTCTATAATCTTCTCTCCATACTGTTACGTAAGAATAATAAATTAAAGTTATTTTTGTGGTCGATTAAAAATTGCATAGAAATATAATGTTAACAACCCGAATTCGTCAATGATTGCAGTGTCAAGTATAGACACCAAACGCCGAGTTTGCACAAAAGGCAAGTGAACAACCTCGACGTTTGGTAACCTAATTAACGGCAATGACGTATTTGGACAATTGATATAAATACAGTAAAGCGGCGTATCAAGGGGAATGGTTATTAGTCTATTGGGTCGATTCTGTGCACTCCTGTAGTGTCTGTAAGGGCAAACCTGTAAGCGTTATGACCGCTACGGTAAAAGTGCTATTCTGTGTGGATCCGTAGGCAACAGATTTCCCATAAAAGTTACAAAAGCGGTCGGATCTCTACGGGTGGCGAGAAGGTGCCCGTAAAGCGTACAGAACATGTAAACTAGGGTGGAGCATGCGCGGTGATGCGAGGCCAATCGAAAACAAAACAACTTTTCAAGAGGTTATGTTACGCTTGGTTACGCTAAAGTTTCTTCTTTCTTCGACTAGTGTGGTTTGACTTGTATTGTGCACATTATTTGATCAAAAATGAATAGGGCAAATGTTGACCAATTACATTTATTTATATATGTTAACAAACTTACTTTTTTTATTCATTGATTTGTTATTAATCCTGCTGTGAGTTTTTTTCTCTATTATAATAAAACACCTTGAATACATTTTTAGTTTTATTCTTCGATTATTACTTTTTCGTAACTTTTCAACCTGTGACTCCGTGGTCTGACTAATTAATAAATTAAAAAATTAAAAGAAGAATACATTAAAAATTGTATTTATTAATTAAATATAAATAATAAACTATAATACTTTTTTTTATTCATTGATTTGTTATTAATCCTGCTGTGAGTTTTTTTCTCTATTATAATAAAACACCTTGAATACATTTTTAGTTTTATTCTTCGATTATTACTTTTTCGTAACTTTTCAACCTGTGACTCCGTGGTCTGACTAATTAATAAATTAAAAAATTAAAAGAAGAATATATTAAAAATTGTATTTATTAATTAAATATAAATAATAAACTATAATATATAAATATAAATATTAAAATATAAAAAATAAAAACTTAATTTTTAAACTTAAAGTCAGGGTTTAGATATTTAAATTTTTGAATTTCAAACTAAAGGGCTCTATCGAGATTATTATTGTATCTTGTTAATTGCCGTTCTAAAATATCGTTAAACTCCTTCCCATGTTGACCGGAAGTAGATGTTGCTTGTAGAAGATGCTCTGCCAGTACAGGCAGAGGCTGCGGTCGGCTATGTGGCCTTTTTTTTGGTGACTCTTCTGAGGCCACGTTCTCAATGTATATTACTTCTGCAGCATCTGCCTCTCCTTCAGCATCTTCTACAACTGCAGCGTCTTCACCTGGCACCGGCAACCCGTCAAATATTTCGGGGATGTCTGGGTCACCCGCTACCGTCACGCCCCACAACCCAAGGGCTCGCTCTTCAAGGGAGTTAAACTGTTCATCGGCTGGTGTTCCTCCACCCGTACCCAGCTGATGTGCCTTTATTTTCCGACATTTGGCTTTCAAGGCATATTTCCAATCATTCAGTCGCTAAAAGATATATTTGTAATTAAAAATAAGTTCAATATATAAAGTACAAGGTTACCTGTTACCACTCGTCAACGGTGAGGCTGGGACCATCACAATCAGCATTTAACTTAACTACTAAGTTCTCCCAAGTTGTTTGTATATAGTTGTCGGGCTGTGTCGGATTTATCGTTCCGCTTCGAAATGAATAGTTACTTTGTACTCCCCCACGTTAACTTTCTAGCTGTGTTGGTGTCGTGTTTTTGGTCCGCTTTCTTTTCGTTGGTTTTGGCTCCATTTTTCACAAATAACCACAAATAACCGTTGTCTGAATAACTCAATACGTATATGGAATAACCTCACTTGTCTGTTGCTTGCCATAAACAAGCCGAAATTAGCCAATGACAGGCCAGGAATCACTTGCAGTTAAGTTAGGCACATAGGCTACGATCAGAAGTGTCTGTAGCGGGTCTTCCGTATCGCACCTTCGTACAGGAGCGTGCACAGAATACCACTTTACGGGAATTCTGTATCGTCGCCCGTTACAGACATCCGTAACATACAGATCTGTACCTTACGGTTGAAAACACAGAATCGACCCATATATTTACGAGCGAGACACCCGACACCTGTACGAGAAGGCAGCGACCTGCCTTCTCAGCTGTTTTCTTAGCCTGTTGTGTCGACAATTATACAGTATGTAAAACCAGTGTGAGTTTATATTTTACATTCACCCTGGCCTGGACCATCACATCAAGAGCTACGTAACATGGTGGAGGCGCAAAATGATCCCAAGGAAGAACAACAACGGCTCATTCAGGTCAGGGTGGCAAGCAACAAAGCAGTAAGAGAAGAAACGAAGGAAGAAGATAATTACGATCAAGAAAGTATAGAATTTAGTAAGAAGAAGATTATGAAGGGCCCAGCTGCAGATTCCAGTACAATTTCTCCGCCCCGCCCCCAAGGAGAAATTTTCTGAAATTTCCCGCTCAAGCAGACGAACATTCGCAGACGCCGCTTTGGAAAGAAAAGATGTTAGTATTTGTACATTTGTTGTTGTAGTTTAAATGGTTCATAGCAAGATGACGTTGACGTGAGAAAATATGTGATTGCCCGTATGGAAGCAGTGATCCGCCCCTTGTCCTCGAAGAGAGGAGGAATGAAAATTAGATCCCACAAACGAAGCGGACGGGTGGTCATCTACAAAAAGCTGCCGACACGTGACGCACCGCTGTACAAGCAAAGGAAAGTCTGTGTACACGGTCGAAGTCGTCTTTAAAGATGTCCCTTAGGTAGATGATCATCGCAATCCTAGAAGAAGGCAGAAGGTGGGAGGATTCGACAACCAGGGAGGACGTATAAAAATGGAACAAACCACCGACGATGGCGAAAATTGGATCTTCAATACGGATGGGTGGTCATCTACACCAAGCTGCCGACACGTGACGCACCGCTGTACAAGCATAGGAGAGTCTGTGTACACGGTCGAAGTCGTCTTCAAAGATGTCCCTTAGGTAGATGACCATCGCAATTCTAGAAGGAGGAAGATGGTGAGATGATTCAATAATCAGTCCGGTGAAGGAGAGCGTGGCAAATCGCACACATTAGTCGGCAGTTAGTTTTTAAAATTTTTACTTGTTTTTTTAATTGTGTTGTCTGTGTTTTGTACGGTTATTTTCTATTCTTGTTTTTTTTTGTATGTGAAATAATTTTTGAATTCTTGTATGTTCTTTTGCTGTTTAAATTGTATATGTTCAGTGCGTGTCCAATAAAATATTTTTTGTTGGTGTTTTTGCTGCTCCGGTCTGTGGCTATAGATTTTGTTCAAGTTATGGCATTGCTCTGGGACGAGCAATTATTGGCGAGGAGGTTGTTACGTAAGAGTAATAAATTAAAGTTATTTTTGTGTTCGATTAAAAATTGCATACAAATGTAAAGTTAACAACCCGAATTCCTCAATGATTGCGGTGTCTAGTATGGATGCCAAACGCCGAGTTTGCATAAAAGCCAAGTGAACAACCTCGACGTTTGGTAACCTAATTAACGGCAATGACGTATTTGGACAATTGATATAAATACAGTAAAGCGGCGTATCGAAAAGAATTGTTATTAGTCTATATTTACGAGCGAGACATCCGACACCTGTACGAGAAGGCAGCGACCTGCCTCCTCAGCTGTTTTCTTACCAGTATAGCTGGAACAATTATACAGTATGTAAAACCTGTGCGACTTTTATTAACATCCACCCTGGCCTGGGACCATCCCTTCAAGAGCTACGTAACATGGTGGAGGCGCAAAATGGTCCCAAAGAAGATCGGGAACGGCTCATTTTGGTCAGGGTGGAAACATCTAAAAGCATCCTGCACGACGAAGAGGAAGCATGTCTGAAGCTCGGAAAGAAGGCGAATTGTGTTGGCGGTCAATCAGCAGAGAGGTTTTGCAATGTTTCTCACTCCCTCAGTGAGAAATATGTTGTTCCAAGGACAGCTTAACAACCGCATGGAGTCAAATAACGTTCAACTCTTCGTCTTAGAAATAAGTTAGTACCTAGTGTTTATTTCTTTTAGTTTACTTGTTTGAGGTTGATGCCACCGCTGTAAGGAAGAATATGCATTTTCCCGTTCTCTCTTCGATGGATGAAGCTGGCTGGTAATTAAACGGATGGTGGTCATCTACAAGAAGCAGTCGCGAGCTCGAAGCATTCGAGACATGACGAACCGGGGTACCATACCAGCATAATAGAGTTATATGCGAGTTTTGGGGTTGCCGATACCGCCAGAGGAAGCTGGCGATGTAGACTGGAGGGGATTTGGCGCTACGGATTCTACCGAACCACCCCGCACGGGACAAGAGATGTCTCGACCAGTCTGAGAAGAAACAAACAAGTCGATTAGAGAGGAACGGTCCTATGGATTCTACCAAACCGCCTCGCACGGGACGAGGGTTCCCGACTAGTCCAAGTAGATGTAGAAGAAGGAGAAGAATTTAGAGAATTCTAAGAGGCAACAGGAGAGGATTCTGGAATAAGAATCTGTGTACACGGTCAAAGCCGACCGTAATGGTATCCCTCACGTAGATGACCATCGCAATCCTAGAAGAAGAAGGTTGACAGGAAGAACCAGTCGGGGGATTAATGAGAACGGGACAAATGGCATACGATACCGGCACGATACATTGCATTTTTTTCTAAGGATATTTTTTTGTATTGTTGATTTGTATGGTAGTTAAATAAACCTATAAGTGGTGCGTTCTTTTCTATCCTGTCCCGTGGCTGTTCAATTTTGTGTCTTTCTCTTTTCATTGCTCTGGGTCGAGCAATTGTTTGCCAGGAGGGTTGTGACGAAAGTATAGTACATTACATTATATAATTTAGGGCAGGTCATTTAACCCGTCCGTCCGGCAGACAATTGCTTAGTCAGAAATGCAGGCTTTTTGATATAGAACAAAGGAAATTCCTTGTGGCACGAGTACAAAGCGTGCACATTAACATTTACTTATATCAAAAAGCCGTGTGCAACCAAAAATCCAAACTCAGGATTTTTGGGGGCCTAAAGCAGGTCATGACGTCTTGACAAATTCATATAAAAGCCACGGCACGGGATGGGTAGGGGATCAATCAGTAATTTGCAGCACCTGAGTATAGTATACGCTCAACGATCGTGTTTCACGGTCGCCAGTCAGCTGTGAGATTGGAATTCCGTGTGATCAGCAATACACGACCTATGTAGACAACACTGCGACTTTTATTTACACCTCCATCCTGACCTAGAGCCGTCCCCCATTAAGAGCTACGTAACAATACCACTTTGGTCTAAATGTAACAAATTGACAAAATTCGCTTTTTAAACTTCTAAATTCAAATAAATTCTAAATGTTGCTGGTGCGCTTGCGCGGCGCTGTCACCGTGCTAACCCAAAATTTACTTAGACAGCTCAGCCACCATTGTTGAAGAAGAAGATTATACCAACGAGTTTATCGATCTATCATTACTTGATAGTTTAGAATTAGAGGCGGAATAGATTTAAAGTACACATTTTTTTATTATTTATTTGTTTGGTTGCTTGTTTGTATTTAATATCTGTTAATATTTACCTAAAAAAATATTACAGGTAAAACTTACTTAATTAACACGTAGCTTTCTTGGAAACTTTACGTTCATGATAGTAATAAAAGCAGAATATCCCATACAGGCAATGTTTCGGGTAAACAAAATAGTTTTTGAAGTAAATTTTCAGTAGGTAAAGATTTATAATTATTACTACGCGTCCTCGGCCACGTTTTCAATAAATTAAACAATTTTTTTAAAGTAATCGTCCGCCATATGCAATTCGCAATTTTGATTTTTTGTTCTTTTGAAATGTATAGTTCAGGTTCATAATCAGCTGCCATAAAAACCCTCTAAAGGCCAAGTTTCCAAATTTTTGCAAATGTTTATTTGCAAATTAAAGCATATTTCATAGTGGTTGTACGCGATATTGAAACCGTAATTTTGTTTTCATTAATTTAGAGTTCAGATTCGTAGTCAGCGACCTCAAAACTCCCAAAATACACGTTTGAAGTAAATCAAAACATATTTTAATGTTGTCGCTCGCCATATTGGATCTGCCATTTTTTTTCGAAAATGTTGGGTTCAGTTTCATAATCAGCGACCTCAAAACCCCAAACAAGGCCATGTATTAACTAAATCACAACATTTCTTAATGTAGTCGGCCGCCATATTGGGTACGCCTTTTGTTTTCGGAAATTGCAAGCTCAGATTCATAATCAGCTACCTCAAAAACCCCAAACAGTCACGTTTCAATTAAATCAAAGCATATTTTAATTTGGTCGTCCGCCATATTTGATCGCCCATTTGTTTTTAGGAATTCAGAGTTTAGATTCGTAATCAGCTACCTCAAAATCCCTTATATACCAAGTTTCAGAACTTTTTGTGAGTTCAGACCACTGTGGCACTCCCTTACAGTAGAAACATATTATAAACGTAACTTTACATTTTCTTTCTCTTTTAAGATCCAAGGGCAACATTCAACGATTATGTCGAAGCAATATATCCTATAATGTGCGTGACTATATTACTGTTCAATTTCGCCGTGACAGTTGCCACTAGACGCGAATTAAAAAGTCTTTTCTTTCGAGTTGGAAATTTTGATAAGTTTGGACCACCAAACGGTTTGGAATTTGTGAGAAAGAATTTGGATGCGTTTGTCGGTGTCCTGTCTGTATACATAACGGTAGCAGTGACACTGGTAAATATCAAGATGCTAATGGATATGGAATTGTTTCGCCAAATGAACACACTTCAAGGAAGAGATGTAATATGCGGCTTTACCACAGGCCTGGACTACATGCTGTATGACATCAAAACAGGATACATGTGGTATATCCACCTCATCTTCCAGTTCTATTGCTTGTGGGCAGCATGCTTGGGTGGAGCTATGGTCGGCTGTGGCATACTCACTGCTGTCGAATTGGTCATTATCCGTATTCAACATTTGGATGAGCTGTTACAGGATTGTATCAACTCTGATTATGATGAAATCACTAAGAAGCTAAAATTAAACAATTGCATACGATACCACCAAGATATTATAGAGTACGTTAGCATTCTTATACACAACTTTTGCTGGTACGCAACATACATACAGCCCCCTCCATTGAGCCCTGTACACAGAGCATAACTCAAAATCTAGTCTACAATTGTCTATTGTATTTTCCTAAATTACTTTACAATTAAGGCCAGAAACAAAATTTTTATTTAAAATTCGATTGTATCATATGGTAAATTCTTGTTTTGGTTTGTTTGTTTCAGTATAGTGGATATGATAAACCAAGCCTACACAGTAATAACTACTCCACTGCCGATAAATTATAGTTTGGCTATTGGGTTACAAGTTCTCTCCCTTATGATGGTAGTAAGTTAATAACCAATATTAATATTCCACTAATATAAATATATTCGTAGAAAGTCACATTTCGGACTAGCGCAAATGGATTGGCTTGGGTTGGAATCATCCTGCTTAATTGTTGGTTCGGAGAAAGGCTAAGCGGAAAGGTACCACCCATACATTTCGAAAAAGCACCGTTTATTATATTTTACACACTATTGAAGTAAAACTGATTTACACAATCTTCGTTCACAGTAGGTAGAAAATACACAGCACGTGTTGTATTACGCCAGGTTGACGGATCGGGCCGATACTGCCGATAGATATCGGCCCGATCTGAGTCGTACGATAAATATCATGCACATTTATTTTACGGTCGGGTGTCCATCTGATAAGGGCCGATATTTATCTGCCCGATTCCTGTACCGTATTCCTTAGCAACCGGGCGTTTGTTGATTGTTCTAAAGTAAAACAATCACTTTAACACAAATTGAGTTTCAGAGTTCTGATCTGGCAACCTGTATATATTTTACCGATTGGTATCGTCTCAATTTATCGATGAGAAAAGACATTCTGATAATGTTAATGAGAGCTCAGCAACCATTGATAGTTAAGGCGGGTCCTTTGGGGGACATTTCATTGCGTATGTTTACAACTGTAAGTATTAGAAGTATATAACTATGTAAGTATTGTTATATAGTTTCCATTATGAGTGCGTTATTGAGTCATTACATTACAATACATTCCGTGACGACAAATTATAAATTTTGTCTATGAGTTAGTACAATTAAATTAATAAAAAACGCTATCTTTATGATTATGGATTTATTGGATTGAGCAGAAGTCAGCCAAAGTCGCAAATTCAGTATGTTAATTAAATTTTCCTAAAACCCACGTTTTTTAGTTCCGTGGTGTCACACATATACAATCTGTTGTTTGACTTCCCCAAAGTATTTCCGTTTAGAAAATTTATCAAATATTTTCAAAGCCTTAAATCTTGAATTTCTTTGTTTTGACTAATGATTAACTAATAATTTTATTCTTCATGTATTAGACTTAAAGAAAAACTAAACTCCAAATGATGTTCTGCTAATACAATAACATTATTTATGAATTTTAGCCGATTAGAATAATCTAAAAAATATCGCATACTTCAATGTTAGATGGAAATACACATGTTTGTATATAATTTTATTTCCAAATATTTCTTATTTTAATTACCAATTAAGGTAATTGGTCTTGACTTTGATACTACATCTCATATTTTGGAAAATCTGCCTTGATAGGTAGTTGGAAATTGAATTTCGTAGAAATATATACAGCGTGTCCCAAGATAGATCTAGCTATACAACTAAAGAACAAAAATTTTTAAGTAACAGTTACTAGAACTTTAACTGTCGTCTGTATTAGACGTTTACCACATTAGGAGTTGTCAGCTTCCAGAATTGCAGATACTGGTCACAAGAATATCCAAATTCTGAATTATAACGGATTTTCAAGAGTACAACAATGTAAATGTTTGCTGTGAGATTTATTGGAAGAAAATAATGGGCCCATATTTGTTGACGGAACTGTAAATCAAAATACTAACTAAGATGTTGACAAATTTCTTGCTACCTCCTTATATATTTTTATATATAATTAAAAACTATATAATACAATAAATAATTAATAAATTAAATAAATAAATATTATAAATTAATTATTATATATCTAACAAATTATATTTTAATTATGTAGGTATTACGTTCTAAAATTTAGACGAGCACTCTAGGTCATCGGTATTCACAGAAGTACTAGTTTATGTGGTTACTGATTTGTTTTGTAGCTTTTACATACAGCTGGAAGTAGGTAATAATTAACTTCATTACTTACAAAGAAATGCACGATTTTGGGATTCAAATATTTCCCATGCCTTTTTTTAAACGGAAATGATTTTGAAAAATTAATAATAACAGATTTGTTTACTGTTTTTGACTCAATCTGCAAACTGTAGTATTAAAGTATCATTAAAATGTTTTTGTTTTGGTTTTTAGGTCATGAAACGTGCCTATACATATGGAACGATGAAAAGTGGTTTTAACTAATGTTAGTAGCGTGGACCGTATATCGACTAAAATTTTTAACTCTAACTTGGGTAACTAGAAAAACGGTCCAAAAATTTTCATAGTCAGAAAGGGCAAAATAGTTTTAATTTTTAGTTAAATAATTGTTTTGTAATCTGAATGATATAGAAACGTATTATTACGTATTATTTATCACTTAGAATTTTAGCCTTGTCAATATATTAATAAACACACAACTTTCGTTCAAAAATTGTTTATTAATTTTGGGTTAGAGGCTTTGTTTAAAATGTTTACACGTTCACATTAAATTAAACAGTAAAACAACACATTAAAAACTTGATCCGACGTTTCGATGCGAACCGCATATATATATATATATATATATATATATATATATATATATATATATATATATATATATATATATATATATATATATATATATATATATATATATATATATATATATAGAAAATAAACTGCTTCCGGGTTGGGTTATATATATATATATATATATATATAAGAACCAAAATATATCCCGGAAGGGTCAGAACGGTGAAACAAAAACAGTTAATCCATTTGGACGTTTCGGGTTTTATTGTAATCCCTTAATCATGAACAAGATTCTACAAAAGCAATCATTATACAAAGATACTTAAAATGTACTCTCACTTACATGTTTTCTTATGAAGCTAGCAATTATAAAGTCCAGACTGCACTTAACCTCAAACATCCGATATGGCAGACAATGGTGTAATAATTTTATAAACGGCGACATTCAACCTCTTTTATCATGTTAATACATAGGAAATCAACATAAATTGACTAGTTAGCGGTTAAAATTGACATTACAAACTTTACTACACTCTAAAACCACGTGTTAATGTGGGTACACCATTTTTATTCTAACCTAGTCGGCGGTCGGTAACATAGGCAGTGACATCAGTAAATGCGTGAAGCGCGAAATATTTGAATTCAAAATGACAAAGGTAACTGCGTGAGGCGCGAATTATTTGAAATTTAAACTGATAAAGGTAACTGCGTGAGGCGCGAATTATTTGAATTTAAATTTTGAAAGTTAGGTTTAGTTTTATTTCTATATCAAATTGGCATATACGTTACTAATACCTGCCACGTCGGTACGGTGGTTAACCGTATTTTCACTAGCTCTGATATAAAACATTTCAAGGAACGTTCTCCCATGGAGACACTTCTCGACTGCTAAGATCTTGGTCCCTTGGAAGTCGAACACATGGCCCTCATGTAAGGTATGAGACGCCAAAGCACAAACATCTCTATTTATGCGAATGTCATTCCGGTGCTGATCCAATCTGCAAGAGACCCATTGTTTTGTCTGACCAATGTAATGCTTAAGGCAATCGTTGCATTGTACATCATACACTACGTTACTTTTCTTAAGTTGAGGTGTTTTAGATTTCAATTGTGTGTACAATTGACCCATTGACATTGGTTGGTAGCAGCCCAACTTAACTATAGGAGAATCAAACACCTTCTTAATTTTATCCGTTAAGCCCTCTATATTGGGGAAACTAAAATATTTAACGTTAAGGTCTTGAATGACAATGTTGGGTTCTCCCGCAGAATTGGAAGCTGCCGAAACGACAGGTGCAGAGAAAAAGACAGATCTGACCAGTCGAGGAGGATAACCGTTATTAAAAAATATATCTGAAAGTCTATTTAAATTAAAGTTCAATTTAGAATTATGACAAATTTTTGTAACTCTAGTTTTCATACATTTAATCAGGCTGACTTTCTGGTAGAACGAATGGGCGGAATTGATCAATAACTTCCATCCACGTCTCCAATTTACTTTGGAAGATGAAGGGAATAGATCAGTACCGTTCCTTGACACGAAAGTGATAAGGGGTTTGGACAACGTTGTTTCGTTTGATTGGTACACAAAACCTACCTTCTCTGGAAGATTTCTAAATTTCAATTCCGCCCATTCGTTCTACCAGAAAGTCAGCCTGATTAAATGTATGCAAACTAGAGTTACAAAAATTTGTCATAATTCTAAATTGAACTTTAATTTAAATAGACTTTCAGATATATTTATTAATAACGGTTATCACTCAGTATGCATAGCTGACTGAATCTTGCCTATTCAGGAAATATTAAAAATGCTTTGTTAAACTATTTTCGAGGTATTATTCATAGAAAGGTTGAATACTAATATCAACTTAATACATACACTGGAATATATATGTATGTATGTATGACCACTTCTTTGCAAATAAATTGTTGGCAAACTATAATTGAATTATTGTTTAATTGTTTTTATTAGTCAATAAGGAAATCGGTTTTGCTAATTGTTTAGCATCATCAGACACATCTCTAAATTTATATACTATAATTATCCAGGAACTTTATAGCTTACATGTTAATAAATCAAAAATAAGCAACTTATGGTAGCAGAGATATGGAGCCTGTTTGACGCAAAGCATATTTGTTGCATTCAATTCTCATCGCCATGATCATGCCAGTTTAGATTTTTGTTGATTTGAAACACTAGAAATTCTATGGTCTGTTTCAATCCATTAACGTCACCTCGCTGGCGCTAAAACATCATCATTCTTGCCGTTTTGTCACTATACACGCATAGCTTGTTGTGGAGAAACCAGCTGCGGTTTGTTTTTCAAGTCGATGCAATACTTCCAGTTCCGACATGCCTCTCTTTACTATTTTTGCATCGTTCGCTGCAGGATACCATTGCCATTTGGGTTTATTTGAGCCATTCACTTGTGAAGAACAGAAACAGGATTGGGCCCAATACTAATCCCTAGGGGCTCCATGAATCATCGCAAGCTCTCCCGACGTCATCCCCAGGTTTGTTGCTACTTGTGTCCTGTTAGAGATAAGAGGAGATCAGACGACAGCTACTCGAATAAAAGTTGTAGTAATAAAGCTTTTTAATTGCTTTTTAAAGTCCAGAACCCCACCTCTAAAATATACAGGAGGTTTACAGTGCTATTACTATTAGGTCTGGTGTAATTATATCTTTAGTTGGTTTCATGATAACGACATCACGACATCACACAGATCTCTGCTTCTCTTGTGTCCAAATAACTATGACCAGCAACACTTCAATGTGGTCGGTATAAACTTAGGTGTAAATCAAACATTGGCCTACCTACATATTTTATGTTTTTGTCGTGAATATACGTTACGGGGTCACAATCCACTGAGGGGATGGAAGGAATCACATTATCTGCGATGCAGGTAACATAGGCATTAAAAGTCTCCACGTCGATACCACAATCCGAGCTGGAATCGCTCTCATGAACTGCCCGAGCAGCATAAATATCACAGGACGACAAGGTGTCGGTACCTTGAACGACACTATATTTTTAATATCTATGTAAGACCAGATTGCAAAAACAGGTATTGGAGTCTTCACAGAGGTCTCATTTCAGAAAAATCCTGGAATATCAAAACTTTACTATTTTCAGATACATAATCTGGTTTATCTACGACTCAGATAATAAGTTCAGGGTAGTGTCTTGGGACCAATTCTCTATCTACTATAGGTACAAGTGACCTACCACAGTTGGAAAATTTAACACAGGCCACATTCACAGATGACACGGCTCTAATGGCTCAACGAACTGAAATCTGTCCACATTAACTTTACAAACAAAAGAATCGACGACGTACCTCATACCAGGATTAACGACGCTAAAGTTCCATATGCGAACACTGCAAAGTATTTGGGTATGACTCTGGATACAAAACTAAGATGAAAAGAATAAGCTAAGAAAAGAGTAGAGCTAGGCCTCAATTACAGAGATTTGTACTGGCTTCTGGGAAGAAACTCTCAGTTGTCAGTACAGAAGAAACTGCAAATTTACAACCAAGTACTAAAACCGATTTGGTTATACGGCATCCAGCTTTGGGGCTGCGCGAAAACTTCCAATATGCAAGGAATCCAGACTTTCCAAAATAAAGTACTAAGGAATATGGTTGACGCTCCTTGGTACATACAGAACAGTGACATGCATCGTGATCATGGTGTCCCACATGTCATCCAAGTGATACAAAAAAATCGCCGCTAAGCATGATTCTCGCTTAACCACGCCCTGCAGTTACTGGACAACCAGAATCTAGTGAGAAGATTAAAAGGAAGTAAAACCTTCGAACTAGTGAATCAGTGAAATGTATGAAAAGCACAATAAATTAAATTTTTGTTCAGGTAACATTTGGAATATCGTCTACAGATTGGAGTTCGGTGTTTTTTTTAAATTTTTTATGTAAAAAGGGTGGAAATGAGGGTTGTGTTGTATAATAATAATACTTTGTGTTTTACTTTTCTTGTTCTTGCAATGTGTTTAAATTTTTTATACCGGGTGCGGCAAAAGTCAGTTTACGCTGTCGGGTATTCGTGCATGCGCGTTTTTTTTTTTTTAATTTTTGATGTTATATCTTTTCGGAAATAATTTTTTTTGCCACTATTTTTTTGCATTTTTCTCTCATATGCAAATCGGTAAACTGACTTTTGCCGCACCCTGTATATCTCTTTTAAAACCGTATTCGTGAAGTATAATTTTAACTTTATGTTTAATTTTAAATGTCTTGTTGCAACTTTATTCATTTACGTATGCTCAGATTAATTCAATTGCTACAGGTAACCGCAATTATTTGACTTTATTTTCTTTGATTTGTTTCGCAACAGAATCTAATAGAAGTGCCTTCTCTTGATGGCGCAGCTTTGACAGGTGCACACACCTATGCTTTAGATAATAGAGAAAAAGATGACATTTCCTCTTGAAGTAGATTTTTTCCAAGCTATAATTGGATTTTTGTAAACTCCATATTATATGGTATGGCGCTTAATCAACAATGGATGTTGAGAGTAAAAAGGGTTACTGAGAGAGAGAAGTTACTGATATTGATAATTGTTTTACTTCCTTGGAATAATATGTCGACATTTTTCTGAATACTTGCAAAACACGTACGAAACGCAGCACTGTTGGCAAAAAAACGGTACAAATTTTCAATTGCTCATATTTCCAAAGATATTAATTAAATTCAAGCATTTTTTTGATAAACTAATTGCTTATATTATGAAGATTGAAAACCATACCACATTTGCAATGATTGATATGGAAATGCATCATTTCTGATAATATCGGAGCAGTTTAATGTGAAATGAAAGGTGTAATGTAATTAGTAGGTAATGACATCTGTTTTCTTGTGGTCAAAAGGAACAAAAGGAAGAGATTTTATAGCATGTGATTTTGACTGGTGATTTAGTATACAGGTTGAAATTTTGGAACATCGTTTGGATGCTGTGTTTACTCATGAAAGCAGTTAAATTGAACGTTTGCATAGCTAAAAAAGCGGTTCCATTGCATAGGCACGAAAAGTCCAATTGCGAACTGGAGTTATCTATAAAGATGGTGGAGAAACTATGGCCAACATTAAGTTTTATTATGGCGCCGTTTGATTTTGAAATTTTTGAAGGATTTTTCTTACCTGGTGTCCATATTGTACTACAATTATTGGGCTGTATAGTTTTTGCAAATTTTTATGTTTTTGTAGCAAAATATTTGGAACTAAAATCAACATCGTTTTTTTTTTATTGAAGTAAAATTATGGCAGTTTGCTTTCACTGTCGAACGGTCAGGATTTGCTGTTCGTTTTCACTTAAAAATTACACCTCCAAATTAAAAAAAGTCTAGAAAAAGAAACAACACAATGTAATCAGGCTGGCTTCAGGCTGATGTTGGAAGTGCTCTTTATTTAAACAAGACATAAACATAAAAAAGAAGACTTGGTTTGAAGTGATGTGACATATTCAAAGAACGTTGAATCCAGCTCCGATTCAATCTTCGCAAAAACAAACAAACGAACAAGAACAAGTAATATACGTCTAAAATTTACAGATAAACAACAATTGTTATACATCACAATTGAAACTGACGAAAAGAAAAAAAAAAACGGTACAAATTTTTAGTACCGTTTTTTGCGCACAGTGTATAATAATAATTAATATAAATAATAATTGTAATATATTAGTAGTATGTTTAGAACTCATTTTATTGTTGTCATGGTTATTATATATAAATAGTTGAATAAAAATAAAAAAGTACGTTTTGCAATCTGTGGGTCATTACATTGGCGACGAGGATATTTTTGAGGAATTCATGCGTATTAGGCAAGGCAGTTAATTAGTATGGTAAATAATAAGCAAGGAGTTCAAGAAGAACGCTAAACTACATACAAACAGAAGGAAGTGTCAATATCAACTAAAACAGTACGAGCTATGGGAGTGGTAGGGAAAGGAAGATATTAAATATTTTACATTCATCACATTTAGGAATATGTAAAATGACATCTTTGGCAAGAGGATATTTTTGGTATCCCAAATTGGATAAAGATGTTGAAGATTTGGCAAAAAATTGTCATGCTTGTTTAACAGTATGATCTTCGCTGGAAAAATCTCCATTAGTCAAGTGGGAGGAATCGAGGGAACCAATGAAAAGAGTTCATTTAGATTACTTTGGACCAATTAAAGAACATTTTTTAAATTTTAACGTACTCTTATATAAAAACGATAGATGTAATAGAGATGAAGAAATTGGACTCGCAAACATTATTAGAAACACTTTTTGACAATTTTTTGCTAGAATATGATTACCAAAGAAGATAGTAACAGATAATGGCAGACAATTCATATCAACAGAATTAATTAACTTTTGTACGTGGAAAAAAATAAAATTTAGTACATCTCTACCTTATCATCCAGCAACAAATTGGTGCTGCAGAAAATGCGGTAGTCTGTTAAACAAGGTTTATATAAGGCATTTACTGATACGAGTAACTCTAAAGCAAATTTATGCATAATTTTAAGTAGATACTTATGGAATATGGATATCTTGGAGGGTGGGACAATTCTCACAGCACCTAGGCCTCATTAGGCTCTTTTTGCTAACCTCCGAGGGGTTCTTGTGGCCTAGGCAGTCTGCCTCGAGCCATCCTGCGGCCTTCGTGAAGGCGAGGATGTCGCTCGGCGGAACCCCTCTGATGGCGGATAAATCTAGCCGTCTTTCACCCAGGAAACGTTGACGTAATGTCGAAAGTGCCGGACACTCGCACAGAAAGTGTTCTGCCGTGTCTTCCTCGCTTTCGCATCCTCTGCACATTTGGTCCTCTAAGATTCCAATGCGGGTTAGATGTTTTTTTAGTCTGCAGTGCCCTGTATAGATACCAGTTAGCAGTCTGAGGTTGCTTCTGGTGAGTTCAAGGTAGTACATTGTGGTCTTTGGGCAAGGGGCTCTTAGAGTTTCCCTTGCAAAAACACACTTGGTGGTTTCGTCCCATCTGCTCCTGAAGAGAGTGTGGGATGTTCCTCTTAGTTCGTTGAGTATTGTTTTTAGGGTCGGTGGTATCGCTGGCTCAGGTCCTATATAGGGCGTCCTCGCAGCGTGTTTTGCCAAGCGATCCGCTTCCCTGTTCCCTTTACTTTACCGTGCCCCTTTATTCAGTGGATGGATACCTTATTATTTGCCTGGGCTGCTTTTGTCGGGCTTCGGTGCATTGTTGTATAAGTCTGGTGGTTGTTAGAGGTCTAGACAGCGCTTGTATTGTTGCTTTGCTGTCCGTTAGGATCAGCACATTTTTGCCACTTATACCTTTTTCAGTAATAGTTTTGGCTGCGATTGTTAAGGCAATCAGCTCTGTTTGTGTTATAGTCGTGTACCGTTCTAGTGGTAGACCGATTTTCATATTCGGTGCTCGGGAGAACACTCCTGTACCAGACTTATGTGGGTATTTTGATCCGTCTGTGTATATGTGGACATATACTGTTAAAATACTAAAAAAAATAATTAAAAATAAATAGATAAATAATAAATAAATAACAAGTAAATATCTGGGCTGGTGGTGTGAGGGATGTTGTGAAGGACCTTCTGAATATATAGCGCGATGGAAAGTCATCTACCTGAGCCTCAAGGAGAGGTGTCCGTAGGACAGCCTCGCGCCAGAGGTGGTGACGAACCTCGCCAACCCTGCCAGTTTCCTAGAATCTTGCCGTACGGAGCCGGAGGATGCCCGCCAAGGCCACTTCCTCCACATGAATGTCAAGGGGCGGCCGGCAGAGCATTGCCTCCATCGCGGTCGTCGGTGTGGTGTGCATGACTCCTGTTATGTTTAGGCATGCGGTCCTTTGTATGTGATTGAGGTCTTTGACCTCAAGTCTTAAGTCTGGTTCTGGGCCACCATATTACTGCTCCGTAGGTTAGCATAGGTTGTATGATGGCGGTTTATATCATCATTGCTATTTTAGGCGAAAATCCTCACGTTCGTCCTATCGCTCTGCGGCACTGCCAAAAAGATTGTGTGCTTTTTTTGCTCTTTCTTCCAGATGGTCTCCCCATCTTAGTTTGCTGTTAAAGGTTATGTCTAGGTATTTCACCTTGGCAGCAAAGGAAAGCTTGGTGTTTAGGAGCGTGTATGCTCGTAGTTGTGGTAGCTTTCTTTTCTGGTGAAGAGTACCATCTCTGTTTTCCCAGGGCTGACTGAGAGTGAGTGGTCTTTGCACCATGTGGTGATTAAGTTGAGGGCGGATTGCATCCTGTCACATATTGTATCCTCAAATTTGCCTGTAAGCAGAATTGTTAGATCATCTGCGTAAGCTAATGTGTAGTACCCTTCTCGGTTTAAAACCTTTAGTAGGCTGTCTAGGACCAGGTTCCACAGCAGGGGTGAGAGAACTCCACCCTGTGGGCACCCTTTGGCTACAAGACATCTTACAGATTGGGTGCCTACATTGACGTTTACTGCTCTTTCCTGCAGCATATTACCGATTCATTCGGTTACTAACGTTTCTACGTTGTGTTCCTAAGAGAGGTTTTAATTTTATGGAACATCGTTTTGTCAAAAGCCCCTTCAATGTCTATGAACACTCCTAGGATTGGTTGCTTGTTGTCCAGTGATTTTTCTATGCGCCCTGCTACCATGTGCAGTGCAGATTCAGTGGACTTTCCTTGCATGTATGCATGTTGATTTGGGTGTAGACGTATTGTTTAGGAAAGTTGTTCCCGTAGATGTCTGTCACATAGTTTTTCCATGGTTAAGTAGATACTTATTATCTTATAGAAATTCACCTTCATTCAGAAACAGAAGAAAGTCCTGAAACTAATTCCATTAGGATTTATAAAGAAAGGAGACAATGGGAATGAACAACAGAC
The DNA here is from genome assembly GCA_964023965.1 of Melinopterus prodromus. Classification (NCBI taxonomy): domain Eukaryota; kingdom Metazoa; phylum Arthropoda; class Insecta; order Coleoptera; family Scarabaeidae; genus Melinopterus; species Melinopterus prodromus. The sequence continues at coordinate 23,076,962 of OZ030393.1, forward strand.
TAAATTTTGGAAAGGTAATAGAGGGGTTACTTTTGAAGAAGGAGAAAAAGTCTGCGAGATGTTATCGTAATCCTAACAAGACAACATGGGTAGCAGGAGAAATAATAGAAGTTTTAGGTGAAAGAACGTATATGGTTTGACTGTTGCATCATATAACAAAAAATAGGTGTATGGCAAATGGGGTGAATGGCTCTAGTGGTAGAGCGTTGGTCTACTGACTAGGAGGTCCGGGGTTCACACCCAGGACCAGCCGAAAATGCGTCCGCCTTTACTGTACAAGTGTACAGTAGTGAGGGGAGAGCTCAAAGGGCCAACTGTGGCCTAGGAGCTGCGCGGAAAAACCGCACCCTATATACATAGGTGTACTTGAGACAAAGGAACAGGGAAACAACACAGACGAAAATGCTAAACTTATCGATGAATTATCAAATTCCAGCCCAAGGCTAGCTTCCTCCAATTTTATTGATAAGCGACCCTTAAGAACTGTAAAGACACCTGATCGGCTAGGTTATAATTAGTGGCTTCATGGGGAGGGATGTAATATATTAGTAGTATGTTTAGAACTCATTTTATTGTTGTCATTGTTATATATAAAAAGTTAAATATAAATAAAAAAGTACCTTTTACAATCTGTGAGTCATTACAATATTTATTACACAAAAAATGTCAACGCAGCTTAAATCAACAAATACGATGTTTGTTGTGATCATTTAATCTTAAGTGCGGGCCGTGGGCTAGATGCTCCAATTCCGAGCCGCTAACGAGTTAGGTACATTCGACAACGTGACGTGTTGCGAGGTGCCTGATAATTATATCGCATATATAAAATCAATGAACAACACAATATTATTTCTATTTCAATACTTGCATTAAACAAAAATTTACGATAGTTTGCATTGTTATCGCGTTACACTCGTTACCGCTTCCTTAAATTCTTGTTTATAGTGTCTTTATTGCAAAGCATTTTACTAAAACACAAAACCCTATCTATAGACGAGATCTTGAATGATTCTCGATGTAAATTTCATTTATTTTGGGCAAGCGGTTCAGGAGGAAAAATCTTGAAACACAGGGCTCTAATACTTTTGGAACTAATAGCTGTAATTTCGTTGATAACGTAAATTGCTTTAATAGCCGTGAATCGGAAACATTCAATGTATTTTCTGGATATTTTCACGAGCCAGGCTTATCGCTTTGACACGGTATGTGTGAGGATGGCCGATGGAAGTTGAAATTCCAAAATCATCCTAATTTTTTGCTGAAGTAAAATAAAAATGCATGTGATTTGTAAACAGATTTATTTTATTTGTTTTTAAGTTACAATGTGGTGTATTCGTAACGCGTGAGCTAACTGACTAACCTGTAATGTCATTTTAAAAAGATGCTGGTATGTATTGCTAAACATTACAAACGAATAACAATACGTGGTAAGTATTGCCTAAAAGTAGTACGTGGCCGGTCAAGAAAACGTGACCGCTATACCTCGTCGACACTGCTGAGGATAACTTTACGTTATACTCTCGACAAATTTACACAAGTTTCAAGTATGTACTTATATTTTTCTTTCTATAGAGAGGTTATGTACATACATGCTGTGTTAACTATTATTTGCATTCCAGTAAGCTTTGTATACTTACTGTAATTTTTGGCTTGGTTTGTTACTTGGAGCCTTCCCGCTCTGAATGTAATTCGCGAATGCAAATAATGTAACAGTTGCCGTAGATCAGTGTAATAAATTAGAAATAATACAATGTTTATGTAGAATTTATTATCGTTTTCATCTAATCTAGTTAAAATATTGCTGCGGTTCCCTATAGTTTGTCTCTATTCAGTATCTTTTTCGATATATGGTTTTCGTTAAACTCTCAACTAAAACATCGTCAAAATTGCCAGGATTGGTAAACTGTGGTAAGTATATTATTTCATTTTGTGTGTTTAGTTATTGGAAAGGGCTGCTAGATCTGTACCAGCATATAAGCGCTTATGTAAGCTTGAGAGATTTTAATTTAGATTGAATTTTACAGTTTTATGTGTTTAATCATGATTGATGGTATTACATTTCGGTGTAAAATTCGAAATATTTCTTAAGACTATGCGCTACCTACGTAAAACTTATACTACACTATAAGGACGTACTTCTATGTTCTGTAATTTTGCGAGTGAGATAATTAGGTAATCTTTCGGTACTTTCTCGAATAGTGTAAGTAATAAATTTTAAATTTAATACAGAAGATAGTAGCGCTGATAGTCTTAAAATAAACGATTTCTATAAAGTAATAAGTTATGGAGAGAAGAAATTCTGAAGATCTGTGGTAACTGCTAATAATGGGCTGTATTATTGGTAGATATATTCCTGGTATACAGGGTGATTCAGTTTCATTTCTGATAAATTCAAGATGATTGGTGATCATCTGATAAGGTAGGGTACATTGCTGTATTGCGACGGGTTAAAAATAAAAGATGAGTTGAACGAAGCTGCTGAAATGGACAATGGTCAACAAGACAATATTTTTGTTTAGTATCCAGAACATTCAATGCAAACTCTGTTTCCACCATATGCAATGGAAAGTAATTTACAATGAGGAAATACTTATAGATTATACAGACGGGTCGTAGTAGACCAACTTATGGTTCGTATAATAGAATTAAAGATGACCGGTCTATAGAAATAGGTCATGTGAAGTACCATAAGGTATCTCTTTGAAAATCAATCGACAGACTTTTATTGATAGTGTACCAACCTATATCTAGAAACGAACGGTTTCCCGGTAGGTTAAGAAACAAAATGTGTTCATTACTTGATAGGGTGTAACTTACTTAATTAGACTTTGTTTTTTTTTAGGACCACCCCTTTAAAATATTATATGACCAGAAAAACAATCGCAGAATTTTGACTGACAAAGAAATTGCTATTTTAAAAAGATGATGTGGCCAGGTACAAGACTTTGTCAAAATTAATAGTTTAGCTCATCCTTAGCTGCATGAGATTCTATTTGATCGAGATCGGTTGTGTTAGTATTAAAATAAAACACGATTAATAAAACGTTAATAAAACACGAAAACACAGGATTTGACAGATATTTTGATTCTATTGACAGTAGGTATTATCAAAACATCAGAGATATTTATACAAACATAAATGGACTACTTCTTCTGACGATTTATTACGAGGTACTTTGAGAAAGACGCTACAAGTAAAAAAATTAAAAAAAGGTGTTATTGTTGTTTTGATTACAAGATATTTGCATGCCACGATCTTTATCTTAATAAAAACATAAACGATAAACTTTTGAATTAAAAATATATAACATTTCACAAATTTCGAATTTTAGTTAATTTCTAAAAAAAAGCAATAATCCAAACTAAACGGTAGTCTGGCCAACAGCAAAAGAATCGAATATGTTACAACCTATTCTGGTATGACATTTTCCGTAGATTCTGAATATGAATCCGAAGTTAGAAATTTTTAATTTTATCTTTTTTTTTAAAAACGGGACATGTTACGGGACCGCCTAAAATGATATTATTATACTTTTCGTAATTTCAGATCACTTTTGTTATATCAAAACAAGTTCGAGGAGAATTGGTGGATGCGCTGGAACATTATTCTTGTATTTTTTTTTATTTTTAAATTGCATCAGATACTAAGTTTTCAAATCAAGGTATAACTAATTAACACAAAAGGGCAATAGGTTTTAAAATATAGGTTTTAGTGATAACTTAATCTATTTTATTACCTGCCATAGAACAACATTTCAAACATTTCTTCTCTCCATGACATCATTTAACAACATTTTGTTAAAGCTCCAAAATGTTCTAATTTTGCAGTTTAAATAACCGACCTACGTTCGCTAACCAATAATTAATTAACCTATTCACAATCATTCGAATGTACAAACAACTCGAAAGGAAACTAATAATTTCACCCACATGTACAAATTTACAATTTAACCTTAACAATATATTTATCAAGTTTACTTTAATATAAAGTGCTCCTTAATCCGTCTGGTTTGAACCCAGCTCGCGCCAATTTAGTCCTTACAAGATAATTATCCATTTTTACGACGATGTGGTACTAGTTTAAAGGCCTGGTATGCATATCCGCAACGTCAATAACGTAAGATGTAGATGAAAAATACGACTATCTATATCTCGTAAAATTTGTGGTATTAATTGTTATTGTTTATATAGAAATATCTAAGAAGTCTTGCGCCTTGCTAATAATGCGTAGTATGAAATGTATATTAATGATCAGTAATTTTTTGTATTTAATTAGTAGAGGAGCGAAGTGAGATATTTTTCCCTTTATTTTAGATCAAAATATAATATAAATAATATAACATATAATACATATAACGTGTGTCAAGATTTGTGGATGCTGACGTTTCGTGAACCATGTTGCTCGCTTCTTCAAAGCTAATTGAATACTGAAGACCTACCAAGAAAATCTCCCTTATATAAATTTACAGCTCACTGCGCACATCTCGAGCTACCGATCCCATGTGCTTTTCCATCTGACCGCGTTAGGATCGATTTCCAGACCCTACTAATGTCAGTACCGTCCTCGCGATTGATGTTGTTAGGACGTTTGTAAATTTCGAAGGCTTCTCTTATAAGACTTCGATGATAATTACCCACCCTTGCCAACATCTTCACGTCATCGAAATTCATTTTGTGTCCCGACTCGTGGCAGTGTTGAGCAACAACGTTGAATTTTGCGTAGGCGAGTGTCTCTACTGTGCTCCTTGTCTCGACATTCGATACTTCGTCTTGTCTGTCCTACATAGCCATTCCACTTGTCTCTTCTCACTTGTGATCTTGTATATCCCTACGTTCTTCAGGAGTGGTGTGATATCCTTTGGGTTAGGAAAAAGATCCTTTACCTTTGCTGGTGCGCTGTACCTTGCCGTGATACCCGATTTCTTCAGTAATCTTCCGATTCGTGTTGATATCCCACTTACGTATGGTAAGCAAGCGAACCCCTTTGACTCTTACTGCTCCTCTGAGACTTGCGGTTTTCTTTATGTGACACCCCGTATGTCAGACTTGGTGTATTCATTCTGACGTAGAGCCCACTCCAAGTGTTTCCGTTCGTCGTCCAAGGTACTGGAGTCGCACACCTTCTCGGCTGTGTTGAACAGAGTATTAATAACACTTCTCTTCTGTTGGGGATGGTGGTGTAATTTGGCGTTTAAGTACCGATTGGTATGTGTCTTCTTAGGGTAGATTGCATGTCCAAGCGTGCCCGTTGACGTTCTGTATATCAGCACATCCAAGAATGGCAGCTGATTATCGTCATCTATTTCAATCGTGAATTTGATAGAAGGACTAACATTGTTTAGGTGGCTAAGGAACTCAGTAAGTTTATCTCTACCGTGTGGCCAAACCCCAAAAGTATCATCAACATATCTGACCCAATGCTTGGGTTTGTAAGAACTTGACCTATTGGCTTTTCTTCAAACAATTCCATGAAGAAATTGCCGATTACCGGTGAAAGAGGTGATCCCATTGCAGCACCCTCTACTTGCTCATACATCGCTGCCGTCCACTTGAAGTATGTGGTTGGTAGACCTAGGGGCACAATTGTTGTCCGAAGGCATTTGACGGCCTCCTTAACCGGAACACACGTAAAGAGAACATCTCTCGAAATACCTCGATACTACGAGTATATCCTGCGGGTCAATAACAACTTCCTTCAGAATCTGAATAAAATGTTCAGAGTTCTTGACAAAAGATGTAGTTTGTGCTATAAACAGTTGGATGGTTTTCGACAAGTATTTTGCCAACAAATAGGTTCGGGAGCCTATTGCGCTGACGATTGGTCTCAAAGGTACGTTATCCTTGGCGATCTTTGGCAAACCGTTGATCCTCGGTGCCCTAGGGATTGAACAAAAATCGAAATTTACAAACATCCTGACAAAATCAATCGCGAGGACGGTACTGACATTAGTAGACATCGATCCTAACGCGGTCAGGTGGAAAAGCACATGGGAGCGGTAGCTCCAGATGTGCGCAGTGAGGTGTAAATTTAGGTATTTAACGGAGATTTTTTTGGTAGGTCTATATAATATAACATATAAAGAAATCGAACAACGTTGAATCCACAGCGACGTGCTTTTCAAATCGCTTAGCAAGTAAGCGCGTCGCTCTGGATTTACGTTGTCTGATTTCTCGACGACATTTGCCCGTACCTTCACGCCGGATGATATACATTAAAAGGAAAGTATCTCACTTCGCTCCTCTACTAATTAAATACAAAAATTGCTTATCATTAATATAAATTGTCGCAGGCGACAAAGAATAATAAGTCTAGGCAACACTAACCAAAAAAGGCCAAGTAGCGGAAAGAATCATGTAGAAGCCAATTTTGGCACAGTAGTAGGGGAACGTGTCCTGAACAACATACTAAAAGTACCGATGGGTGGGAGTGAAGCTGAGTAGGTCTTTAAAGGTCCCTTGTTTGTTTTTTGTTAATATCTCAAACTACTGCCTCTAGCGAAAAACGCCCATTAACTAAATGAATCTGCACAACAACCATAAGCACTTATATGACAAAAAAATCCCGCCAAATGATCTTAGTTTTTATCCTAATTTGTGAAGATTCTAATCATTTTAAGCTTTAACGATAAAACAGCACATGCATGAATTTCTTCACAATATCTACAAAAAGTGACAAAAAAATTAAATATTTGAAAAACGGCAAAATGTGCAAATTAAATGATCCCTCCAAATCATCTTATCTATTATCATAATTTGTGGAGATTCTTAGCATTTTAAACTGCTAACGATAAAACAGCATATGCATGAATTTCTTCACAATATCTACAAAAATTGGTCCTGTATACGTATATGCCTAAAAAAAATAAATATTTGAAAAACGGCAAAATGTGCAAATTAAGTGATCCCCCCAAATCATCTTATCTGTTATCCTAATTTGTGGAGATTCTTAGCATTTTAAACTGCTAACGATAAAACAGCATATGCATGAATTTCTTCACAATATCTACAAACATAGGTCCTGTATATGTATATGACAAAAAATCTGATGTGGCCAGGCACATGACTTTATCATACAATATATAAAATTAATAGTTTAGCTGCATGAGAATCTATTTGACTGAGATAAATCGTGTCTGCATTAAAATTAAACTAGTTAGCCAGGATTTGACAGATATTTTGATAGTCAATAGTATCAATCGAAGGTATTGTCAAAGCATCAGCATTTGACACTACCTACTGTCATCAGAATAATAGTTGTTTATCTCATAAGTGCCGAAAGTACGGAATAGCACAACGAGCGGTGATGTGGCGCGTCACCGATTACGGAGCGTAGTCGTCGCATGTGAGCGAGTCGCGCTATGTAGTTTTCGGCAGGAGTGACATCAACGTCTTTTGGGTTGCTTTTTGAGAAATACGTATTTAAAAAAAAATCAAAAATGGTTTTATTTCGGTATAGAAAATGTTAGGTTGATACCACTTCTACGAAATGTCAAGTTTAAAAAGCTAATTCAAATTCTGACAGATTTATATTCGTTCATGATACTGTAGACGACGTTCCAGACGGTTCTCCGAGTGTGACAGCGTGGTGACAGCCACAGACATTTCTGTGGTGACAGCACAAAAAAATATTTGTCAAAATCCTGGCTACTATGTAGTTTTAATATCAATGCAGATGCCACCAATCTCGATCAAATAGAATTTGCTCTTGCAGCTAAACTATTAATTTTACCAAAAAATGCCATAGGCATAAATTATTCAAAATTTCCTCTGCTTTAATTTATTATTTAACTATTTTGACGAAATTACAGAAATGGCGGCTCATCTGCAAAATCCTTGAAAAAAGGCTTAGAATATACTACCAGTTCCTTTGGACCCTTTTGAACCAAAAGCTTTTCAGCTCTAAGTTTGGTCATAAAACTTCTAAATATGAACTTTCGTCCCGATACCTTTAGTAGTTTCTCCGGAACCGTCGCCACAAAAATCGAGTACACACATACGCACACACACACACACACACACACACACACACACACACACACACACACACACACACACACACACACACACACACACACACACACACACACACACACACACACACACACACACACACACACACACACACACACACACACACACACACACACACACACACACACACACACACACATACACACACACATACACACACACAGACATTTTTTTGTACCTTGGTCATAAATGTTTAGGGGACCCAAAAAGACCTATTTCCGCAAAAATCTCAATTTTTATTTTCGGCATGACTACAATACTTTAGCATACTGCGTATGATAAAGTAAAAATCACATATTTGAAAAAGGGCAAAATATGCAAAATAAATGATCCCTTCAAACGCTCTTATTTTTTTATCCTAATTTGTGGAGATTCTTAGCATTTTACGCTGCTAACGATAAAACAGCATGCATTTCTTCACAATATTTCTTGGCTCATGTACGGACGGAGCCCCCATCGAAGACGTGGATGACGATGAAAATTTAGATTTTGAAGAAAATTAATCTTCAATGTACGTCCTTGAACACTAATTAGCGATATTTCAAAATAAGAAGCGAGTACCCCCGCCACTACCTATGTTCTACAATACATTGGCTAAACACCACGTGACACTCTTTTCGTATTTTAAAACAACTCAAAATTTTTTTCAAAATAAACATTTCATTTTCAAGAATACAAACCGATTTTTTAAAACGTTTCCATATTCCCCCCCCCCACATCTCTTTAAGTATTGATTTTAACAAAAAAGTGAACAGCACCAGAAAATTTTATGGATTAATTTTGTCTTATACACGAATTTTTTCCGCTATTTTACATAGTTGCCTGGACTATTTTGTCTCCATTTAGTATTTGTCGTTGATAAACAAATTGTTAGCAGAATGGGTTTCTTAAATCATTTCTCAAACATTGTAGTTTTATTGGCACCATGACCGTAACACTGGTCCAATTCGAGCAACCTTTTTCCACAACATCATCATTGTCTCCACAAAATTACTGTAAGCTTTCATCCTTGACGAAATCATGTAACTTTTTACTTAACGTTACTCATTTGTTGCATTATAAACAGACCTTTAACCTAGCCCCGAAACCTGAGTCGCGCTCAAGCGCAGCAGCGTAAACGTAACTTATTGACTTGCATATTGACTTTGCAGAGCGATCAAACAAAATCAAAATAGTACACAACGAACAACATTCTAGTGGTCGACTAGCGGAAACTGGACTGGTTCAGTCGTTGTGCTCCCGAGAGATGTCGGTATTGTCGCCGTTTGTGTTCGGAGCTGCCACTTCGCAGCATAGCGTCTTTTTCACCTTCGTGGGCCAGAATTGTGTGAGGAAAAACGCCGAGATCAGACAGAACGACTTGCACATCAGCGGACACAGGATCGCCTGGTGAAAAACGGCAGCTATCCTGTAGTATGCACCTTCGAACGGGTCCAATATGGCCGGACATATCATGTGGTTGAGGTTTACTTCAGTTGGCTGGAAATTATAATATAATGTCAGTATATTGTGCTAAAACATGTTGCGATTTACTTTGATCTTTTGCGTCATTGTACGCCTATAATAGGTGTGTAATTCCTTGCCCCAAAATTCATAGGACCTCTAGATAAGCACATTTTGTGAAGATACAAATAACATTGAGGCAATCATTTATAGTTTTCTAGATATAACGCTGAGCAATTTTTTAAATGAATTATCTACCTTATGTTTTGCATAATACTACTAAACTACGGATCCTACTTTGATAAATCTGAAAACAAGCAACATTTAAAAATAATACCAGCATTTTCTTGTGCTAGTTATCGTATCTTGTCTTTGTGGCCTAAAATGTGTTATCGTTATCTGCATTACGTGAAGTTTTTGATTCATATCAATCGTACCTAGAAAGTAGGATTAATCGTTGAGATATCGATAGCGGGTTCTCAAACTCAACATTCTTTTTAAAAATTTAAAGTTTATACCGATTAGGTTTTCAGAAAAAAACGTAATTGTTATCTTTTAAAACTTTGTAAGTTTTGCTCTTGCTGCAGAAAATAGTTTAAAAAAACTGATCTAAGATCAGTTTTTTTAAACTATTTTCATCTTTACAAGATGGTGTAGCGAGTGTCTGCAGGATAAAGTCGCCAATGTTATTTATGGTCTTAAGCTATACCAAAATATCGAAGTATTTCCTGTCAATCACTTCAAAAACGTGGTATGTCAGCTATAACAAGTATAAGTATAATATAATCATTTTTGTTCTTTTTTGGGTTTCTGTTGACATCTGGAATTTAAAGGTTTATTATTGCGTTGGACTTGGTGACTTTTTTTTTCTATTAGGAAAAAAAGTTTGAATAAAATTACCAGTTGTCAGGATGTTATTAATTCAAAACATACTAGATATTGATAGGTCTGCAAGGAATTTGTAGTGACTAAGCTGAATTGTTTTTCCTAGTTTGTGTTGAGTGAAGTTAGAAACTATGTGAAATCACGTGTTATGACAACAATGTGCGCACCTTTAAGTCACGTCAAATACTTTACTACACAGGAAAAACAAATATTGGTGGCGCCTCCACCAGAATGTATATTGTTTACTTTTTATCTACTACCGGTTGCAAAAGTTTTGCGCCCTGTATTTGTAGGCTCGTAACGCTGCAGCGACTAAACAAATAAAGTTAAAATAAAATGTGTCATACACATGATTTGTACCTTTGATGTACACTTTGATGTACACCTTTTGGCAGTTTTAAGATAAATCTCGTTTTTCCGATTTTAGTACTTAAACAGTTTTCTATTTCCTATATAAATGTACCTTAAAAAATTAAATTCAAAGAATCTAAATTTTAATTTCGCATTTTTACATTAATATCAAAATTCATGAAAAAAGGAAAAAAGTTATACATGGTGTAATATGCACGGTGTTGGTATTCTTTATTACACATTTTCATTAATTTCAAATATCACGAAAACGGGTAGAAATAAGCATATGCCATACTTAACGTAAATAAAAGACAACTTAATAGGAAATGCAACCAGAAAATAATATACAGAGCGTTTCAGTTTGAAAAACTCAAGAAAAAGTCATTTAAGTCATATTAAAATTGACTATGTGCTAGAAACACGCTATATGCCGTATCAAATTAATTTGGGCACATTCACCTCCCTATTAATTTCGGTTAATATCTGCAAAAATGACGTTATCTCGTAGTTTTAAAAACAGCCCATAACGGCCATTACTGAAAAAAAAATATCGCGAAAACTTTTTGCTTTACGTTAAATCATCTTATCTTATACAACTGGTAAGACAATTTTCGTCGCAATCATAATAAGTTATAATATACTGGGCACTGTATTTAAAAAAGTTAATTTCTTGTCTGCCACCCACAAATGCAATGCCCTGTCATATATGAAATTAATTTTACATTGTAGAAAATGACAGGCCAAACACTATTAAATATTTTGTTCTTCTTCTGAAGATAAATACTAAATCTACCACCGCAACTAGTGACTCATCCTGTATACATAGTTTGTATTGCGATTTATTATAAATAATAATCAATTCACAATATTATTTTAAATATTTGACATAGATACAGCACATCTTTAATTTTAATCACAACAATTTTACTTCATTCCCTCTGAATTGTTTTCCTATCGAATCTAATAGGAGTAACTTCTCATGATGGTGAGATTTTGATAACTAGAACTGCTGTGCTTTAGTTAATTGCGAAAAATATGATATTCCCTCTGGAAGTTAAACAAATTCCTTCAGAAACCACTCGATTATAACGGACTTTGTCCAAGCTATAGTTGGATTTCTGTAAACAGGAACTAACATTGTATAGTAGGGCGCTCAATCAACCACAATAATGGATCTTGAGATTTGGTGAGCCTTTGGTTACATTTTTCTCTTTGAAAGATGTGTCTAACATTGATGTAATTATTTGTTTTATTTCCTTTGAATAATAGAACGAAATGTAGGTACAAATTTACTCAAGAAATTAATAATCAACATATAATAATCAACACTTGCAATCTAAAAATAATAATAATTATAATAATAATAAATAATAGCCGGTTATCGAACAATTTTTAGCTTCCAACTTCAACAATATTCGTTTCCGAGATATGTGCTTCCATAAAAATATTGTTTATAGGCTTTATTATAAAAAATGGAAAAACACAACAGCCGATCTGTAGACGATGTTATGAATTATACTTTACGTAAATTTGTTTTTTAGCTAAGCAGTCTAGGAGGGTAACAAATTAATTAAAAGTTAATTAAAACTTGCTAATATCGCGAACCAATATTTTTCACTTCTCTCTCGCTCATGCTCCAACCTAGAGGCAGCAAACGTCAAATATTTCATGTTGAAATGATATAATAGTTACGAGGCTTCAAGCACCGGGCCCAATACTTTTGCAACCGATAGTAGTGACGACTTCTTTCCCACTCGTTTGTAAAATTGTACCCTGTTGTATAATAATTCCCCAGCATAATTACACCGCATGGTAATTGATTCTAATCTCTACAAATGCGCAAGGGCTTTGCGTTTTTTTTTTTCAGCGGATATTTGCACGGCATCGTAAAAAAGGCCATGAAGGCAACTTAAATTATTCATAACTCTCCTCCAGTCCACGAGACGTAATAATTTTTAATATAATTTATTATATCGTCGATAAAAACAGCACAATTACAGACATTTAGTAACTTTATCTAATAATTTCCACTACTAAATCAAAAATTGTTTTATAACAATGAAATTGTCCTAAAATATTCGAAAGACGTACAATTCTTGCATCGCATTACAGAAAATAATTTTGATAATTACTAAAAACTTTCGAGCTATTAAAATGAATTAATTAAGCTGAATTGTAAAATTGCCCACGACAAATTGTTCGAAGAAAGTCGCAAAAGTTTCAAGAGCAAGTTTCTTATCGAATACTTGAAGTTTGCCGGGTGAATACGAAATTTCGAACAGTGGAGGCACGGTGGGAAGTTTACAGAGTAGGCCGACACCGTCTTATCGTTCTGGATGAAGTAGGTACTTACAACAGCGATTGTCTGTAGTATAACGAAGTGATATACAATATTTATACTATAGCTGAGAGCATTCCAGCTGAAATCCCAAAATTCCTCTACGTTGTAGACTCCTGCAATAGAAAAAATAATATGTAATGCATATTTGCAAAAATTGTATTAAAAGGAATAATTACAATCTACAGTGTGGTTAAATTTTAATGTTACTATATGAGTAGAGTAACTATAAGAACGTCTCGTCGTCTATTTTCTTTTTGAGACAAAACACAATCATCTACCAAAACTAACTATCGTCTTTTGTTTTCGAGTTATAACAATAAATCAATTAAAGTTTTTATATGTACTTGGTCGAATCAGAGGAAACAAATTCACGCGTTCGTTGACGCACCTTTGTTATTAGAATCAAATTGTCAGATTTAAAATATCTGCATTTAGTTTGCAGTTAAAAAACTTAATTTTTTAATTATGGTCATAACATCTTTATTTGTGAACCCATCAAAAAAGCGTTTGGAAATTATAAAAGCAATTTTTTGTTTACAATTTGATTATATCAGTTTAAAATGTTTTTCGCTAATGAATTCGTCAGAAACAAACGATACTTTTTTTCTCTTATGGATGCCATATTGGTTTTGTACACGTTTTGATTCAGAATTTCTTTCTGAGTAACTTGGTATGCCACTTGCCTTATTTAGAATACAAGAAGCCGACAAAATTGGAGTTTATATTTAATATCTGAAATGATCGCATGGTGCCATGAAAAACACATTTGAGTGATACAGTATTTATTTGCCCACAGGCAAATTATTGTAAACTTTTAGAATGTTTTTATTTGTACTAACTAGACAACATAAAAAAGTAACAACACGTTAACAAACTAAATAATGTTTTCAAAAACCGTGCCATTTTCATGGAGGCATTTTTCACAGCACTCCGTAATATGGTGACCTTACCAAGGATTCTTCTGTCCATCGAATTGAAAGCGGCGATGACGAAGTCACGTAACTCTCCAACGATTCCAAAATTATAAAACCCATACACCTTATTTATTTTTTAAATCACTCCATAGATAAAAATTACAAGGGGTAAGATCCGGCAATCTTGGTGACCATGATACTTCTGAATAGGTAGCAATTACTCTCCGTTTATGTCATATATCTAAATAGTTCCTCACGATTCGGGCATTATGTGCTTCGACTTGTTGAAACCACATACCTTATCTTAACGCCAACGGTATACCGTCCATTCTTTCTTCCACGTCCTCAGAGAGCAATATCCCGATACATCTCCGAAGTTAAAATTTTGTTATAAAAAATTGGTCCGGTTAATCGGTTGGCCACTATACCGCACCATACATTAAAACCAAACCACACCTGATTATGTCGCGGTACAAAAACGTGCTGATTTTTGCGGGCCCAGTAGTGCATGTTCGTTCAGTTAATAATACCGCAGTTAGAAAAATATGTTTCATTGAAGCATAATATTTTTTTACAAATTCTGGGTTTTCACCAATTTCTTTCAACAGGTGGGTACAGATGGGTAGATATCACATTGTTTCACAAAACGTCTTCCATGGCACCATGCGATCTTCAGCAATTCTTGAAGTGTACACATGTATACATGTATACAACATGTATAAACCAGTATGGCGCCCATAAGAAAAATAAAAGTTTCGATTGTTTCTGGCGAATCCATTGGCAAAAATTTTTTGAACTGACATAATCGAATTGTAGATAAAAAGTGCCTTTATAATGTCAAACCGTTTTTTTGATGGGGTCACAAATAAAGAAGTTACGATCATTATTGAAAAATGAATTTTTTTGTTTTTTCAAAATAGCTTGGGAACCATTTAGAATTCAACTGTTTTCTGAACAGATTATAAAAGAGCACATAAATAAGCACTACTTTGTCCATTTCACCGACTTTCTATCTCTAATAATAACAGAATTAGAATCCAACGTCCCGTGAGACACACTGTATAGTCATAGATACGGATGCAATGAACTTAAATGTGAGTCGTAGATAAAATTATTAAACAATTGTCAATTCAAAAAGTCGCTGAAAATTATACAATTGGATAAAAGGATACCAGAGTCCTTTTCGTTATTACTTTCAACAATATTAAATTTATCATAAAATACGATGAGTAACCGTCCTCTTTGTACGCCTTTCTAATTTTTTTCTCTGTAGTCATGCAATTGGATTGACAAAATTTCAAAATCAAAAATAATGCATGTTTTACTGCCAAAATAGCGTTGAAAACAGGAAAGACCAATGGTTTTCATTTCGAAAAGCATAACAACTCTGAAACTATTAAACTTATATTAAATATCTGTCAATTTAAAGTGTCTAAGCAAATTATACAATTGGATGTAACGGAACATTTGACGCAAAAGTCCGTTTCTTCTCTTCTTTTCACAATATTATAAATTGGGGTCTAAAATGTGATTACATGTCTTTATCTAAATAAAAAGGCATTATCATAGATATGTCATATCCTCCTTTCTTCATATCCTTTTTAATGAGCTGTCCTTATTATTGCCCTCCACATGTCCTCCTTGCCTCCTTTTTCTTTCATTGTTTTTTTTTTGTATTATGGTATAGAATTTTATTATACATAATTTAGTGTCGCATTGCAATTTTCTTGAAGAAGAGTATTAATTGAATAGTCAAAAATATGAATTTAAAATATAATTAAAATTCAAAGTAATTGAAATTTTGAAATAGGAAATAACGCACTACAATGAATAAGCTAGAGAAAATCAAATTAAAATTCACGGAATAATTTTTCAGTTAGATTGCAACAAATACTTCAGAAGTCCTTTTTCAGACAGTAATCAGTTCCGGATGCAAACATCAAAGTGCAAACTGAATTTTTCATAAAGTGTATTCAATAGACTTACAATCACAAAACTCATAATTTGTGAATTGATATAGTTATTGAGAAACCAGTAAAGAAATCGCAAAGAATGAAATTAAGTATGTGAAATTTCTGTCTGTGAATGTCCAACATTCGTATTGACTATTTTTTAGATTAGCATATAATTTTGATTTGGAAATTTATTCTATGAGAATGTTGTTTATTAAAATAATAAATATTAAAATAAATCGTTGTTTTCATACAGGTAACAATTATTATATTTATTACAAGCAATCTGTGCACTGCGCTGACTAACTAGTGTCATACAACAACGACACATTATGACCCAGTTGCAGGACTTTTTTAGTTTTCCTAAGGCTTCCTTCATAAACTCTACTGAATTTTGATTTCAGTGGGTTTCAGTCCACAAGTCAAGGTGTATTACAGGTTTTAAAGGGCAAACGATCTAAGAGGTATTTAGTTTCTAACGAATGCTTCAACAAGCAGGAATAATGATGTCCTTAAAAATAGTGAATTGGGCTATTTGAGACAGGGTCAAGTGCCAAGAAGTGCAAATAGTAACATAACCTTGCGACACGATTGATTTCTTTTTTAATTTGTACGTTATTATCGTAAAAGATTAACAAATTTAATGAACCCGTAAATTGTTACACTTACCTCCAAGACGTAAGAGGTAATAAGGCACAACAAACATCATTCCATGCTGAATCCAGTAAATCGCTGCTTCTAATGGTAACTGTAAATAGATACAATAAATAAAATTACGTATCATATACCAACATATTTTAGTGTGATGTGATGAAAATAAATGTGACTGGCTTCGAAAAGAGAATTGGTACATTCCAAATTTCAAAACAGACGGTCCCAGGCCTTTTAATTTAATTTAATGAGAAATTATGTGTTCTTTTTTTCAAACTACGAATATCATAGTATAAAATTACATTCAAAATTATAGAAAAGCTTTGCTTTCAAGTCTTAAAAAATATTTATTGTAGTATCGAAATAAGTCTTTATTCTATGTAGTTTTGGATAGGTACCGCATAAAAATCTGGCTATTTTCCCTTCGGAGAGATCTAGTTGAATAATGTATGGGCGGTAAATTTTTCCCCAGTGGAGATTGTTAGGTTTATTGTCACTAAATCACGTGACCCTTGCCCAGTCCTGTCAAGATCACAGCCCCGGCTAACGACAGCTATCCCCATTAATAACTTTGTTACGAACCATATGCGATAGAGAATTGCCCGTCTGTACCATATTATGATCTACGATGCATACAGATGACTCGAGTGTTTAAAGTAAATTAAACAATATTTACTTCAATATTATTTATTCCAGATTTTGATTTGTCCTTTATTAACGTTTGTTTGTGCTAAGTCTAGTGTAATAAATATTTAGACAATTTCCCCAAGCAGTTGTACAGTTGATAAAAAATTCAGCGATGTTTCCGTAATTTCACGACTACATCCAGAAATTCATGTTCAATTATTTTTTAAATACCGGGTGACCCACGGCATAGGTACTCCCGTTTATTTTTGTTTGTTATAAAGCTGGACGAATGAAATTTTGGAAAGTTGTAATAGCCAAAAAATGCCATTCCTTTGGTTACTCTTAAGGTTATGACTTATTGACCGTTTTTTCGGAAATGACGTCATCATTGATATTTGAAATAGCACTCTATATTCTTTGAGTGATATTTTCAATCAGGATGACATTCTGAACACAAGAGCATAGATCGTCAATTTTTACCACCAAGGCAACGCAAAAATAGCTTTTTTGTATTAATATAGGTGCTAGGATATGGTGAAAATAGTCGAAAATTGTCAAATAAACACTAACTAAATCGATTTTAGCCGACATTGCATTGCAGGCGCCCTCTAGCGTGATTTAATTGGCTTTTGGCGAGTGAGTCATTTTTCCCACTGGTACCCAATGGCCACCCCTGATTATTCGATAGAAAACATCTTTCCGATTACAATGATACCAAATATTTTATTGAAATTCTTAGCGTAGAAATGTACAAACAAGGAAATCGAAAAAAATATTGACCTAATGACCAAAGTCAGCATACAAGTCAGTCACTAAAACTATCAAGAATTTGGTGTTACAGTGTCGGAAAAATGTTTTTCCTCGCATAATCAAGGTACTTCCTTCGAGTAGTCTATTGAGTGACTTTGACATGTACGCTGACTTATATCATTGACAATATTTTTTTCTATTTCCTTCATTTCTTTGTTTCTAACAACATTTGTACGCTAATAATTTCAATAAAATATCAAGTATTTGGTATCATTGTAATCGGAAAGATGTTTTCTATCGAATAATTAAGGTGTGGCCATTGGGTACCCGTGAAAAAATGACTCACTGGTCAAACCCAATTAAATCACGCTAGAGGGCGCCCGTATTGCAATATCGGGCAAAATAGCCACCTAGATTAATACACAAAAAGGTTATTTTTGCGTTGTCATGGTGATAAAAATTGACGATCGATATGTTTTTGTGTTCAGAATGTCATCCTTATTGAAATTATCACACAAAGAATAGCGTACCATTTAAAATTTCAATGGGTACGTCATATCCGGAAAAACCGGAAGTCATATTAACCTCAAGAGTATTCCAAGGAATGGCATTTGTTGTCTATTAACACATTCCCAAATTTCTTTCGTCCAGCTTTATAACAAAAAATAAACTAGAGTACCTATGCCGTGGGTCACCAGGTATACATGGTTCGGCGAAAATTTAGGGAACATTTTTATTATCAATTTCTCACAAAAGTGTATCGTTCATACATTTTATGTCCTACATGATCATAAAGTGACATTTTACATCTTAGATACCGGGGCATAAACTGCTTCTTAACGCCCACGCGGGCGTTAAGGGTTGCCATGGTTATATGTCAATTACATCAAACATTTGCCATTCAAATAGTAAATTTTAAGTCCAATGTCAATTATTGGTGACTAAGGTTATAAGTTTGACAATTAATTGTCTGTACTGTCACTCGGCATTGTCAGTTATTCGCGATTAAGGTTATAAGTCTGACAATTAATTGTCTGTATTGTCACTCAACTCCGAATTGTTTGTATTGTTATTCAACTCCGTAGATACGCATGACACTTGATAACGTCAAAATATTTATTAATATTATTCAAACGGAGGAACAAAACCATTGTAGAGCATACCGTTTTGTATGCACCTGGGGCATTACTTGATGTTTTACCCTCGGGCGACTTAAAAAGCTTTTGGGCCTGTCGGCGCTCGAGCTTTTTAAACGGTCACCCTCGGGGCATAAACATCCGTGTAATGCCCTTGGTACATAAATAACTATTATCTACGACTCACATATAATAAGTTCATTGCATACGTATCTAGGACTATTTAATCCCCATAATTATAGCGCCAATGATTATAATGACACTAGCGTTGTCTAATAATGACAGTTCGTTCACATAATGACCTCATTATTTGAACGAACTGTCATCATTATACAACGCTAGTGTCAAAGTCTGTCAAAACCTACGTGGTTGACAGTTATTTGACAGTTCGCCTCGCCATGATTGACAAATACATTTAAAATATTTTGCCTAAAATGGTATTTATGAGTCGTAGATAAAACGTTGTATTTGACTCGCACATAACGGATATAAATCGCTCGTATGATTACTCGTTCGCCTACGGCACGGGTGTAAACTTCATGCTCGCGATTTATATCCTTAATAACGTGCTCGTCAAATGATATACTAATTATATCCTACATGATCATAAAGTGATATTATACATCTCAGATACCGGGGCGAACACAGCTACATTATGCCCGCGAGGGCATTAAGAACTCTTAACGCCCGCGCGGGCATTAAGCGTTGCCATGGTTTATATGTCATATATATCAAATATTTGACATTCAAATTGAAAATTTTAAATTGTCAATGTCAATTATTGGCGATGATGGTTATTCTATTTGACAATTAATTGTCTGCATTGTCACTCAACTCCGAATTGTTTGAATTGTTAATCAGCTCCGTAGATACGCATGTCACTTGATTAGGTCAAAATATTTATTAATATTATTCAAACGGAGGTAGAAAACCATTGTAGGACATACAATTTTATATGTACCATGGGCATTACTTGATGCTTATATCCTCCGGCGACTTAAAAAGCTCGAGTGCCGATAGGCCCGAGAGCGGTCACCCTCGGGGCTTAAACATTCGTTTAATGCCCTTGGTACATAAATAACTGTTTGGGATAAACTGATCAGAAGAATATTGCGTCAGAATAGTTGTTGACTTGGGTGAATGCGTTCAGCTGGATTATGCTTTATCGAGCGCCAAGAATAACTTCTTTAATGTTTAGTAATTGAACAAATTCATTGAAATTATCAAGCGCCTTTGTAGATATAAAAATAAATTACAAGATACTGATATAAGAATCAATGTAACGTTGTGGTGGACGCCATATATTTTTCCAAAATGTTGATTGCTGATTCATTCCAATGATTGGAAAAGCACAATTATCACTGTGCCATAAGAAATTCCAGCCCAAGTGGCTCCAACAAGAAATTAAAATAAGGTGTTAATATATTAGCTAACTTTTTTATGACTTCCTGAAGTTGGTATGTGTTCAGGCCAACTGTTCGAGTATTTGCAATGTGTAAATCAACAAAAATCTTCCTTTTTGTATAAGTTCTGAAAAAAAAAAACTTAATACAACATGACATACATAAAAGTGTGACCGTACAGTTTAACTTATAGGTTCTTTTGTTTACGTTTATACATCCGAGAACTACTTCAACCAACTAGTTACATATTTCCAAATTACTTGGGCACCAAAATGTCGTGTGCCAAAATCTGAAGAATTTGATGAATAAAGGTATTAAAAGTTGCCGATGATCTGGACGATCACGACTCATTAAATTGATCATTGATCACGAACCATCAAATTGTTACGAGTGTGTGAATTCTGATGGCGGTATAAACAGAAAAAAAAGGAATATAGTGATTTGAGTGCCAAAAGTGCACAAATTTCATTACCGCTTGCAGGAAACATTCCAGTACCAAAACCACCGAGCCTGGACGTGTTATCGAGTAATTCTTTCATATCTGGCGTCAATTGTAATACTTATTTGAATGCAATGTGCCAAGTATCTCCAAAAGTGTCAATTTTGGTTGCTCAAAAGCAGTTGGACTCCATCGTTGCGAAGTTAGGACTTTTACAAAGTAAGATGAAAGAATTGGCTGGATTTTTTATTTTGAACATTCTGTTAGCATCAGTGGCATCGCCAAATAACACGCAAAATTGTTTCATTTTTAATGAGGAGAAAATATTTCCATGCTGTTGGACTCCGTCGGTAAGATTGGTGACGCATGATCAAGATTTATTGCCTCTACTTCATGTGAAATTATGTGAAAAGATTCCTGAAAACTGTGGCGAACAGGCAAGAAAAGTACGTCATTATGCTTTAATTTTTCTCTCGACTCAAAAAGAGCAAGTTGAAAGAACGTATGAAAAAAATTTATATATATTTTGTTTTCACCAAAAAAGCGGAAAAAAATTAAAACTTGATATGAAAAACTTCGAGTGTGAAATTGGTGTTTTCATAACTAAGGCATTCGACAATGTTTTAATAGACGACGAATTGAGTGCTTGGCGTTCAATCGAGTCCTTGACGTGTCAACATGTCGCTGAAAATTCAATATCTGAACCATCTGGTAACTTCGGTCGACAATCTGCTGCCGAGTCAGATGAATAAGGAGAACGTTCCCACTTCGTTACAAGTTGCCGTGTTATTTGAAATCAGGATATGTGACTTTCTTTTTGCTTAACAAACGCACCTTAATGCACAATTGAATTAAACAATTTAACACATACAGAGAAAAATGCGCCCGGCATAGGCCTTGCAGAGTAAGAACGTGCTTAAAGACGATGAGGAAAAAGAAGGAGACGAAGGAGTCTTCATCTTCAGCCTCTAATGATGACAGCAGCTATTCCCACTAAAACCGAAAAGAACTGGCAAACGACAGTTGAAATCCTTTTTTGTGTATATTGATGTCATTTCTCACTAAATTCATTGAAAAAATTGACAAAAAATACAAAAATAATAAATAAAATAAAAAAAATAAAATATTTAATTCCACTTGTTCCATTCATAAATTATTGATCAATTTTATGGACTCTAACATGGTTACAGGAGGTTATAAAAAATAAGCTAATATAGCAAAACCTTCGCGGGATTTTTGTGTATGTTGGCACCTTTCATTTCGCGTAGAAACCATTGGGGCCATGTGGGGACTTTTTTAATGTTAGATTTACACTTATAAAGAAATCTATGTCTATGTACGAGACGTTCTGTCGAGTGTATCGTTTTTGGTGCCCTCATAATCAGTTTCTCAGGTATTCTGTTATGTCTAATTTATTATATACATTTTTAACTGATAAAATACACAGTCTACAAAATACTATCATAACTTTCAGAAACTCTGTTGTAGCAGAAGCGATGAAAAATTAACTGTGCTTTGCATTTGTGAACTAAATATATACGATTTTTTCAACACATTATTAATCGACTGTTAACGATTAGTAATAATTAGTTCATTTCTGGTTAGTAGGTATATTAAAGTTAATTCATTGCTAGTGTTTTTCTTTTGATATTGCCATGTGCACAAAGCAAAAACAATGGTCGTATACTCATACTAAAGTAACACACACAACTACAATTAAAATGACAAAATTTGACTGTGGATCCATAAAAAAATATTTTTGATAGAATATTTTGTTGACTGCAGGCATTACGATGCTGCTATGTAATGGAAAGATATTCGTGAATATTTGGTGGAATATCCTTTCTAATGGACCTTAAATAATCAATTATTTGTTACTGTACATTTTTACTTCTCAACTTCAGATTACATGAGCAAATTCCTCATGGTGCTTAAAACAGACTATTTGGATATGGAAGGAATTTTGTTCGACGACCAGTGAAAATTCCTGTGCGCCCAAATTCTGTCGCGGAGAAATGTCGTATTGACCGTTAACCGTTGGAATTTGGAATATTAAGCCCGACAAGATTTGTTCTGAAATACAAGCAAATTACGCTAAAATCTACTTCCATATTAAATTGAGCGAGAACTGATGTAAAATACAGCACAAAACCAGAAAATTTACAAATATAGTTAGATTAATGTATTACTTACGATTCGAGAATCTGTTTCTGGGAATAGGAATGCTAACAACGGTCCGTTCAGTAAGTTCAGATGAAACCTGAACACAGCTGTAACCATTTTGCTCGGGGATGCAGCTAACAAATATATCTGTAATCAAAAAAACAGGCCTTTAGTATAGAGTAGAAAAAGTTTATTTCGAACCTAATTATAACATATAGTTCTGTTATGTACATATCATTTTCTATATGTATACTTCGCCTGGAAACGGCCATCGACCGGAGACATCAGATTGTACAGATGTACGAAATGTAATTATTATAATCATTGACTGTTAATACTTAGTGCTACTTAATATTTCAAAATGCTCATAATAAAGCTTTTGCGCTTTTTAACGATTCGTCGAACATTGCTATCAGATCAACAATTAGAAAAAGGTATCAGTATTTGCCAGCAACGAGAGCTTTAAGACAAGTACAGTCAACTTCGGTTATAGCGAACCTTAAGGGACCAGCAAAATTGGTTCGTTAGAGCCGATGTTCGTTATCGGTAAAAAACAAAAAAAAAATACATAAATAAAAAAGGCGTGTAAATTTGTCATTTTTTTTTCAATTTCTTGACCTTAGAATTTGTATTTTCGCATGATTTTAATAATTCCTTCCATAATTTCTAAGTCGTTTATTTAGACAAATTTCGATCACGACATATTCCGTTTTGTATTTTGCGAAATATTTCGCATTTTTCTGCTATGGTGAATGCGTTTTTCCTACGGCGGTTGTTAGAATTAACTTTTCGGTAAACGCACGTTAACACTACGACCTAACCGCAGTCTGGTTCATAACACGAGTTGGCAACCTATACACATGCCAATAGTTCGCAAATATTTGTGTAAGTTTGCTATATCCGGGGGGTTTACATTAGGGTTGTAACGGCATTCCGCATCCACTTCCGCAACTGCGGAACTTCCGCAAATTTTCCACTTCCGCTTCCGCACTTTTGTAAACGCATCTATTGCGGAACTTAGGGATGCCGAGCGTTTGTATCGCCGCCGCCGGTACCGACAAAGAATATAATAGATTTCCGACGTTAGCGATTACGTTTGATAGATAACTGGATGCCGCTAAAGCTTTATGTTGTTTACTGCCCGAATTATTATTTTTAGGCTTGTTTGTACTGTTTTTAAGTTAGCCGGCAAAATGGCAATAACATTTTGTTGTTTTTTTTTTTTTGTAAATAACATGCTGTTCCATAAGTCTTCGTACACCATAGGAAAATGAGTAATTTAATTGTGTAGGTTCTTGAATTTCTCATTTTGTTTTGTACGTTTTGTTGTAATTTGAAACAAAATTGTTTTACCTTAATAGATGTTCTTTTTACTTCCGCTTCTGCTTTCAGTTTCGCTTCCGCGGAAGTCGACCATTTGTCTTCCGCATCCGCATCCGCAAAGGTTACTTCCGTTACAACACTAGTTTACATAAAAAGCAGTCTGGTTCATAACATTGGGTGGTGGCAACCCTATATGTATGCCATATTATTATATTATTATTTATTGAAAATCTCTGATACATCTCATTAAATATTTGAAAACTAGATAATACAATTTAGATACAACATATAAATACTAAAATTACACTAAGAATTTTGAAAGGTAATAAAGAGGATCAGGGCAAATTGGTAGTACCGACCTGAAGCCTAGGGTACTCCCTTTGCGGGTATCACTGCAGCTCTACCCAATTTTGAAAAATACAAGGCCATTTATGCTTTGCAAAGAAAAATTTCATTTTTCTTTGCAAAGCAAAGGAAAACTGCAGAAAACCTTTGCAGCCTTGTGCAAAGGTCATTAAAACACACACACACACACATTTATTAATAGACAATATACATTAAATTAAATTAAATTATATTATTATTATTATTATTTATTGAAAATCTCTGATACATCTCATTAAATATTTGAAACCTAGATAATATAATTTAGATATAACATATAAATACTAAACTTACACTAATAATTTTGAAAAGTAATAAAGAGGATCAGGGCAAATTGGTAGTACCGAGCTTCGCTGAAGCCTAGGGTACTCCCTTTGCGGGTATCACTGCAGCTCTACCCAATTTTGAAAAACACAAGGCCATTTATGCAAAGGAAAACTGCAGAAAACCCTTGCAGCCTCGTGCAAAGGTCATTAAAAACACACACACACACTCACACACACACACACACACAGACACACATTTATTAATAGACAATATACATTAAAAGAAGGTAAAGATGAAATATTAAGCAGCAAATTTAGGGTTCTTTATGATAAAACTCTCCTCAAAATATTTGCGCTTCCCAAAACCGCAATTTCTTGAATTTCCCAGGGCGACCTCTAAACCCCCCAACCCCCCTTATCGTAAAACTGTGGCCTGGTTGACGTTGGTGGGGGATAGGCTGACCACTCCCAGCAAAAAAAAACATCGCAACCAAATATTTCGTTTCGAAGTTGCGATGTTTTTAAAACGGAGCCTAGATTTAACCACGTGTCACATTCTTGTTAGTCCAAATTATCTCTGTATGTAAACTTAGTTGAACAAATTGAACAAAAAAACATTAAGTTAATATGTATGTATTCCTGAAACAATGTATTAATGTAGCATGGTTAAGAAGCGAATGTTAAACTTAAATACTTTCATTTTAATACTATGAACTAAAGCGACAAAATATAACAGACTAGGCCTAAAATCAAAACAATCACTACCAAGAGACAAATCGTAAAATAAATAATTGTAACGTAATCTTTTCATGCACATTGTGCAGAATATTTTATGTATTGTATAATTCATTCGGGATTTTTTATCTGTGTGGCAGATAGCCGTTTGTTCTTATTATTTAGCATTTCAAGAACATTACAAAGTCGAAAAAAAGGTGTTGTGCGCACTTTATACCCGGCGGTATATCACAATGCATTAGAGGCGATTTTGAGCGATTTTTGAGACGCAAATGCGCAGACCTACGACATCTAGAAATACACCAATTACAATGCGCCTGACGCCAGCCACTCGGCGTATACACGGCAGTTGTCGAGTCTGTTCGGTTTGTTTTTGGTTTTGTCACCGTCTCACTAACCCGCTAAAAACGGGTATAAACCCCCCAAATCATCCGTAGAAAGTTAAGATAAACAGGGATATGGCAAAATAAGCATATATCTGCAAAATCCACGAAAAAAAGCAAAAAAACAAAACAAAATAGCGTCAAATGCTTTATTTTTTTGAAGTCCTGCAGACCTTTAAGCTTTTTAAACGTTAAAACTTTCAAAGCAAAATACTTAGAATCCGCACTCTAGTAATTACCATTGACTTCATAATGCAATTTTTTTCACCACTACCCACACAAACCTGTTAGCAAAGTCAGACCTCGATTTATTTATTTAAAACTAATTTCAAAACACAAAAAATGAATAATGAGGTTGAAAAAGAAACGTTATGGGCTGCTATAAATGTTGTATGGTGTAGTAATATGACCACTACTTTTACGTCAGAGTAGCCTTGAAAATTCATCACACGTCTTTTCAAATTCGATTTTATTTCCAGTGCCGCACCTAATGATAGCACTGATGCAACTTTTGCAAAAGTTTGAAACATTGATATTATCCAACCGCAGAAATCCGCGTTGTAATTTGTATGCCAGATGCAGAATTCCCATGGCCTTTTCGGGTTCATCATTGCAAGGACGTACTTGCAATTATGTATTTATTGAGACGGCACGTGGTGTTATTAGGTGGCGCATGTTACATTATATCGAATTAACTGGGGACCCTCAATTTGTGACTGGAGTATGACTAGACGATATTGTTGTATACTCCCATCCAGACTCATTGCTATTTCATGTGTTTTATGTTAGATTAGTTAGTAAGTTATGTTATTCGAATCAATATTGTAAATATGTTTGTATTTGTACGATGCACAGTGGTCATTTTGTCGAATCTAGCGAATAATAAATATAGCGCTCATTTAATATTTCTGTATCTTCTACATTTTTATTATATCTTTGATTTTGAAAATTGATTGTTTATCGGGAATGTTTGGGCTATGTGGTGAACCAAATTAAGCAACGTATGTGTACAGGGTGTGGGTATAATCAGGCTACGAAATCAACGCAATTAAAATGCTTTTAAACGTTATTTATTCCTAAAATATCAATTTTTCATGAGTTTTTAAATTACTATTTATTCATACCTGGTCTTATTTTGAAGACGTACTGACTTTCAAATGAAAAAAAATATTTTATTAATAAAAAAAATTTTAAAAATTCAGATTTGGACCAAGTGCTTTTAGTACCGTATTGTATTATTTAGAATATTTTGCATAATTTAATATATTCAAATTTTATTTTCAAAAATCAAATTTACAGCTTGTGACGTCATATGTGAATGAAAAAATATTTGTTTGCATAAGCTTGTAGTATTTTGATTCTAATACCTGATTCCAAATGTTCAAATATTTTAATTTTGATTTCACTAGAATACTTAAAAACGCCTGCATATTATAATTCAGTTACGACAAGCATAAAAAAACTAATTTTTATTTTGTATACTTAATAGGCATATGTACCTACTAAATAATAAAAATGAACTTAATAATAATAATAAATTATAAAATCACAATGGGATTAGTCAATTACATAATTACTCATGACTTTTGCGGCTCTTGTAATAGATCTATGATCCATTTCCGACAATGACATTATCAGAAAATTATCTGTAACATTAAGGTTCCGTCCTAAAAACATCGCAACTCAGACATGAAATATTTTGTCTCGACGCTTTTTTTTTGCTGGGAGTGGTCACCCTGTCCCCCACCAACGTCAATCTGTAGTCACCAGTTATAGGTGGTGTTTAAAGTCTGCTGTCTACACCGGGCAGCAGTAACATGGGCAAATAAGTATTTCTGGCCATTACGCTTTATTATCGCAATTATAATGTTTGAAATTGTACTTAAATAAAAAATCTATTTTACACACAAAAAATTTCAATTCGATTGGACATTGGGAAGTAGGTATATATCGACTGAACATACCAAACCAAGCAACAAGTGAAGTTAAGATGGGCGTAGTAAAAAAGGCGCTGTTGTCCGCTGGGCAGACCTTGGCAGATAAAAATACCACCACTGAAGCACGACATATCTAGGTATACACAGAAAAAAAATTTGTCACATACCTACACGTATCTACACATTGGCAGTCCATTTTGTGTAAGCGAAACCTTAAAGTTAATACATGGGATTTCCAAAGAGTTTTATTAAATCATAATACAATATTTGATGAATTTAGTAATTAAAAGCACCAGTACAAACCTTGCTCAAATAATAGCCAATAAGTAAAATAACTCAAGTTGTATAGAATTTCAATAACGATTTTTATTGTGCGAGCGCAATATTTCAATAAATCAAGGAGAAGAGAAGGTAGACCGGATAAAACGGCACGTACCAGACATATCCGTAGGAATTTGATCAAAATATTTATATGACAGCCTACTCAGTTAATCAGCTTTCCAAAAAAATAATTACCACAGTTATCCGCAACATCACGATAATTCGAATTATTAATTCCTAGACAAAATAACCACTGTGCGACGCTCGCAATGGTTCCCGCGTATATGTGTTTAGGTTGGTACCTACTACCTACTATCCAGTTTGACTCGCGCGGTGCCGGAAACTACCCTCAACAAGCTCGGGTCAACTACCAACGCTCAACTTCTAACAGAGGTCTCTATGCCAACAGACCGTTTTACGAACTGAACGTGTCTGCCGTGACGCTCCTTTCAACGGGCCTCCAATTTCGACAAGCCGCATCCAAGTGCTGAAGCGTCCATCTTTGCAAACGAGCAGCAACAGAGCCGTAACAGCTAATCCGTATCCAGTATCCTTGTGAGCGTCGGTTGTTATTGTTTTAAATATATATTTTAAAACCACTTCGTCGTATTATTATCCAGCGCGAAGAAGAAGTGGCCACGAAAATGATCATTTAATCAAACGATTAAATACAGCACGCGGTATCATTCAAAATAACCAAGCAGGTTATACAACAGTATCCATAGCGTCATTTGCATTGAATTCGAACTCAAAAGTTCGTTATATTTGATCATTTATTAGTTTAGGAAGATTAGATGTTCAGGGGCGTGAAGTTGGCCCCACATCAATGGAATTTTGAACTTTTAATTACACCATCGTTTGACCATTTGTTTGACCATGTTTGACCATATTTTTATTTCGTTTGACCACCCTCCATTTTGGAGATATAGACATTCTTAAAATAGGGACTACTGAGAAGCTGGCCCCCCGTCGTTGGAATTTTGAAGCTTTTATTACACCATCGCTTGACCATATGTTTGACCATATTTTTTTTTCGTTTGACCTCCGTTTTGGAGATATAGGCATTTTTAAAATAAGGACTACTGAGAAGCTGGCCCCCCGTCGTTGGAATTTTGAAGTTTTTATTATACCATCGTTTGACTATTTGTTTGACCATGTTTGACCATATTTTTATTTCGTTTGATCGCCCTCCATTTTTAAGATATTGACACCCCAAGTCTCCGCCCATGCTTAGTTTTAATATCTCATTCGTGTTTGTAATACTTGATTTTCTAGAATTTTACGTTTGGCCATTTTCCGTAATCGAATAACTATGATTGGCCATATTTTGGAATTTTTGAAATCGCTACCAATTTTGAATTACCGCCGACAAAGTGATTTTGCCGATGACTTTAATTAAAATATGTTCGCAATTACGATTTATAATAGTAAATAGTTGAATGTTCACAATTGTAACATTTGACCATTTTCTGTAATCGAACGACCTTGACTGACTACATATTTTGGAATTTTCAAAGCCCCTACTAATTTTGAATTACGACCGCCAAAGTGATTTTGACGGTTACGACTGGAACACGGTGGTCTTATGCAAAATTGGCAGCAATTTCAAAAATTCAAAAACATGGTCAATTATGGTCATTGATTGCGGAAAATGGCCAAAAGTCATTGCAAATATTAAAATTTTTCCTATAATAAATCGTAATTAAGCGTTTCAAAGGTAACGGTGAAAATCACTTTGGCAATCGTAATTCAGTAGAATTTTAAAAATTCCAAAATATTGTCGAGCAAGATTATTCTATTGCGGAAAATGGTCAAAGCTCAAAATTGTGAATATTTAACCTCTTACTAGGATAAATCGCAGTTACCTGTTTCAATGGTAACCTTAAAAATAACTTTGGCGGCAGCAATTCAAAATTAGTAGGGATTTTGCAAATTTCAAAATATGGTTTTTTTTTTTTTTTTTTTTTTTATTTTGTGCAAACACAGAGTGTTTGTGGCATAACACCTAGTCAATGACTAACAAGTTATTTTCATTTAACCTAAACTGATAAAATAATGAGTATTTTTACAATTTTGCCCATTGGCCCAAGTTGTTTTAGTCTGACAGTTTTTACCACTCAAGTAGACGGCGGTTGTTTTCACTTACACTTGTTTTCACTTTTCACATACTGTGAATACACTACGGGTGCTCTGCTTTTAATCACTCCCGCACTAGTTCGAATGGTTTAGTTCTTTTCAGCCGACGCACTAGCGCACTGTTGTCTAGCAGCTGGATGGCTTCAAAGTTGTCGTGGTGGAGTAGACGATCCTCGTGCTTCTTAGCAAATTTTGATATTTCGCTAGTTACCATCTCCATGCAAAGGTCCCGATGAAGACTGGTGTTTTTGATGTACCATGGTGCACCAACAATGGCCCTTAGAACTTTATTTTGGAACCTCTGAATGAGGTTGATATTGGACTGCTTAGTGCATCCCCATAACTGTATTCCATACACCCATACTGGCTTTAATAATTGCTTGTATAGTAGGAGCTTATTTTGCACTGACAGGGCTGACCTCCGTCCCATTAGCCAATACATTTTGCGGAATTTTAGGTCGAGTTCGTTCCGCTTTTTCTTGACATGTACTTTCCATCTAAGCTTGGCATCCAGTGTCATGCCAAGGTATTTCGCTGTATCCGCGTATGGAATATCGTTCCCATTAATGGTTACTGGAATATAGTTAACTCTCTTATTGGTGTAGTTTACATGCGTGGATTTTCCTTCATTTAGTTTGATGCGCCATTTCTTTGTCCAAAGGTTGATTTTGTTTGCAGCTATCTGTAATTTTTCAGTTGCTTCTTCGACACTGTCACTAATCGCCAAAATAGCCGTGTCGTCTGCAAATGTTGCCACTGTGGTTTCTCCCGGAACAGGAATATCATAAGTATACAGTAGGTACAAAAGTGGTCCCAATACACTTCCTTGTGGTACTCCGGCATTGATATTGCGTAGCGAGGAGTATTCGTCATCCTGTTTCACCCTGAAGTGGCGATCTTTCAGATATGATTTTAACAGTTCTGTATATTCACTAGGAAGCTGCTGTTCCAGTTTCTCGAATAGTCCATCATGCCACACCTTATCGAAAGCCTGAGCCACGTCTAAAAATATTGCTGAGCAAATTTTCTTTTCTTCAAGAGCCTTTTCTATAACATCGGTAATTCGGTGTACCTGATCGATTGTTGAATGTCGAGCTCGAAAGCCGAATTGATGTGATGGAATAGTTTGATTTTTCTCAAGAATTGGGTATATTCTCTTGATAAGTAATTTTTCAAACAGTTTTGAAATGGTTGGTAACAGAGATATAGGTCTGTAGGAGGCTACATCATTTGGCGGTTTACCGGGTTTGGGTATCATGATGACCTCAGCGACTTTCCAGAATGAGGGCACATATCTTAACCTAAGTGCAGCGTTGAACAAATTTAACATCTTTATCACGGCTTTTCTCGGTAGCTGCTTCAGCAGGGCTCCTGATATCAGGTCAAATCCCGGTGCTTTTTTCGAACTGAGGTTGGTTTTGATTTCGGTCATTAGTTCTTTTGGTGAAATATGGGGTATAGGGTTTGACTCCAGTGCTGTCCAGGTGTTAGACTCGGGAAGTTCAGGGGTATGAGTTTCATTCGGTGTAAATGTCTTTTCCAAGTGATCGGCAAAGATATCGGCCTTATCCTTGTTACTTCTGGCCCAAGATCGATCTTCCTTTCTTATCGGGGGAATTTGCATTATCGGTCGCTTTATGTTTTTGGTGGTTTTCCATAGAGAGTAGTCCGTAGCAGAGTCATTGCTTAGCCCCTCCAAATGCCGACCAATAGTTTGTTGTTTGATTTCTTCGGTAAGGTTGCGAAGTTTCCATACCATATTATTTAGTTCTGTCTTAAGTATGGGGTCTCTTGTAGTTTGCCAGCGTTTGCGAACTTTTCTCTTTTTTGCTATCAATTCTCTGACTTCTAAAGGATAGATGTTGCTATTCTTGATATGGTAACTTATTTGGGGTGTAGCTAACCACGCAGCTTCCTGTATATCGCCGTGGAAACTCTGCACTGCGTCTTCCAATTCTTCGGGAGTTTTGAGTGAAACCGACAAGTTGATGTTCTGCTCTAGGCTTGTTTTGAATGCTTCCCAGTTTGTAGCTTTAGTTGTCAGAGTTGGTCTTCTTTCTTTTCTAATTACCGATTGACTTAGAGTTAAGATAATTGGTGTATGGTCAGAGTCAAGGTCTAGTTCCTCGGTGATATCAATGAAGCTAGATGACAGATTTTTAATTACAAAAAAGTCTATTAGATCTGGAATCTTGTTTCTGTCAGTAGGCCAATAAGTTGGCTTACCTGTTGAGTGGACTTCGCATCTGTAGCTTTGGATTGCATGTAGTAATTCTCTTCCCTTTGTTGTAGTTAGCCGTGAACCCCAATATGTATTCTTGGAATTAAAGTCTCCCCCAAGTATGAACTTCCCAGAGAAAGTCTGCAAAAGGTCCAGATACTGTGTTCTCTTAATGTTGTGCCTCGGAGGTGAATAAAGAGCTCCAATCGATATTATTCCACATTTTGTTTTGACTCTAACAGACGTAACTTGAAATTCTTCTTTTTCGATTTTCTCGTCCTCATAATGAGATATATTATTTTTAATTAATACTGCGCTTCCTCCTCTTGCACAATTGCTGGGGTGAATAGCGTGATAGATTGTGAAGTCTCGAAGTTTTAGGTAGGATTCTTTTGTGAAATGAGTTTCTGATATTAAGCAAATATCAATTTTATGTTCAGTTAAAAATGTGTGTAAGGTATTTCTATGTTGTAATAGCCCGTTAGCGTTCCAGGAAAGTATGCGGATACAATCAGCCATTTTTATGGAATTTTTCAAGCTTGTCGAGTCTGGCAACAATGGATTTAGTAACATTTTCTTGTTTATTCAGTTTTTCCAGTATTAATTGCAGTGTTTTGCTGATTTCTGGAAGATTGTTTACGGTTTGGTCCATTTTTACCTCAATGCTTTTTATTTCTACTGGCTTAGAACTAGAGGCCGACTTACCATTTACCATGTTGGCATAGGATTGTTCACCAGATACCTCTTTTGCCTTGATAACTTTTCTGTTTACATGCTTTGTTTTCTGCTGTTCCGGGGGAGAGATTTTCTTAAAATTGGCGTTTTTAATCTTTTGAAGTTCAATCGGAACTACACAACCCCTGTAGTTTGCAGGATGACCTTTACCGCAATTATAGCATTTTGCGGGTTCCTCTTTTGACTTTGTGCAGTTCTGGGTATCGTGCTCCCCAGCACATTTTACGCATCTGGGGTCTTTGTGGCAGTATCCACGAGTGTGACCCCACGCTTGGCAATTCTTACATTGTGGCAACAATTTAGGTTTTTTTAGTGGAGATATTTCGACTCTCATTCCCATTATATCAGTTATTCCAAAGATTTTGTTGATATCTTCGGTCTTGTCGAAAGACAGCATGAAGATCGGTAAAGGATCTTTTGTTTTTCGTTTTAAAATATTAGTTACATCTACAATTTTATATTTTTTTCGCTTCAGATCTTCAATTATCTTTTCCTTACTGCAGGTTTTATGCAGTTTTTTTACTACCACTTTAATTGGTCTATCTTGCTTATTTTCGTAAGATGACCAGTTTAGTTTTCCTTCCTCGAGAAGGTTGGTGATCATCTTGTAATTGTCGATTGCATCAACATTAACTTTTAGTACGCCACTGTTTAGTAACGTTATTTTATACTTGTTCTCAATTTTGGTATTTAGCAGCTCATATACTTGCTCATATTTAGTCACATCGTATATCATTATCGGTGGAGGTTTGTGTTCTCTCACCTTCTTTTCCTGTGAGTTTTGTTGTTTTTTATCTTGATTTTGTTCTGATGAGTGGCGTGGAGGGGTTATAGAAGAATCTGAGCAAGTCGAAGTATCCATTTTCTTCCTCTTAGTAGTTTTCTCTTTTAGTCCAGTCGAATTAGCAAAAATAGAAAAATTAATTAGCACAAAGCTAAAAATTGGTTTCAACCTTTATCTGGGCATCCCTTTAAACATACTAAAAGTCCTGACCCCCACCCCCACGGCTCGATCCGCCATCTTGAAAAATAGGTGCACTATTCCCGCTTTTTGCAAATATCTCGGTAACCGCTGGTTTTATCGGGATGGGAGTTATTAAGAAAATAAAAGCTAATCAAATTTCCTATAAAAAAGATAGAATTCAATTTATTCGTATCTTGAATATTTTAGATTTCATAAGATGATTAATAATGGGAAAAATATTTTTTCGGTCACAGGCCGTCGTTAGAATGTCACTCTCGGTGCAGAACCTGTAAAAAAATATTAATTAACAAAAATAATCAAATTACTATTTAATATTTCTTATAAACATAAACATTTGGCAACTCTTACAATTTAATATTGAAGTGGGAGTAGCCTGTTTTATGTAGTATCCTCCGTTTCTGCAGGATAGGAAGTTGCGAGGCTTCCGTCTTCGTCCCCGTCTTCCAAGAATGGCAGATCCTGAATGACGATATTTTTCAGCCCTTTTCCATCGACGTTTTCGAACGATTTTAATGAAACAACACCCCTTTTCCAAAATCCGCGGCTGTTGGTAGTTTTTTAAGTTTTTCGATTGCTGGCTTGGGAATAATTGATTCACGAGGAGTCACACATTTGATCCCCCCCATGCTGTGAAATATGTTTAATCCGTCGATGGTGCAAACGTTAAAATCCGCATTATTGAATACGAATTGGCAAAATCCTCCCATCGTAATTTCAGCGTCAGGCTGTACACTGGCTGAAGCTTCCAACAATTGTGCCTCATTGTACGATGCGCTAAAGCCCAAGCTAGAAAGTAGCGTGACTAAATTTTTTGAGCCAAATTTTCTGTATAAAAAAGCAACAAGAAAGATCTTGGCCTGGTCGCCAATATAATCGAGTGTGCTATTGCAATGCACTTTCGTTCGAGCGTTTGAGATTGGCATTTTCTGCCTTTCGCTATAACATTTTCCAAGAAAACGTCCAGTGTTTCGGGTATACAGCTTTTGACATATGTCAAAAAGGTATCGCTCGGAGGGTATACAGACGTATCGTTTATTGGTGAACGAATATCCTCTCGAATTATGGCTGCAGCTGCAGTAACTATTCGAAGACGTTCTTCCTGTGCATCGACTCTCTTTTCCTCATACCAATGATTGCATAAAATTTGATATCCCGTATTTCGGAAACATACGGTCGTAATTCTTTTCTTATTTGTCGCGAGAATAATGTCGTCACCATACTTTTCTTTTAGTTTTTTTTTAATTGTTAGTTCGCTTGGAACGTAATCCTTTAGTAGGGCAATCAGATCGGGCATGGCAAACTGACAGTCGTCACTATTTTCCATGAAATTAAAAATCACTTCCGTGGCCGACGTTACATCTGGAACGTGAGGGCGTCCGGTCTTCGCTCTGACACTTGGCATTTTGAAAAAACTCACGGAACAACGATAGTGATAAATTGCTTCTACAGCGACTAAGTCCGAAATGGGCCCAGGTATACCCAGGGACCCTCTATTTCGTAGCCATTATTAGCCCATGCGTGCAGAGACGTTTTAAAATGTTGCCTATAGTTTTTATGTTGATATTTTCAACCTGTAGAAACACAAATTCAAGAGCACAGCGAACAAATAAGAATTGTACCTATGTTTAACGCTGTTTTGCAGAAATACTATGATTATATGAATAAAATGAATTCTACCTTTTTTATAGGAAATTTTATTAGCTTTCTTTTTCGTAATAACTCCCACCCCGATAAAACCAGCGATTACCGAGATATTCGTAAAAAACGGGAATAGTGCACCTTTTTTCAAGATGGCGGATCGAGCCGTGGGGGTGGGGGTCAGGACTTTTAGTATGTTTAAAGGGATGTCCAAATAAAGGTTTTAACCAATTTTTAGCTTTGTGCTAATTAATTTTTCTATTTGCCTTTTTTCGATCTAATTTGACTGGACTATTTGCCCCGTTTAAGAATCCACTCAGTTTCCTTCGCTACTTCATCCTCATCAGTGAAATATTCCATTACATCTGGTTTCAGTGGTACCGCATTTTCTGCGTCCTTCTTTTCTTTGTCACTGAATTTCTGTTGGAGTTCATGGAGTTGTTCTTGCAACTGCTTCAAAGCAGATTCCAACTCGGTTTTAGCAGATCTTTCTTTTTGCAACTCTTGGTATAGCAAATGCTCATTTGCTGTTTTTATTTCGATGGTTTGCGACATAATTTTTACACTTTAAATTGCACGCGTATTAAACGCGTACTCAGCACAACACTTCGGACGCAGTTCATTAACACAGCTTGACACACATTCCGAAGAGCGATTTGTTTACGCACGCAGTTACATGATATAAGTTTAGTTATATTGCTGATTGACAGAAATATATTCCTCGCTCACAAACAATTAAAACTTGATTGCAAAACACGTCCGATCGCTTCGACTGCACGATTCAAACTCTAAATATGGTGAGTCAAGGTCATTCGATTACAGGAAATACTCAAACGTTAAAATTGCGGATATTGAACTATTTACTATTATAAATCGCAATTTCCAACAAATTTTAATTAATTTTAATTCATCGACAAAATTACTTTGTCGGCTGTAATTCAAAATGGCAGCGATTTTAAAAATTCCAAACTATGACCAATCATAGTTATTCCATTACGGAAAATGGTCAAACATAAAAAAAGCGGTAAATCAAGTATTATAAGCACGAATGAGATATTAAAACGAAGCATGGGCGGAGACTTGGGGTGTCAATATCTCAAAAACGGAGGGTGGTCAAACGAAATAAAAATATGGTCAAACATGTCAAACAAATGGTCAACGATGTAATAAAAACTTCAAAATTCCAACGATGGGGGACCAGCTTCACGGTAGTCCCTATTTTAAAATTGCCTATATCAAACGAAAGAAAATATGGACACACATGGTCAAACGATGGTGTAATAAAAACTTCAAAATTCTATTGATGGGCGGCCAGCTTCACGGTAGTCCCTATTTTAAAATTGTCTATATCTCCAAAACGGAGGGTGGTCATACGAAAAAAAAAGTGCAAACAGGGCCAAACAAATGCTCAAACAATGGTGTAATAAAAACTTCAAAATTCCAATGATGGAGGCCAGCTTCACGGTAATCCCTATGTTAAAAATGCCTATATCACCGAAACGGAGGGGGGTCAAACGGTAAAAAATATGGTCAAACATTGTCAAACAAATGGTTCTCCATCGATGGCGTAATGAAGTCGTGTAAATCCCAATATTGGGGGGCTACCGTGAAGTTGGCCCCCCATGTTGAAAATGTAAATAACCCGTAAACGGTGGGTGGTCAAACAAAGTAAAAAGATTGCCAAACATGGTCAATCAAAGGTTTAATAAAAAGTTGAAAATTCCAATGATGGGGGGCCAACCTCACGCCCCTTAGATGTTCACTTTGGAAATACTCCCGCGTGTTGACTTTGTGGACTGTTGTCTGGTATATTGGGAAACTCAATCCGAAAAGTCTAGTGCCGTAAATAGTGTCATAACTTTTTTATTTAATAAATAAGTTGCAAAAAAGTTGCAATAAACTTTACTAAAATTAGGATTTTAGAATTTAAAATTCAACCTCGTCTGGATATTTATAAACATTTCTGGTTGGGCGTTACAAATATCGTTCCCATCGATATCGTGTCTGCATCGCGAGTAATAGGCGTTTTGCACTACACTATTAACCGGGTAAGGAGTTGCTCAAAACTTGAAGCAATCGATAATTGCGTTCTGTCATATAGAAATTGCGTTAAATACTGTCTATCGGTTGCAAAAGTATTGAGCCCTGTGTTTGAAGAGCCGTAACTCTGCAATGGCTGAACAAGAAATTGAAATAAAGTGTGTTATACTCCTCAATCATTTCTACATAACAGTAGTGACTATCAAAATTTTCTGCCCATCGGTTTAGGCACGAGCGGGAGAGAAGTAAAAAAAGGTACCCGATTTTTGGGGTTTTAAAATAATTATCGACTTTCCGATTTTTTTTCTCCTAAACCACTTACTAAAAAAATTTTAATTTTTTATAGGGTTACAGTTAGAATCTCTTCTATAGATTGGTGTTTTTATTTTCTTGATTTCTTATATAATAAAGTCTTTAAACGAGCTTTTGATGGACGAGGATATCTCGGAAACGAACGATAGCAGGACAACGCAGTTAGAACGTAAACAATCCTTATTTAATGTAATACTTATCCATTGATGTATTATAACATAAAAGTTATTTGCGATTTTTTAAGAGTGAAATGAATGTAATCGATCCTGTGCGCAGGATGGTTCCCCTCGGGGAAAAGGGGTTACTGGCGGGAAGCGACGTAAGCATTCGCGCGACGATTTCAAACGATCAACTCTCAGGACCGTATTCAATATTTATGTAATTTTCTCGTTAGGTGTTAGTTTCTAAACTAGCATACGTGCTTTTTTCTTTATTTGTGGAATTGTACACATATTCTGTTTGTGATTTATTATTATTTTACAATATTATTTTTGGCAAAAATCAGTAGTTGATTATGATGACGTTGTGGGTTCGGGTGCCAAACCAAACGGTCCGGTTTTCTCTCCAAATGTTTGTATTGCGCCAAGTATTTGTCCTAAACTTTGAACGATTTGTTCAGTTCCAGAAGAGCCACCAACATTGGAACTACCGCCGGCAGTTTCTGTATCATTATCAAAAAAAAGAGCCGTCGTTGTAGTCTAATGATTCGTCGTCATCATCATCTTCACGCAAGTTTATTATAATACGTTCTATAATTGTGTCAACAATATGATCTTTTTCAATATATATTATTTCGAGTTTCTTGCAATGTGCAACACAATTTTGCCATATCTCTTTTGAAACAATGTTCATTGCGTCAATGCATAAATTTAACACATCTTTAATTTTAAATGTATTGTTGCTTTTTGCAACTTTATTTTTTACGTATGCCCATATTAATTCTATTGTATTAAACTCGCAATGGGCTACCGGTAACCATAATAATTTTACTTCATTTTACTTCTGTAAACAAGTCAGAGGTTGTTTACAGCTGTGCTTTGGTTAATTCAGAAAAAAGATGATATTCCCTTTGGACGTTGAACGTTTCCTTTCAGCAACCACTCGATAATGTTAGACTTTTCCAAGCCATAGTTGGATTTCTGTAAACAGGATCTAACATTGTATGGTATGGAGCTTGATCAATTATAATAATGGATCTGGCTGGTATTATAGAGAGAACATGCCGAAACCATTCTTCAAAATGTTGCTTATTCATCTCATGGTGATAATCCGCTTTTGCTTCGATTTTCTCACCAATAAAGCATTTGAGACATCCTGCAAAAACCCGTCTTCAGAGCCAGTATGTAAAATTATCACGCTTTGCCCTGCACTTGATGGGCGTTTTATACCTCCTCTATAACCATTTACTTCCTGAATGTCGCCACGATAATGATCAAAGGAATCTCTATATTCTGGGTTTAACTTTTCAACCCATCCAAACTATTTGGAACGATTTGCACCACACCAGGTTTCATCAGTATAGTAAATATTCCATCCTTGATCAGAAAAATATTTTGTTTTGAAGTTTTATTTGGTTGCTATTTGGTTTTATCTGATTTTTTTTTATTGCAGCTATTGATTTAAAGTGCGTTAAAAGCAATAAGAAAACATGTTTACATCTGCAGCACAGAGATGTAAACATGTTTTCTTATTGCTTTTAACGCACTTTAAATCAATAGCTGCAATAAAAAAAAATCACACACAGAATCTATTCTTTCATTAAAAAGCTTCAGATCCCAAAACTTTTAGTTTTCCACTTCAGCGTTGCTCAAATTGACAAATACCATGTTTGTTTTGATCCTTTAATCCTAAGTACGGTCCATGAGCCCCGACGCGCCAATACGTAGCCGCTCTCGAGTCCGCCGACGACGTGACGTGTTGCGCGGTGTTCCAAAATTAAATCGCAAATTCATATCGCTTTATAAAATTAGTGAACATCTGAAATGTGTTTCTATTTCAATAGTCTCAATAAACAAAATTTTGCGATTGTTTTTGTACCTATCGCGTAGTCGTGCTAACACTCGTTACCGAGATATCCGCTTCCTTAAAAATATTGTTTATAGCCTTTATTACAAAGAAATTTACAAAAGCAAAAAAACCAACGCGTAGACAAGAAATTGGGTCATACTCTGTGTGAATTTGATTTTTTTTGGGCTAGCGGTTTAGCAGAAAAAAATTTGTAAAGACGAGCTTTTATTAAAAAGTGCTAAAATCGGGTACATTTTTACACTTCTCTTGCACTTCTGTCTAAACCTAGGGGCAGAAAAATTTGATAGTCCCTCCTGTTATGTAGAAATGATTGAGGAGTATAACACTTTATTTCATTTTTTTTTTGTTCAGTCGTTGCAGAGTTACGATTCTTCAAACACAGGGCTCAATACTTTTGCAACCGATTTCGAAATTGTTTCCCCTGTTCCATGTCTACACTATTTTCAGGACGTATCATGCGATTTGTGCGTGGCCGTATTCGTACTGCATGTTCATCATATGTCCACAACACAACAAATCTGACTGAAAACCTAACCTTTGCAGTTTTCGGTGCGTAAAAGCAGAGAAGTAACACGCGTTTACGTTGTTTTGATACAATATATTAGCACAAAGAAATAATTTTTAGAAGTATAGCTTCGTGTTCGTGTTCGATAAACATAACCTACATAATGTATCTCTATGCTCTATATACATTAAACGTACAGTGTTGTCACATCCTACGCGTGTGTATTCCCACCGTTATTTGACAAATTCCCACTTTTCGGCTTTATTTTCCGCCCAAACGGTTTTGTTTTAAATTTTGTTCTATAAATCTTATACACTGTGGGCAAAAAAACGCTACAAATTTTCAATTCCTCATATTTCCAAAGATGTTAAGTAAATTCAAGCATTTCTTTGTTAAACTAATTGCTTATATTGTGTAGATTGAGTACATACCATATTTGCAATAATTGGACATTTTAATCCAATGTAAAGTTGCTTATATATGGCTATGCAACATTTCTGATAATACTGGGTCAATTTAATGAGAAATGAGAGGTGTTATGAAATTAGTAGGTAATGACATTTCTTTTGGTCAAAAGGAATAGTAGAGATGTTATGGCATCGTATACAGGCTGATTTTTACTTTATCATACGCAATATGATGAAGTACTGCAATCGTGCCGAAAAAAAATTGAGATTTTAGCGGAAATAGGTCTTTTTGGGTCCCCTGATCATTTTTGACCAAGGTACAAAAACATGTCTGTGTGTATGTGTGTGTGTGTGTGTGTGTGTGTGTGTGTGTGTGTGTGTGTGTGTGTGTGTGTGTGTGTGTGTGTGTGTGTGTGTGTGTGTGTGTGTGTGTGTGTGTGTGTGTATGTATGTATGTCTGTGTGTATGTATATGTTTTTGTGGAGGCAATTCAGGAGAAACTACTAGGTATCGGGGCCAAAGTTCATATTTAGCAGTTTTATGACCAAACTTAGACCTGAAAAGCCTTTGGTTCAAAAGGGTCCAAAGGAACTGGGTTCCGAGGTTCCAAGGATTTTGGAAATGAGCCGCCATTTCTCAAATTTCGTAAAAATAGTTAAATAATAAATTAAAGTAGAGGACCACAGAAATGTCTATGGCTGTCACACTCGAAAACAGCTGATTTCATCAGAGGTTGGAGAACCGCAATTGAACGTTGCCGCTCTAGTGCCGCAAACTACAAAATACAAATTTCAAATAAAATAAGACCAATTTGATTATTTGTTGATAAGAAATATCAACCCGTTGTTATCTAATTGTAAAAGCGATAACTTGAGAAAATTGTAAATTTAGTATAGCGATGAGTGTAGTTATATTTTAGTATGTTGGTACGGATGTGACATCTACAGTGTCATGAACGAATATAAATCTGTCAGAATTTGAATTAGCTTTTTAAACTTGACGTTTCGTAGAAGTGGTATCAACCTAACATTTCCTATACAGAAATATAACCATTTACATTTTTTTATATACGTAATTCTCAAAAAGCAACACAAAAAACGATGTCACTCCTGTCGAAAACGAGATAGCGCGACTCGCTCACATG
Organism: Melinopterus prodromus; assembly: GCA_964023965.1. NCBI lineage: Eukaryota > Metazoa > Arthropoda > Insecta > Coleoptera > Scarabaeidae > Melinopterus > Melinopterus prodromus. Next base: position 23,119,548 of record OZ030393.1, read on the forward strand.
CGACGGCGACGCTCCGCCGTCGGTGACGCGCCGCATCACCGCTTGTCGCGCTATTCCGTACTTTCGGCACTTGTGAGATAAATAACTATTATTCTGATGACAGTAGGTAGCTTCAAATGTTGATGCTTTGACAAAACCTACTATTGATACTATTGACTATCAAAATATCTGTCAAATGCTGGCTAACTAGTTTAATTTTAAAGCAGACACGATTTATCTGAATCAAATAGATTCTCATGCAGCTAAACTATTAATTTTATATTTTGTATGATGAAGTCATGCGCCTGGCCACATCAGATTTTTTTAGTATACAGGGTGTAATTTTGAAATAACGTTTTTTTGCTGCTTTTTACTCAAAAAGCAGTTGAATTGGACGTTTGCATAAATAAGAAAAAACGATTCCATTGCATAGGCAGGAAAAGTCCAATTGCGAACTGGAGTTATCTTTAAAGATGGTGGAGAAACTACGGCCAACGTTTAGATTTCTTATGGGCGCCATGCTTGATTTTGAAATTTTTGAAGGATTTTTCTTACCAGTTTTGCATATTGTACTGCAAATATTGGGTTGTAAATGTTTGCAGATTTTTATGATTTTGTAACAAAGACATAAAATTTTTCTTTTTCAGTGATTTGGAACTAAAATCAACATTATTTTTTATTGAACTAAAATTATGGCAGTTTACTTTCACTTGTCTGACGGACAGGTCTTTGCGTTCGTATTTCGCGCAGAAATTTTAGCTTCAATAAAAAAATATCACAATAAATTCAGACTGGCTTCAGGCTGATGTTGGAAGAGCTCTTTATTTAAACATGACATACAAATGAGAAAGGAGACTTGGTTTGAAGCGATGTGACATACTCAAAAAACGTTGATCTAGCACCTATTCAATCTTAGCAAAAACAAACAAAAGAACAAGAACAAGTAACATACGTCTAAACAACAAGTGTGATACTTTATAATTGAAACTGATGAAAAGACCACCTAAAATGACAAATTCAAACATGGCGCCCATAACAACACCCATGGTTCCTCTACGATCTTTAAAGATAACTCAAGTACACAGTTAGATTTCTCAAAAACTTCAACTGTAATAAATGATTGCTCACTTAATCTATACCTAGATTACAGATACAATTCATTAATCAAACGTGCTGGAGACTTAAAAAAGTCTTTCATGTTAAGCATGAACTTTGCTCTTTCATGTGTATAGCACGTCGTATATGTCGTATATCGCGTCCAGTTACAGCCCTCTTTCCTTTTAGTGGTCGTTGCACCAGACGTTGGCGACTTATTGCGTGAGTTGTTATTTTGCGAAATAGCCAAACACGTCGATTTTATTTCTTTAAAATACATTAATCTTAAGGTTCAGTCGATGGCCTTTTAAAATAATTTTAAAAAGGGTTCGTTGAAAATTATTCGTTTTTTATAGATATGTTTGCACTGGATGCGTATCAGAAATTAATATTATGTAAGAAAAGACCAGCTCAAAATGTAAAAACGGGCAACAGCTTAAATTCATTCGCAATTTTTGCGAATTCAAAAGATTTGAAAGTAAACTTTAAATTTTGTACATTTACCGCAAAACTTTGTTCACGTTCTGATAATTGCTTGTTCCCGTTACCACAATATACCACGTCAACAATAAAACACATTTGACGTCATAATGCACGTGCGTGTTCGACTTTCCAAGTAGGAAGTAATTTGACGGTCGATACGATAGACGATCAAATTGTCGCACAAATAATTAATTCGAAGTAGGGATCATTTGTTGTAACCTTTTTGCCCATGAACGACGCAAGGAGGCCATTTGAATCGATAATTCAAGACTGAGGCGTCAGATGGGGCGCCACAACTCTCCTGGTCCCACATAAACCCACGGAAGACGGCGACTCAATACGGAATACATACTTTATGAGCGGCCCTATATGACCCCACGTGAATCAACTATGAATAACGCGGGTGACCTTTATTAGGTATACCCGGTAATAGTCCTTTAAATTTATTACCTAAATATAGTCGTATTGCAAAATACTGTAGGCTAGGTTAAAACAGACGAATGAAAGAGAATGTAAAAAAATCGCTCACAATTTGAACTCGATCTGACAGTATCTAAATTGTAAACGCAACTGGGGTGCCCAATATTGGTACTTTTGTATAAATCAACAATGGCCTCGGTCATAATTTATTTCTGGTATAGCCGACAGTAATAACTTGTGCATGAGGATGTAGCGTGAGTATAATAATTTATAATTTCATTCTACCGATGCTTTCGATAGGTTACCTTACGCCAAGAACCACAGGCAATTTAATAAAATGTTGTTTAAATTACTTGTATAAATCTGGAATAGCAAGTTTATAATAATAGGGGCCTTGCACTAAGTCTCAAAATTAAAAATTAATACGCTCTATTGGTGCCATACGTATACCGGACCACTCCGCAAACGTTTTTTTTTTTTAAGAAAAAAATCGGTTCCTACGCAATTAATAATATTAAAATCGGTTGCGTCCCTTTAAATATAAACGCGCTGTGATTGGTGTGACGTAGCATGCCTGGACGAACGCCACGTGCGTTTGTTTGCCTGTGGACGGCTTATGGCGCGCTTCCGACTAGTTGTGCACGCTACGTATCTTCACAATTTCAACAGCTGTTCTTGTATTATAACCGGTGAAAATGGAGGCAGGGTACGTGATGGTGCAGTCAGATAACTTGCCGAAAGTAGATGCCATTATGGTAGCGGATTATTTCGCAACTAATCCGCATTTACGTCGGCCGAAAAAAGAGGCGTAAAAACAATGTGGTACGTATGAAGTTTTATCGGTATTCGACGTAGGTATGTAAATGTAATTTTATACATTATATAACATAGATAGATTTTATAGTTAAATAATCAATGCCGAAATAACTTACATCAAAATGATCTTCGCAAACAAAGCAAGCTGTTTTATTGCGATATCTTTGGGATTTCGTCTACCGCTCTTGTCAAAATTTTACGTTTTTTTTTTCTCGTTGGGAACCGTAAGGAAAACTTTATCAGGCCTTTGTATCGAGGTGTTGTTACAATGTGATACAATGCACCACTTATATCCCGTTCTTTCATCCATTGCCATTTAATAGTTGTCCACACAGATATGAACCCCATAACCGAATGAGCGCCCGCCGCCAGTGTAGTAGATTTTACGAGTGTTGCGAATTACTCATCTATTTCTGCTGTTATTTTTCACATACGTTACTGAACAATCCCATAATATGACGCGTCTTAGAACGCAATAGCATTATTTTTATACCTCTGGTGTACAAACTAAATACGCCCAGCAAAAAAGTAGTAATTTTTACGTCTTTTCTTAGAATGACATTTCTAACTTCTAATGCTGAATGTAAATATTGAATATTTTGTGAAATATTTTGGCTGTTAAAAAGTTTTCGTCTTTTAGTTCGGATGTTGCGTTTTTTTCTTTCAACATATTCTCTGATTTTTGAAGTATATTTCTAGTTGAGATTTTAGAAATTTTAATTTATTGCCGATATCCGTCTCGTTAGGCAACGGCATTTACTGTGAATAATGTTCGGTTGCATACCCACTGAATAAGCGTCAACTACTGATTTTGAGCAGAAATAATATTGTGAAATAATAATAAATCACAAAACACAGTATATATACAACTCCACCAGCAAAGAAAAAAAATACGTATATAATTTTTAAAAATAAAACCGAACGATAAAATGACAAAAATATTGAATACGGTCCTGAGTGTTGATCGTTTGAAATAGCGCGCATCTCGGTATGCTTCGCGCGCGTAATCTCCATTCTCCGATGGAAACCATCCTGCGAACAGAATCGATCAATTCACTCTTAAAAATTCACATATAACTTTTATGTTACTATACATCAATGGAGGAGCATCACAATAAATAAGGTGTGTTTAAATGCTAACTGAGATATCCGGTTCCATAAAAAGGTGGCTTACAGACACAATACATACAAAATTAAGAAAATAAAACCCCCCAATCTATAGAAGGATTCTTATTCAATCCTGAATAAAAATTTTGTGGCAACAGGTTTAAGAGAAAACAAATCGAAAAGTCGAGCGTTAATACAAAACCACATAAATCGGGTACCTTTTTTACTTCTCTCGCGCTCATGTTTAAACCGACAGTAGAAAATTTTGATAGTCCCGCATATTATGTAGAAACGATTGAGACGTATAACACAGTTTATTTCGTGCATTTTTGTTCAATCATTGCAGAGTTACGACCATCCAAACACAGGGCGCAATACTTTTGCACCGATAGTATACCCATACGCCGTGTTTTCGCGGCCGCTCTCTAAACTCGCTGCACTTCTCATCAAACCTATGACGTCACGCCTTGATAGACAGCGTTTTGGCGCGTTTTAGTCCGGTTTAAACTTTGATGTTCAATAACAATTCAGTGCAACAATATTAAGCGGAAAAATTTTACTCACGGTTTTCTTACCACCTAAGGGTTTTATTTGTGAACTTAGGTAAAATCATGCAAGACCCCTATTATTATACAACGTTGCTAATACGATGTTAGATAGCATACAATTTTATTAGGGTGTTAGTTCTTGTCATGATTGATGATTCACACCAATAGTTTGTATTTTCAAAAGAAAAATGCTGGCAAAAATAAAAATATACAGGGTGTCCGGTAAAGATGTTCCGAAAATTAGAGAGCTGATAGAGGACGTCACTGCCATCCAAGAAGTGTATAAGCACTTTTGGCTTCCGACGCTTCATTAAAAAGTTATAGCTTTTTTATTTTTCAGGTTTGTATTCTCTTAAAAATATAACTGATAACAGCGCTAACAAAGTCGGCGCTGTTTATTTTAACAGCAACAAAAAAGCATTTACAAATAACAAACATAAATTAAATAAGTTTTGCAAATGCTGCTCAAAATGTTGCCATTCCATGTGAATGCACATTTCAGCATGTCTTCGCAATTCCTGCCGGACTCTTTGAAAAATTTCAGGGGTTCCTCGAATGCTATTGCAGGCACCATTTATTCGCTGTAGCAATTCCTTTCTGGTAGCAATCCTGTGTGTATAAACTAAATCTTTTAGACGATCCCACAAGTAATAATCCAAAGGATTTAAATCAGGAGATCTTGCTGGCCATGTCCCAGGACCGCCTCGGCCAATCCACCTTCCAGGGTATTGTTCATTGAGATACAGTCGTACAGCAAGAGCAAAATGTGCAGGAGCTCCGTCATGCACACGCAGATGCAATTGGGCACTGTCTAATAAATCTGGGAAAGAGTTTCGTAAAAACTCACAATAATAATCTCCATTCGGTCGAGCAGGTAATTCAAATGAACCAAGCAATTCGTTACCAATTATCCCACACCAGATGTTCACAGAAAATTGTACCTGCTGTCGTCGTGGTATAATTGCATGTGGCTTTTCATCGGACCAATTATGAAAATTGAAGACCGCATCTCTAGTACACTTTTCTTAACTACCACCGACAAAACTGAACCCTGGCGTCATAATCTGAGGGCTGTAATCCTTGTAGTCGTTGGTAATGAAAAGGACGAAGCAGCTGCTGATGAAGAGTGCTGCATACAAAAGACTGTAGCGGTAAACTCTCTGGAAAGTTTTGGGATACTATTTCGAGGACGGTTTTCTATACAGTATAAAATTTTCAGTCCCGTTGAGGGTTTCTTTGCACCGGAGCACACTAATTTAGGGTAACTGGTGTTACAGCACCATGTTCACGGATTCTGCGATTTACAACAAGAAAAGTTTTGACGCATGGCACACGATGTTATTTTAGTTGATAAATTCTTCTAGCTCTTGTAGCATTTCCATCAGCCTTTCCTAATACTAAACGCATGTCTGCATATTCGTGGGTCGAATAATCCATTACTGTGGATGAATTACGAATTTGCGTAAGAAACGTTAAATGTCAATTTGCCAACAGACAAACAACCTATAAACAATAATAGAAAACAACCTATAAACAACAAAAGCCAAAAGTGCATATACACTTTTTGAATAGCAGTGACGTCCTCTATCAGCTCCCTAATTTTCGGAAAACTTTTACCGGACACCCTTTTAAAACCGTATTAGGGGTTTTCCTACTAATCATTTTTGATTTGTAATAGTTCAGAACTACCCCAATACTCTAAATTCAACATGCAAATGATACAAATTAGCTATATACTTTACTATACCTTTACATTTCTCGTTAAATTAAAAACAATTCCTACAATATGCTTTTAATCCCAAAGCCCAATTCGAATGATATTTATGCAGATCCTTATTTAACGCCTGAGTTACATTATACACATCTCGACAATTTTCTTTGACAAGTTCTTGTCAAATGTTTATTCGTGAAGTTCATGAAGCGTCCATCAAAGTTTTGCGAAGTGACGACACGAGATGAGAGCTAACGCTAACGCTAGTCATTACTGTCCGTTGAATAAGATGAGCGGTCTAAAACAGTCCACAATTGATATCGCGCGTAAATACTTTCTACGCATACATATTATTAAAATGATAAAGATGCAAATATTTCCTGTTCGCCTATATTCAATAATCCATTGGAGTTACAATGGTCAAGCTTCTGTGTAACATACTCGTATGATTTCTATAGTGGGCATAGATAAAATACTGTATACATATAAGCATGGTGCTCGACATTTAAAAAATTACCAAGTCCCACCAAGAAAGAATATCATCCCTTGTATGGTTTATAAATGTCTCAATTTTCTGTTCTACATTCTAAAATATTCTGTATGGCGTAATCGTCTATGCCTGGGTAATTAATTTTGTTAATTGTAACAAAAAATCAGTATATCTTTTTCATTTTAGCATATATGGGGCCGTTGATTTTGGAATTTTAATTCGAACACACCACGTAAAACAATTTAGTAAATGTGGTGCCGACAACGTAAATATAAAAATGTATTTTCCATGTTTTGTTCTAAAATATACAATACGCAATTTAGACGGCGCGGTTCGGCAACGCGGATTTGTGAAATTCCTGTTGTCTCAAATAAATTATTTAAATGTTTAAGTAAATATTGTTACTAGACAATCAAAGGACGATACGCTTTATCGTTCTAATAACTTTATTATATTTTAAAATGTTAAATTAGACTTATACGAGTTTCAGTTGAGTTTATTTTTTTCTAATTCGCGATCGAGAAAAGCATTCTATTCAAATACATAACAAAGTCGGTAGTTGTTAGGTAATCATTCATTATTCAGCGATGCGCTGTACTTCCCATATCGTGACGGTAGTGGATCCTGCACCGAAGTCGAGCACGCGTTTCGGAGAAAAAAATAAAAAATAAATCCCTTCGATATCGCTTCGACATCGGCTCGATATCCCTTCGATATTCGTTCGTTTTTGAGTTTTTGGCATTCTTATAGGTGATGATGAGCGGAATCGAATGGTGTTGGGTTTATTAAGAGTGAACATCTATCCAATACTCGTATTTTCTACTATTTAGTTGTCATATTTGATAATCCGAATCACCTTCGGTCCCAATTAGTTCGGATTATTCATTCTCTACTGTACCTTCAATTTGAGGTATGCAAAAGTTCTAAACATTTTTTGTGGCAACTGATTGAAATACATTAGCTATAGGAACGAACATTATCGCGATTTAGGGGGGGGGGGCAAAACTCAGAACGTCATACGGATATTAGGTCTCTTAATTACCAATTTGAGGTATGATAGAAATTTATGCAAACATTTTTGCAGAAGTTATAAAAATTTTTCTGTGGAATTTGATTGAAATACGTTAGCTATGAACGAACATTACCGCTATTTAGGGGGTGCGGGGCAGAACTGGGAACGTCATATGGATATTAGGTTTCTTAATTACCTACACTTTGAGGTATGATAGAAATTTTTGCAAACGTTTTGCAGAAGTTATAAACATTTTTCTTTTGAAACTGGTTGAAATACGTTAGCTATAGGAACGCACATTATCGCGATTTAGGGGGGCAAAACTCGGAACGTCATACGGATATTAGGTCTCTTAATTACCTACAATTTGAGGTATGATAGAAATTTATGGAAACATTTTTGCAGAAGTTATAAACATTTTTCTGTGGAAACTGATTGAAATACATTAGCTATGAACGAACATTATCGCGATTTAGAGGGGGGGGGGGGGGCAAAATTTGAAACGTCATTGGGATATTAAGTTTCTTAATTACCAATTTGAGGTATGATAGAAATTTATGCAAATATTTTTGCAGAAGTTATAAACATTTTTCTGTGGAAACTGATTGAAATACGTTAGCTACAGGAACGAACCTAATCGCGATTTAGGGGGGGGGGGGCACTCGGAACAGCATAGGGATATCAGGTCTCTTAATTACCTACAATTTGAGGTATGATAGAAATTTATGCAAGCATTTTTGCAGAAGTTATAAACATTTTTCTGTGGAAACTGATTGAAATAGTTTAGCTACAGGAACAAACATTATCGCGATTTAGGGGGGGGGGGAACTCTGAATGTCATAGGGATGTTAGGTCTCTTAATTCCAGTAGAGCGTCGCTAATCCGAACATTCGCTAATCCGAGCGTCCAAAAAGAAACGATAATAAAATAAATCACTGAGTAACCTAGGAAAAAGCCATTTTTGTCGGTTCCTATTTAGAGACAAATGTTGCTTTTGTACTCGTATTTTTCAGTATTACAAAAATAAATAATAAATAAATTATAAATACATCATAAATAAATCATAATAAATCACAATAAATCATAATTAAATTATAAATAAATCTCTTCGATATCGCTTCGATATCCCTTCGATTTTGACTTTTTGCGAGTCTCATAAGCATTCACAGTTATTACGTACAAATAAATTAATAAAAATAAAATTTTATATGTAAGTAAGTAATGTATTATGTATTTAAATATTTACCCTAGTGATTACACTAATATTTTAAAATTATAAATGGATTTATATCCCCAATAGTAAACGAAGAAAAGGTAACCCGGTTGCAATATTTGGTGCATAATTTTAATTGTTCAATAATTAAGAACAGTTAGCAATCATAAATTATAAACATCGCGAATTACAAATAAAATATGTAATATGAAATTTTACGTTTAGCAAGCGATACCGTCTGTCCGTACAGTTATTGCTCAAATGGTCATAAAACAAACAATATCAATGCTTCCCACACAGAGAGAAATTTTTGTTTGATTCAAATAAATATGCATTGACTCAAAGAAATTTGTTGTTTCAATAGAGGCAAAGAAATATTTATTTGCGGATAGAAACGCATTTATTTGAAATATTTGTTTGGTAGAAAGAACATTGATTTGCGTCAAACAACTTATGTTTCCAGTTAAAAAGTTTGCAATTTGTGTATTATAAGAAATGAGATTTATTTACTTCAAATAATTATGATTGTGTTGAGTGAAAGAATTACATTTTTTAAATTAACAAAATTGTTGGTCGTGTTAAAATGCTTAAAATTATTAATTTGTTGAAGGAATTAATGGACAAGAATTTTTCGGAAGACTCGCCATGTGTCACCTCCTTTTTGGGATGTCGCACATCCTCGACCAGTGCTTGGTCTTCCCAACCCAACATATAGTCAAGGTTAAATTAGTAAAGTGTACTCTGATTTGTAATCGCAACTTAAACCTGCAGGCACTGTACTCTATAAGTTCTATACTGTCGATCACGCGGCTTTATACTCTCGATATGTACGAAGTGCGAGGAGAGAGTTTACAGCGCCATCTAACAATACAGTTGGATGACATTAAAAATATATTTATTTGAATCAAAATATGATTTCTTTGGTGGAAGTAAACCTATTATAAAGCCAAAACAAAAATATTACTTTGAAGGAAATAAATATGTTCTTGTGTACAAATATATTTATTTTAATCAAAATATGATTACTTTGGCGGAAGTAAACCTATTTTAAGCCAAAGACAAAATATTACTTTAAGCGAAATAAATCTCTCCTTATATACAAATTTATATGTTAGAATCAAAATTATATTTCATTGGTGTAAAGAAACGTTTTTTTAAAATCAAAACTAAAATATTACTTTAAAGGAAAGTAATTTTTGTTTGTATCCATATATATTTATTCCACTTAAATAAATATTTCAACTAAATCAATCTCTGCAAGCAAATAAACTCGAGTATTCAATGAAGTAAATATTGTTGGCGTCAAAGAAATATGTTTTGACCCAAAAGAATAAATTCAAACAAATACATTTCTTTGAAACAAGAAATCTTTTCTCTCTGTGCATGGTCACTAGTAAAGGATTAAGAGTAGTAATTTAATAATTTAGGAAACACAATTTTTTTTCATGGTAGGTGGTTGTGATATTAAATTAGACTATAACGTATGTATGAACTTAGTTCATTTAATTTTTTCCTAATATAGCAGTAGGCACAGAAAATTTAGGAAACTGCTGGTACGTATTTTTCGTATAAAGTTCCGTGTTGCGGACGAACAGATGACCCTATTTATTTATCTATACGATGCTATTTCGGTAATGTTTGATAAATTAAAGCAGGTAATTTATAAAATTTTATGTATTTCAATGGCAAAGAGGTCATAAAATATTAATCCTATCGTTATTAATCGTAAATTAGTTCCGATACTTGCCATTGGACCGCTTTTTTACGGGCTTTGCACGGTGTCATTTCAAATCCAATTTTATTTAATCCAGTATATAGTTGCTGGAACTGCCACATGGACGTTTCACCGCACGGTATCGACTTTCCCGTTAAACTGCACACAAACGAGATTACCGCCCGTTGGCTTAATGAGCGACTCGCTCCAAACGGGCATAATGAATGTTTTGTACGTGAATGTATAGGATGGACCCACGAAAAGGTATAACGTTACTTTATTTTTATTTTTTCACCTTTTTTACTTTATCATACATAGTATGACAGCGGCAAATAGCCGCTATTTTTGGTAAAATTTCGTCAAAATAGTTAAATAATAAAGTAGAGGAAATTCTGAATAATTTATGTCTACGATATTTTTTGGTAAAATTAATGGTTTAGCTGCATGAGCAAATTCTATTTGATCGAGATCGGTCGTGTCTGCATTAATATGAAACTAGTAAGCGAGGATTTGAGAGATGTTTTTATTCTAATGCCAGTAGGTAGTGTCAAAGGGTGATGTTTTACCTACTGTCAAAAAATATCCGCAAGAGGTTGCAGCGCCGGAACCACCTGAGTAGCCTGGGGACGAGCACGAAGCCGGTGCGGATGCAGGACCTCTGCAACTAGATGCTGATTGGGACGTCAACGATGAATATGACGGTGAGCCTGATCAACGAAGAAGACGGCGAAGGCGATGACGGTAGCTGCGTGTGCGTGCTGTGTGTGTTTTATTCAACAATTTTTAGATAAAAACGTTTTACGTTCCTTTAAATATTTTTGTAAAGCATTTCCTATCACTTTATCGTCGTGTGCTTTTAAAAATTTACCCGCCAAGCTTTTCTCTCACTGGCGGGTAAATCGTAAAGATTTCACATTTGTAAACACAATTTCGGATAAGCGCCCATGACACAAGGCATCGTTTTTTATAGCATTTGAAATTATGTTAATTCATAATGTGTATTTCGTTTAACTAATATATTTTTGTTAATGGTTAATGGAATCTCATGCAGCTAAACTATTAATTTTGTACATAGTATGATAAAGGCATGTGTCTGGCACATCAGTTTTTTTTAGAAAGAGCGTACATTATTTTAATATAAATTAATTGATAAGTAACAATCTGGCAATTATTGAAATTAAAATGAATAAACAAATAAAGAACCAAATAAGCAAGCATATGGCTCTAATTGTTATTTAGAGTAAGAAGTTTCATACTTTCATATAAGTTGCATATTTATCGATTTTTCAATTGCTTGTGAAGGTAGAGTTGTTTTAATAATAATAATAATAATAATAATAATAGTAATAATACGGTTTTAACAATATAAGGGTTGTGGAATCGAAAAAAAAATCAAATGCCCATATTAAACTTTTTACTGAGAATAACCTTTGGTTTCTTAAAAATAAATGTGGGAAAGGAAAAGCTCAGTCATCAGAAGTGCAGAAAGAATATAATGACATGACACACACTGAAAAAAGGTTTTTGGAAATTGCTCTCCTAAAACATTCAAAATAAGAGTAGAAATTGTTAGCAAAAAGTGCCAAGCCATAGATATCTCAACAACCGTAACGGACGTGATCATGAAAACGTAAAAATAAAATTCATGTTTTACTATTTTATGAAAATCCAGGGATCTGAAGAAATTACCTGGCTTAATTTATTAAGCTAAAATTAATGATTTTTTATGAATATCGGCTTTTATTATGCTGTAGACTAATAGTCAGACTATCAGTCTGAGGGTCGTGAGTTCCAATCTCGCGGTCTGCTTCAGGACTGAAGGGTTTTCTATGGTTTACCTCACTCCAAGGTACAAGTCTGGAATCCAAACAACTTAAGCCGTGCTAGAGACGCGGCCCATGATTAATAATTTGAGACTGCCGATGCCCCCGTAGTGGCAAAGGCTGTGGTGGGATGTTAAGGCGTAGATAACCTTGGATAAACTCGTGCCTATTTGCCAAAACCCCAGTCAAACCGCCAGAATTGAAAATAAAATTAGAGCTAGAAAAGTTCGACTTTGGTTGATTCAGGAAGTTGAAGGGAGGTGTAGGGAAGAGACGGAGAGGATGTAAAGGAAATCTAATGAAAAGAAAAGAAAAATATGCATAAACACACTAAAAGCGCAGTTGACTACTTAATTAATTGTTTAATTGTCTGTTGGTAGTTAAAACCCCAAACATCGTGGACGTCTTTTTTAATAACAATCACACCATATTCCAAAATCCACCCGAGCAAAGCCGCACGCGACGTATAATAACTTTTCCAATAATGTTTATCAAAAACAGAAGGAAGTTGCTTATCAATAATTTCAATTTATAATGCTACAGACAAAAAATAATTCCTATACCAGTCTAGTATTTATCAATGGGAAAGAATCTGTTCATTAGTTTTGGGGTCTTACGTCGAATTTCATAGTTTCGGAGCATATCGTAGCGATGCTCGTTTCAAACTACATATGTCGTCTCAGCACTAATCGCATGTTAGGCGTTACGTGCGAACCCGACAAGAATTGAAAACACTAATTAACATGTTGAATACGTTTACCCAGACGGGCAGAACTCCATGCGCTACTACACAGAATTGCTGTAAAAAATCTCCTACTCGACAGGTGTCGGAAACTATGTAACTCCAGAATGTCGCCAATTCATTGACATTACAGCACAGTGTTGTCATTAGGACGACTAAATTTTAAGTTATGATGGTTTAGTGACTCTTCTATATCACGAAATATCGTTATTTTGGTGGGACCGTGCTACCTCCACAGTGTCACGAGCTGTAGTGACTAGAATACCAAGTACTCACGTATCATCGTACTTTCTGAGTGAATTTTCCTAGCCTCTTGCTGAATGAATGCTTCGCACGGTTTAAAGAATTTCCTATATTGCAAATTGAAAAGATACGGTGGGTATTGTCAACAGAGTATTGTCAATATTTTATTATCCCTGATAGGAATAAGAGAGAGATAGAAAAAGAGAGAAAGAGTGACAGGGTTCTTTTAGCGCGATCCTTAGTCAGGTTATCATAAGACACAGTCACAGGTAAAATTCTTAGAGAGTTGCTATGAATGAGGAATAGGTCAACAATTATATTATAATTAATACAAATATAATTTCAATTTGCAAATAGAAATGAAATGTGTTTAATAACCAGTTTGAAATCTTTGACAAGCTGATTTTCAAATCTTTACGCTTTTGTTTGGAAATCGCATACGTTTACTGACTCCCATGGATTTTAATAAAACTGGGAGGTATTGTAGAAAGTAAAAGGATATGCTTTACGACCAGAATAGAGAAAAAAACATTTTAAACATTTTGACAAATCACAAGAATATCAAGAAAAATAATTAATGCAGTTTGTTGTCAATAAGGCACATTTTTATATGCAAATTCATTATAATTTCATCCTTCTCAAAATAGTAGGAAATTATAAAAATTGGTAAAAGGTTATCAAAAGACATTTAAAACTGATCGTTTTACAATGAATGGAAATCAAGAAATACAGATATGATAGGGGTATATTCAACCTTTTACCTTCCCTGGGTAACATTGAAAAAAGACAAATTGTCTTCAGCCACTTATAACAAACAAAACTAAAAAACAAACCACGTATGCTCTTCGTATTCTTTATCGTTGAAAATAGCTCAAAAACATACATAGATGTTGGCGACAAGCGATGACATGAATAATCGTGGGCAATTCTCCGCTGGTCTCACTACGACTGTTTAAAATATACCAATCACAACGCGATATTTAGAGCAAAGGCATACATTGCATGGGCTTACGTCATCATATTCTGATTGTTCTATCTCACACGGTGGCGATGAGAAGACCTTATACGTCAACACGCAAAGTTAAATTGATTCAACTAAAATGATTCTGGAGTATAACACACTGTATTTAATTTTTCATACTAATGAAACTAGAGATGTCAGTTAGGTCAATTTTTATATTCCGTGTCACATATATGTAGTAATGAAAATAAAGAAGCTATTGCAAGTAAATGCTTTTATCTATGACTCACATATAATAAGTTCATTGCATACGTATCTATGGCTATATAATCCCCATCATTATACGCGCCAATGATTATAATGACACTAGCGTTGTATAATATTGACAGTTCGTTCAAATAATGACCTTTTTATTTGAACGAACTGTCATCATTATACAACGCTAGTGTCAAAGTCTGTCAAAACCTACGTGGATGACAGTTATTTGACAGTTCGCTTCGCCATCATTGACAAATACATTAAAAGATTTTGTATAAAATAGAATTTATGAGTCGTAGATAAAACGTCATATTCGACGCGTACATAACGGAACTCGTCAAATAATATACTATTGTGTAAGCGTTGAAAGCACCTCCACCAGAATTAAACTATGCGCCAAACCGTCCAGTACTGCCAAAACCGCAACAGTATAATAGCCCATTGCCACAAACTACCAAAGATTAATACATTTCGCATAGTTTCGTAAGTTGGCACACCCACTGGTCCCCATTAAAATTAGATTTAGCTTATCTGCAACGTGCTTATCTCCAGCGAACGACCGGCATCCGCCACGGTCATATTGATTTACCTACTTCTCTGGAGCCGATGCCGATTTCAACTTCGTACGTACACAGTGCGCCACATATATATCGTATTTATGCCATTCAAGATGACGTTTCTCCTTTACGCAAACTGTTCAAATATACACTCGCGAGGGAAATTGAAACGTTGAAGTGGCGGCGTAATGTCAACTGTGCAGTTATTGTTGTCCTCAAGCGACAGTATTTGCTGGAGCTGCCAAGTAGGGATTTTGGTTTTGTTAGTTCTGTCTACTGTTTCGAGTTCCAATGGTTTGAGTAAACATATACAACGTGTTAATTAGTTTTCCAAATTCGTGTTGAGTCTACACGTCATGTTTTGTTTGATCGTGATACCGAACGAATTAACGCTTATCTGGCTTTAGATTGTACAATAACATAACCCTAAAAATCAATAAGATAATAGGGATATAAGGGGACTATTCGTTTGTAATTTATTATACAGGCTGATGGCAAACTGGATGTAGATATTAATTATAAGAACATTTATAGTACTTAACTTATTATTAATGAATGGTCCGCGTTACCGTTATACATACTAGAGAAAAAGTGAAAGTTATGTTTTGTGATGGTGCTGCGCTATCAAATTGGAGAATGTTACCCCTTTGTGGGTAACCACATTAACGTCGTTGCATCTCCATTTGGAGCTGTAGCGCCGGAGATGGTTGCTTTCCCGAAGGAATAAGACGCTTCACAGCAGGTTATACAATTTGTTTTGTATAACATTACAATGTTCTCGTAGAAGAAATACTGATCTAAATCAATTTACATACTAACTAACCGAAATACAAAAATGGTTTATTGTTTTATAGTGGATTCTCCAAGGTCTCCAAGGTATAACCGGCGACATTCTTGAACAAGATTCCAGAATGAATTGATTATTTGGAAAAAAAAATCTGACGTGGCTTTATCATACTATATATAAAATTAATATTTTAGGTGCATGAGATTCTATTTGATCGAGATCGGTCGTGTCTGCATTAAAATGAAACTAGTTAGCCAGTCAACTAGTTGTCATTAGAATGAAAATATCCTGGCTAACTAGGTTGATATTAATGCAAACACGACCAATCTCAATCAAATAGTTGCTCATGCAGCTAAACTATTAATTTTACCTAAAAATGTCATAGACATTATACAAAACTTCCTCTACTGTAATTCAGTATTTAACTATTTTGATGTAATTACAGAAATCGCGGCTCATTTGTAAAATCCTTGAAAATGGTTAGAGTCATCTAGTTCCTTTGGACCCTTTTCAACAAAAAGCCTTTTAGCTCTAAGTTTGGAAATAAAACTTCTAAATATCATGTTTCGTCCCGATACCTTTAGTAGTTTCTCCGGAATCATCGCCACAACAAACAGGTACACACACACATATATATATACACATACAGGGTCTCCCACGACGAGCTGCCATTAGAAGTATATGGAGAACCAAATGAAATGAGAGATTGAGAATTTGTGGAATTATATTGTTGGACACGATCGTCTCAGCTAAAATATTTTGAGTTTTCGATTACTTCCGGTTACACCGGAAATGATGTCAACTTTTCTGTTTCAAATAGAATACCCTGTATTTTATTGCATTATCGAAATCTTCATTAAATTTTAGATCAACTTTATGTTACATTCCCTATACCTAACCTGTGCCATTCTTGAGATATGCATACTTTTCCTTAAAAAATGACAGCTGCACGGTTACTTTCAATTACTTATAAACTAGCCCCTGTTACCGTTGGAAAAAAGTTGTCCGGCAAAATTGTTGTGAAGGTAACGTATTATCGACTCTTGTAAAAGTTATACAGGGTGTTCAAATTATAAGATCAAAGTGGAATTCGAGAAAAGTACTAAAAGTTGATTTTTTCAAATGGCAACCCTAACATATGAATACATTTCTCAATTCTATGGAAAATTTTAGGTTAATTTTATGTACAATGTCCTATATCTAAAATGTACTTGTACCTACTGAAATCGATTTTTAATCATCACAGTAGAAATTGCAAACATTTCCACATCTAGATTGCTTTTGAAAACAACTGAACAATTTGGAATAAACAAAACTTTATTAAACAGGTTTTTTACGTCATTTTTCTTTATAATTAAGTATTGATAAAATTATGAGGCTACAATAAAACACAATATTAACAATAAAACAAAATCCTAAAGTAAATTTAAAAATAGTTGCTTAATTCAATTTCAGTAACCGTTCAAAAACGTTGCCGTTTGCCGCTAAACATGCTTCAAATCTTTTTAACCCAATAACTGATGAGGAGAAAATGAAAGATAGGGTTCGAGCTGCTTTCAATGGGTTATGTGCGAACTCTATCAGGGACGCCACCAACAATCGTATGTTAAAAAGAATTGAAGCATGTTTAGCGGAAAACGACGTTTTTGAACCGTTACTGAAATAATATTTAGCAGTTTTTTAATTTTCTTAACGATTTTGTTTTATTTCTAATATTGTGTTTTAATGTAGGCCTATAATTTTATAAATACTAATTATAAGGAAAAATTACCTAAAAAAACTTGTCTATTAAAGTTCTGTTTATTCCAAATTATTGAGCTGTTCTCAAACGTAATCTAGATTTGCCAATATTTGCAATTTCTACTGTGATGTTTAAAAGTCGATTTCAGTAGGTACAAGTACATTTTAGGTATAGGGCATTGTACACAAAGTTGATCTAAAATTTTCCATAGAATTGATAAATGTGTTCACATATTAGGGTTGCCATTTGAAAAAATCGACTATTAGTACTTTTCTCGAATTCAATTTTGATCTTATAATATGAACACCCTGTATAACTTTTAGAAGAGTACTACTGATGTGTTGATAATCCGTTACCTTCACAACAATTTTTCAAGACAACTTTTTTCCAACGGTCACAGGCGATCATTTATAAGCAATTGAAAGTAACCGTGCAGCTGTCATTTTTTAATGAAAAGAATTAATATCTCAAAAATGACACATGTTAGGTATAGGGAATGTAACATAAAATTGACCTAAAATTTAATGAAGATTTCAAAAATGCGATAAAATACAGGGTGGTCCATTTGAAATTTAAAAGTTGATATCATTTCCGGTGTAACCGGAAGTAACCGAAAACGCAAAATATTTTAGTTGAGACGATCGTGTCCAGCAATATAAGTCCACAAATTTTCAATCTCTCATTTCATTTGGTTCTTCATATACTTCTAATGGCAGCTCGTCGTGGGAGACCCATACACACACATACACACAAACAGATTTTTTTTTCTACAATATTCAAAAATGTTCAGGGGACGCGAAAGGACATATTTCCGCTATAACCTCAAATTATTTTTGGCACGATTACAATACAACGTATGATAAAGTAAAAACAAAAAATCGTCATTTTCGAAATATGGCCATAACATTTTTATCTGTGGCCCGGTCAAGTTGCCGTTTTGATATCTTAGAGACACTTTTAAATTTACAATTAGATGATGGAAACTTGATTTTTTTGTCAAATAATTCACCGGAAACAAATAAAACTTTTGATTCTCTACAGAAAGCGCCCTATTGGTTTTAAACATATTTGGATTGAGCATATTTGCTGAATAATATGATACGGCACATCCATATGTTTAATCGAATCACATGGCTAAAATTGCACAAAATTAGTATTTTATGAGAATATCTGAAAATTGCAAGGTGCCATGTAAAATACAAATTGTATGCACTTCCTTATTTTTTAGTCTTCTTAAGATGGCGTGTTTTTGTTTATGTTGGAATTATGATTCATAGACGTAATAGGAGGCCGCGCAGTAAATATGGTTTAAGAAATAAAATACCGAAGTTTTGCGAGATAAAAAGCGGCATTAATTCGGCAAAATTACAAATTTTACTATACAATAGAACAAAGGATGTTTGTAAAAATGTTATGGTACTTGTTTCAAAGTTGCAAAAACAGGAGATAATGTTGATCAATCATGCATCTGAATCGGAATTCTTACTCTGTAAAAATAATCAAAATAAATCTGTCGGAATAATTACCAAAATCAGTGTATATTTCGATATAAACAAATTTTTACGAACAACTGAAACGTTCACGAAGAAGTTTCTTTTAGTATTATTTTATGGTATTTTTACTACATACTTGTCTATAATAATGACTATATACTATATGTTTACTCTTCTTTGCTATACTGTTAGTTACTCTTTTCATATACCACGAAACAAACTAATATCTGATGTTCGGTTTTCTTCTGAGAACCTGGAGTTGTTGCAATCACGTCATAGTTTTTACTACTGCCTATTAGTGTTGCCGGTATGATGACATAAATGTTGACATTGATTGACATATGAATAATAACATATAATTGACATATTAATAAATACTGTGAAATAGCTTTGAAAGTGCAGTTGCACCGAGAATAGTATATTATTCTATGAGCAAGTAATGTAAGCAGTTTCTCACGAGAACGAAGTTTGCAGCACGAGCCGTAGGCGAGTGCTGCAAAGCGTTCGAGTGAGAAATTGCCATTACTTGTGAATGGAATACTATACTTTTTCTACGACCATGCAACGAAATTTTATAAATTAATTTTTGTGCATATAGGGACAGCTGTATGTCACTATGCCGGTTGATGCCGGTTTACAGGATTTTGACAGATTAAAATTGTTTGGTGCGCCTTGTCACTTACCGACGTTGTCAATGCCTTGACAATGTCGCTAAGCAGTGTATCAACAATTTGGAAATGAAAAATCCAGAGCTGTGATTGGTTCTAAAGCCGTGAGGAATGAAATATTTCTCACTACTGGCGGGGTATGAGGAGCCAGGAATGAAATATTTGTCATGTGTGTGGGGAATGGTTAGTATTACTTATCATAAATTGCCATGATAATGAATGCATTCCTCAATAGGAGTAGAAAAAATATTTTACACAAATGTTGAAAGGTTTTGAGAGGCGCCCCACTTCTTTTCCCGCAAAAATATTTTTTAAAGCAAATGTCATTCTGAGTAATATGTTTTATATGGACTTAGTTGCTTCTTCATTGTTATTCATTGTTTTTTCAAATTGCTTACAATATATATAGAGGATGTTCATCTAAATCTTCCCAACCGAACTAACTGTAACTAACTATGGTAGCATCAAAACCACATCCTGAAAGCAGTTGTAGTTTCTTTGAAATGCATATTAGAATCACCGTCCATGTAGCGCTTAATATAATGAATGTTGCAACAGCTATATTTTCTGTTTCAATATAAAACTGTAACACGCATTAGCATATTTTATTAATTATGTTTGATTCGAAATTAACCCCACCTAAAAAGTTACCTACCTGAAAATGTCAAACTACTCGCAAAAGTAATAACGGGTCGTATCGACCCATGTAACATTATCAGTTTAATTAAAGCCGTAAATAAAGTACTATAGCTTCGGACATAAAATAGGTTTTACGATATCGGGCGTGATTGTGATAACGGTACTAAAAGTACCGTTGCAAAAATTAAATGTGTTTTGCACACTAAAGCTTCAAACAGCTGTAAATGCGTTGCACATTTTAAGCAAGGCTATTCTCGCGAATTTCATGCGAATTTAAATTTTGCAGAACCGCAGATACATTTATTTCATTTCAAATAAACTAAGAAACGCAACAAACATAAAATGGCCAAAAAATGGACACTACTAAAACAGGAAATTATTATTTTAGGTTACCTGGGTTACCTTTAAGATTTATTCAAAAAAAGGAAAAGTTTTATTTTTTATCGCATACTATTTAGTTAAAGTTTTTTAGTTAAAAAGTACTACTTCATTATCATACTGTTGTCGATAGGAGTTTTTATTTCGAAAGGCACAAGAGCAGAGTCGTGTTTCATGAGTTTTTGATACCTATATTATATTGTTTGAATTCAAGAATATTCCGACTAAACGACTGAGTCGATTTTATTTAATCATAACTGAAAAAACCTTTTAATAATGTAATACAAGAAATATAATTTGACCCCCACATTACAATAAAACAGAGAAACATATCCATACCCTTCCACCCTAAACTTTATAAAAATATCAACTCCGTCCGGAATAGATATAATATCAACACAACATCAACCGCTAGAAATACTATAGAAAAAACACTAATTAACAATAAACATCAAACAACAATGCTAGAAAAAACTGGAATTTACAGAATTGTTTGCTCAGATTGTGATGCGCAATACATACGTCAAACGGGACGTAACTTACAAACAAGATATAAAGAACACTGGTACTAATATTGCCAACATAACATTACTACATAATGTGAAGAAATCAAAGAAAATGGATTATTATGAAATATATGAAATAAAGAACAACATTAAAGATGGACACAACATTATTAATGAATTCACTGAATTTAATGAGCGTTATCTATTGGAAATTTTCCAATAGTGTGTACTTACTGCGCATGAAGGGTACACACAAACCATATCAATGATACGAGTCTTCAGTACACTATAGAATGTCGCCGCTCCATGTTGATTTTACAGACACCATTTTGACATTTTAACCTGCTCGACTGTAAGTGACTTGGTTGTACCACAAACTTATATAAATTGTATTGTCTATATTTTGCCTTTTAGATTAGCCTGATGATAGCTTGTAAATACAAAAGTTTAACATTTACAAATAATCAGTTGTTTTATTTAACGAATATTATATTGTTATATTGTCACATGTCATTCAGAGCATAAAACATAATCAGTCGCGAGGTTAGTTTATGTTTTGGGAACCTTGTTCTAGGAATATGCAGCGATAAAACAACAAACATAAGTCGATACCAGGAAGGTCGGCTACAACCCAATAGTTTGGAGAGCTACTATAAAGGATTAAAACATTTTGTATTGTAAGCAGACTTAGATTGGTGTTAGTACTAATCTGTATTACACCAGTATGTAACCAGTAATTAGTTAATCATAGACAGTTATTACGCAGTTATTAAGAAGCACGCATATGTAAGATAACAAAAATAAATTGATTGTTTAGCCGTTGTGAGCGTATTTATCCCCTCAGGGAAGCTACCATATCCGCTACAGTCCCATAAGAAGATGCAAGGACGTTAATGTGATTACCCACAAAGCGGTAACCACCCTCTGTTAATGTCAGAGTATTAAGCCGGCCGCAAACGTTTAGTGTCAAAGGACACTTTGAACTGTTCAGTTGAAACTGTACACTGTGAAAAAGCAATCATCATTGATTTGACTAAATTGACACAATCTACATTTAAAAATTAATAAAAATTAATCACAATTATTTTTAAGATTACTGGTATGACTAAAATACCATCGTTTCTATTTGACCGAGTCTTGAGATAGAAGAGATTCAGTATGTTGTTTGTCAACAAGATTATTATAGACGTTGGTCAATCGTGATTGACTTTGATTGACAGAAATTTTAAAATTTTATCCCTATAGGGAACGACGAGTTATGATTTTAAATCCTTATCATTTTTACTTTATCATACGCAGTAAGATAAAGTATTGTAATCATGCCGAAAAAAAAAAATTGAGATTTTAGCGGAAATAGGTCTCTTTGGGTCCCCTGAATATTTTTGACCAAGGTACAAAAAAATTTCTGTGTGTGTGTGTGTGTGTCTGTGCGTATGTATGTCTGTGTGTAAATGATTTTTGTGGCGACGATTCTGGAGAAACTACTAAAGCTATCGGAACGAAAGTTCATATTTAGAAGTTTTGTTACCAAACTTAGAGCTGAAAAGCTTTTGGTTGAAAGGGGTCCAAAGGAACTGGTAGTTTATTCTAAGCCTTTTTGAAAGATTTTGCAAATGAGCCGCCATTTCTGTAATTTCGACAAAATAGTTAAATAATAAATTAAAGTAGAGGAAATTTTGAATAATTTATGCCTATGATATTTTTTGGTAAAATTAATAGTTTAGCTTTAAGAGCAAATTCTATTTGATCGAGATCGGTCGCATCTGCATTGATATGAAACTTCAAACTTTTTTGTGCTGTCACCACAGAAATGTCTATGGCTGTCACACTCGAAAACAGCTGATTTCATCAGAGGATGATCAGAGGTTGGAGAACCGCTATGGAACGTTGCCGCTCTACTGCGGCAAAGTAGAAAATACAAAATTCAAATAAAATAAGATCGCCAATTTGATTGTTTGTTGATAAGAAATATCAACCCGTTGTTATCTAATTGTAAAAACGATAATTGAGAAAATTGTAAATAAAGTATAGCGATGAGTATAGTTACGTTTTAGTATGTTGGTACGGATGTGACATCTACAGTGTCATGAACGAATATAAATCTGTCAGAATTTGATTTAGCTTTTTAAACTTGACGTTTCGTAGAAGTGGTATCAACCTAACATTTCCTATCCAGAAATATAACCATTTCTAATTTTTTGTAAGTACGTATTTCTCAAAAAGCAACACAAAAAACGTTGATGTCACTCCTGCCGAAAACTACATAGCGCGACTCGCTCACATGCGACGGCGACGATTCGCCTTCGGTGACGCGCCGCATCACCGGTCGCCGCGCTATTCCGTACTTTCGGCACTTGTGACGTAAATAACTATTATTCTAATGACGTAGTGTAGGTAGTGTCAAGTGCTGATGCTTTGACAATACCTACGATTTATCTCAATAAAATAGATTCTCATGCAGCTAAACTATTAATTTTATATATTGTATGATAAAGTCATGTGCCTGGCCACATCAGATTTTTTTATTTCCATGTAAATATCAGTTTAAAGAATTTTTTTTTCGATATTCACTCTAACCTGTGACACTAACAAAATGCACAAAACGTAATAAACGCTGATTAGCTAAAATGTTTTTATAAAATAAATCAGTGTTTGTGGATACGGCTTGCTAATATTCTTAAAAGGGCAAAACATTCGTGGTACATATTTCTATGGTAACCAATGCTTTATCAGGTGGCAAAAATTGCTAATTGCTAATTTCTAGTTCCAGAAGTTGCTGAAGGTAGAAACTTGTCTGGGCCATAAAAAGCCCAATAATTTCGATGAAAGGATATTGAAAATAATAGCTTTCACCAGAAGCTATTTCAGTTAGAGATCATTAATAATAAAGCCAGCGACGCTTTTGATTTAATTTTACGTGGTTTTCGTTTTTATAAATATTAATTAAAGAATACAATTTTGATTAGCTAATAAATGAAAACTCCTGAAATTATTTGTACCCGAGGTCTTCTAAATACCTGCTCTAATTAACAAAGTTATGCAATCTATCGCATACCACTAGCATGATGAAGTTGCTGTAGTAATGCCGTCTGCATTAAAGTCTGCATTATGATGGCAAATTGCCTGATGATAGTTGGAAGCGTCGGCGTTGAACGAGGCGGCGAGCTTTGCGCTACTTAAATTATAATTTAAAATATCCAATCAATGTTTCCCGCCTTGGTAAAAATTATATAATAACTCATTTATCATTCGATAACGGAAAATGAGGGCTATAGACGACTTTGAAAAATGATCCGAAGGCAATATCCGATAGTGAGAATATGATTTGTCGAATATTGCATTTTAGACAAGATAATAAAATTTTATGAGTGTTCAATAAAAGTACGTTCTTTATTGTAATAATTTTTAGGATACCTACAATTTTACATGAATCTGCATAACTGTGCAATATGCATGCCCAGCCCACAGTTAAAGTATTTAAAGTATTTTAAAGTATTTATTACAAGTGAATCCAAGAGATAAAAGGTAATTTCACGGGTCAATAATATAAACGTCAATTCTTAATCGCAATTGCATCAAAATACCTTTTTCTAAAACTAACACGAACTTTTATTATATTGAATTAGTTATATATATATATATATATATATATATATATAGATATATATATATATATAAATATATATATATATATATATATATATATCACTTTGGCTTTAGTAGCAAAACGACCATTATGAGTTCAATATTAAACCACACTTAAATGGATAAAAAAAATGTGAAGAGATATGTGAAAAAATAATATTAATATTATTCATTTATTTATTTAATTATTTTCTGGTGAGTTGCAAGCAATGATTTACCGGACGTCAGTCACATCACATTGAATCACTGCAGGAACGTACAGAAACTATGTAGTAATATTATTCTGTTTTCATCTATCATATTTCCATAATAACAGGTTTTTAGCTGTTTTTAGCTTCATTCAATTAAAATTGTTCCAGAATAAACAATGTCAAAATTATGAACCTCATATGAAGAAGAGCGTAAAGAGGATCCCTTAGTTTCAGATGATGGAGACATAGATTTCACTGGATCTCTGACCAACATAAGCCGACAACAAGCCACCAGCAACATAAAAGAACAATATGTGTCACAATATTAACCCAAATAATCTCTTAAAGGAAAGCTACATGCTTCAAGTTCGTAAGTTACAGAAACAAACCCTAATTGCACAAAAATCTAATATTAATATCAAAATAACACAATTCCAAACTCAAATTTATAGCAATCTTCAATCCACTGATTAGTTCTATATATCTTTCGCAAATTATTATGGAAACGAGGCTAACTTCATATAAGGTAAACGTCCCAAATTCAGACACTGTCCTAAATTCCGACATATTTTTGTTTAGTTGGATTAAATAAGAAATCTACTAAACTTTAGTTTAGGGCATCTTGTTTGTGGATTTGACATTACACTTATCAACCCACAATCGCTTCTTATTCTACCAATGTTCTAACGGTTAGAATATAATCTAGAAGTTTGAATGATTCAGTGTTAAAACTCGATTTTTGAAAAAAATACGTTTTGGTACTTGCACGTGTTGAAAAATTCATAACTCCGCCATTTTCTATTCGATTTCCAAAAAAATGCAAATGAAAGAAGAAGCATATACCATTATAAAGATGTACTGCTCTGTCAGATCCAATAACAAATCGAAAAGTTATGGACATTCAAGTTCAGAACCAATTAGAACACCCAAATAAAGTAAAATGAAACTGTTCGTCTGTAACACTATCTCGGAAGCTTGGAGACAATATTTGTTAATAATAAGAAGGAAGCACAAAAGAAAATCATTCCAGAGAAATAAAAAAGGAAAAAATAACACTAAAAATTCCAGTCGCAAGAAACATTCAAATACAGATGAGGTAGAGAGGGCAGACTGAAGAAGACTAAGGAATTATTTAATACTGTTTCATTAAAAATGGTATAAGACAAATGTTTAACATTTCCTAATAATAAATATGATTTAACAATATTTATAACGCTTAATATTTACTTGAATGTTGCTATTTGTCGAAATAATGTTCCACAAGTGTCTGATTTAGGATCATTGTCTGAATTAGGTTCACTGAGGTGTCAGA
Organism: Melinopterus prodromus; assembly: GCA_964023965.1. Taxonomy (NCBI): domain Eukaryota; kingdom Metazoa; phylum Arthropoda; class Insecta; order Coleoptera; family Scarabaeidae; genus Melinopterus; species Melinopterus prodromus. The sequence goes on from OZ030393.1 coordinate 23,146,080, forward strand.
TTTCGGAACAAAATATACGCTTAGTGTCGGAATTAGGGTCAATTTTTGAAATATAAATATATATATATATATATATATATATATATATATATATATATATATATATATATACATAACTATTAACTATTTATATATATATATAAATTACATAACTATTATCAATTTTCTTCAAAAATGAACAGACAGATATCTTTAGAAGGAAATATTTGTTTAAAAAAGTTTACATAGTCATTAGCACCACCTAAATATAAATTCTACAATTAAAAATGAAACAAAACTTCCTTAACCTGTCGGAATTTGGGGCGTTTACCTTAATTTATTATCAAATTCATTACGTTTTTAGCAATCAATATTATTCAATTCACTTAATTATGTGAAGTTACTGAATGCGTACTAACCTGTATTGCGGTGGTCACATGACATGGATTCAACAAGTATATCACAGTGCTCGATGAGAACTTATAGCCTATCTCCATGCCCCATATGAGGGACATGATGACGAGGAGGGCCCTGCGGCCGCCTCTGTCCCTCCGCACGTATGCAGCCTCCGGTAAGCTGATCCTGGCGTAGGCCCATCGGAAACAGCCGACGGCCATCGACAGCACTATCACAGTTTCCAGTCGCCGCCATGTTGGGTTGAGGAATTCCGCGCACTCGGGGCCAGCGTTCCGCGGCACAGTCTTGTTCACGCCACTGTAGGCCCAATCCATTATTATTGTTTTACCTGAAACAAAAAAGGGGGTTAATGTATAGATTGATACGTTAGGTCACACACTTCTGGACTCTGTCTTAAAATTTGCGGGATTCGGATTGCGCGCTTTAACGACTGAAGTCCCCCAGGAGTCCGTTTTTGGTCCTTTGCTTTTTTCATTGTAGACGTCTAGTCTGCCTGCCACATTGATGTCAACGATTATTATTATATTATTTATGGTGAATGCATTTGTCATATTGTTTGGTAGACGATTGGCTATACGCGGCACGCTGACCAGTTGCACATCGAGATTGACGGACACTTGTTTGATTTGATAACAACAATGATACTGTGTGACTTTTTGGTGCTGAGTAGTTTCAATTATTGCAACGTAGTCTACGGACCATGTTTGGATACTGCTAATGTGGCTCTAGTTCAGAGAGTGCAAAGCTTTTGCTTAAGGCTAATTTCTAGTATAAGAAAGTATGAGCATGGATGCCAGAAACTGAAGGATAAGAGTTGGCTTAACATGACAGACAGACGGGTGTTGTATTATCTGAGCTTTTATGAACTTGATAAGATATGAGAAACGTAAGTATCTCCACAATAAGATCCTATTTTGCACAGATGTACACAACATTAATTTTCGTATTCGTGGTCTTATACGTCCAGTCATAGGTCATAGGTCATAGGCTCTTAGGTCTTCAATTTCGTGGATTGTTTTGTTACATACTTCCATATTTATACAATCGTTTGCCGGGCGTCTTTACGACCCTAAAGGCGTTGCAACATTCAGAGCGCAGCTTCTGGCGATGCTTCGTGACCGTCAGTAGAGTCGATTACAATACGGTTATGATGTTTTTGTTAATTTGATTGTGTAGGCGTGAATGCATGCTTGAAGATTAATATTCTTCTTCTTTTTCTTAATAATTTATTTAACTCTTATTAACTATTTAGTAGTATTTAGTAGTAACATTATAGGTATTGCGGTTGTTGATTATTCTTCGTTCCACGTGTCGTACGGTGACTGCACTACAAACCTTCACAGAAATATGCCCTCCTAATTTATGAGCCGCTCTCTTCTGTCGTCCTAGCATCAGGACGACAAAAAATTTTGTATAATGGTTTCTGGACCTATTTTTCTTATGCCGAAATTCACTTGTGGAACAACATGCTGTCCTAATTTCTAAGCCGGTCGTTGCAGTCAATTTACGTAGACGCTACCAGCGCGGTAAAATTTATTTTGCTTGGGACTGTACCAGTTGAATTTGATTGGTCGAAGCGAGTGATGTGCTGTTTGTCCCACAGATGGCAGCACCATACGACGGTAAATATGTTATTCTCGTCTGATACACATGTTCAAAAAAGCAAGGGTGAAATCATTACAACATTCATATTTTATTGTGATTTTTTTTACATAAGTTCACGAAGGTTCAATACAAAATGTTGTAATATTGCTTTTTTGATATTTAGCTCTGATTTGGAATAAAAAAATAACAAAAATTACCAATTATTGGCTTCTTTAGCAAGGTTTTAAAAACCAACTATAACAAAAATGAAAAAAGTGGCATTAGTAGCCTCTGTACTACACCTTTATCTATAATTTAATGTATTACACGTGAATATTAACACACAATTAAGCTCAGTATGTTTGCTTTTATGTAGTGTTGTTTTGTAGTACGCTACTACCTCTAGTGATTCCTCTTAAAGGCCTAACAATTTTTGATCAATCAAAATTTCCTAAAAAAATCATCTACAAATGAATACAGGGTTAAATATTTAGAATTATTTGAATAATTCAAATGCAAGAGTCCAATTGATGCCACTGTTGCAAAAAATATAATATATTTGATAGGCACTTGATCATAAAAACTACTTTGTTGAGTAGCTATCCATCAATGTATAAATCTCAACAAAACGCCTCCTAATTTCAGAGAAAGATATAATAATACTTGGGCGAGTAAGTAGTGTCCTGCTGTTAGCTTGATCGAAGACAGAATGTTAGGAGTTAGACATTTAAGACATTTAACGACATTCTGTTCGTGTGTCTTTCGATCAAGTTAACTGTAGGATACTACTTACTCGCCCAAGTAATATTATCTCTTTCTCTGAAATTAAAAGGCACTTTGTTGAGATTTATACCTTGATGGATAGCTATTGAACCAGAGTAGTTTTTTTTAGGAAGGGCCTATCAAATGTATACTATTTTTCTTTTCGCTATTATGGCATCAATGGTTACCCCTTTTTTTGCATTTTTCTGAAATAATTCTAAGTATTTAGCCCATTATTCATTTGTTGATGATTTTCTTTAGGAATTTTTTATTAATCAACAGTTATTACACCTTAAGGAAACCATAGACACAGAAAAAAATATCGAAAATGTTAATTATTTTTGGTGTCCATAGTCCATAGTTTTCTTAAAAAATCGTAAGAATTAGATAATCTCGAAAACTGTAACATCATTCAAATTCCAAACAAAATATGGGCGCGAGACTGCCTTGGCTTCATGTATCAGCTCAAACCTTTAGGTTGGAATATCCGACATTGCTTTCTTAATTTAATGAAGAAATGTATAGATAATATTAATGAATTGTGGATAAATAAACTTACAACGCGGCTATAATCGCGCCAAGATCCGGTTGGATACCGGATAAGTGGTTATTATGTAAAACCGGATCGGCGGATTTTTACTGAACATTGTTTAAATGTTGAACATTAAATGAGCTATTACAAAAAAAAAACAAATATCAAGAAGTACTGTTTCGAACTATGTTGAAATAAATAAAACAGAGATTATTGGAACTGTAGGAGACCTGTAGGAGATCATGCATAAGTCTGCAGAGAGTCTTTATGTGATTTCAATATTTTTGCTTCGTAAGTATCATTTGACTGCGTTTTTAAAGTTAAAAACTTGTGACAAATTCTTGAAATAAAACGTGAGCTCTGCAGTTATGAAGTTTGTAAGCTAGTTTTTGCACTTGGGAGTCCAAATTCAGAGTATCAATATTTTTTAACTTATGATTTTATTTAGGATTTTTAGCAATTTTGGATAACAATTACCAGTACAAATATTCGATAAGAAACACGAATATAGTTAGTTATTTTATTTTTTACCAATAATTTTGTTATTTTAGGGGACTTGCATTTGAAAACGGCAAAGATTTGATCGCAATGAGTAGACCTGATTCAATTTGATAATTCCACTAAGAAATCGTTTGTGAACAGAATCATGTGGCAATAATGAAGAGAAAAAAAAATTCAATTTATTTCCAAACGTCGATTCTTGAGTAATAGTTATCAACTTCAGTGAGATCCATTTAAACAATTATTTTCAACCACAGCAAAAAAAAATGCTGCAATTCATTTTTATTTGTCAATAATTTGACGATTTATGAAAATGGTCCTTATAGCTATACTGACGTGTTAAGTATAGAGATCGTAACTGTGAATTTGTGAATTTCTCAATAAAATCATAAGATATGTTATAACTAAAAGTTCTAAGAACACAGAATATGACAAAGAATTAAAAAAACGTATTTGAACAGTTCCGTCTTCGAAGTATTAACGCATTACATTCTGAAATGCAACATTTTACAACTATTTTACAAACATAGATGCGACCTGAATGCTAAACACGGCAGTACAAAAAACAGTTATTTTATTTAGCTATTATTTTGTAGTATGTACCTATATTAGACATTTTTCTTAAATTATTGCTGTATGGGTAAACTGTTATTAAAGATGGTTACAAATAGTTACAATTATTGGCAACTATTATTATTAAATATGAAAATTAATTTATTTATTGTTAACAGCACGCGAAGATCGGACCGGACCGAATATCCAGCAAACTAGCTGGAACAGCCGGATTATCCGGCCGGGCCGGATATCCGTTCCATCCCTATCAGATACACAAAGAGGCGGGCTGCGGCGCAGATATGTATCTGTGAACTTCTAAGAACCGGTACGGTACGAATTAGGAATGGCAGATTTCTTTAAATGGCTTTCCTTAGTTTTGCTTTACTTTACTTAGAGTTATGTTTTTATTCACGGTCGGCACGACAAGTCAAAAAGCTGGCAATATCTTTCGATGAACTTGACAATATTTATAGGTTTCTGAAGAAATGTTTATAAGAAAGTTTATTTGATGCATTTGTTCAACTTCAAAATGTTTTAAGTTGGTGATTTTGTCAAATATCAAACATTTTGCTCGGGAATATTATTTCACACATACAGTAGCGGCCAATAAAATCGGAACAAACTTATTTTGGCGCTTCCACCTTCAATAAATCAGAAATATTGAAGGTTCACGAACTGATGTTTACGATGTTGTTTCCCTTATTTGAGATGAACATTTTCCATTTTTTATATTTACGCTACAATCATTCTTTGATTTTTTATATATTTTTTATTCAATTTATTCGCTTTTGGAGGGGACAAAAAACCGGAACAATGTATTTCTCTACTCCTATATCAATAAAACAATCCATAAAACAATAACACTGACCATTTAAGGTCCTTGACCATGAATGGTCCTTGACCATGTATGGTCCTTGACCATGTATGGTCCTTGACCATGTATGGTCCTTGACCATGTATGGTCCTTGACCATGTATGATCCTTGACCATTTATGGTCCTTGACCATTTATGGTTCGTGACCATTTATGGTCCTTGACAATTTATGGTCCTTGACCATTTATGGTCCTTGACCATGGATGGTCCTTGAACAGTTAATACTTGACGATTTATGGTCCGTAGAACAATCAATACTTGCCATTTATGGTCCGTAAAATAACAGTACTAACCTTAACATTACAAAGTTAGGTTAACGTGCCATAAACGTCCGTACTTTCGAACAAATGCCAACCGGGCCACTCGATTTTTCTTCGATATCAGTGGTTTCTTGGCTGGACGCCTAGCGAACAATTTAACCGCCTTGAGACGACGACGCGCGGTACGAACGCTGATTTCAAGACCGAGATGATCATTAGCATGCTTCATCACATCCACGGCCGTCTTTCTGGGGTCCTCTTTCACGACTCTGACCACCAATCGACCCTCGACTTCGGTTGATTTTTTTGGCCTACCACTTCCGACATTCCTCTGCACCGAACCAGAAGCTTGAAACTTGCTCATCAACCGCGAAATGCTTCCAACCCCGATTTGAAACGCTTCAGCCACTTGTCGGTACGTCTGGCCCGATTGAGCGTCTCTAACTATTGCTTCCTTCTGTTCGTCACTTTTGTGCTTCATTTTTTTATTTTATGTAAAATACAACTACTTAAAAATGGTATCCTATGAGCTAATTAATGTAAGTAATTACTCACGAGAACGAAGTTGGCAGCACGAGCCGTAAGCGAGTGCTACAAAACGTTCGAGTGAGTAATTGCCATTACTTGCGAATTGAATACTATATTTTTTCTACGACCATGCAATGAAATTTTATAAATTTATTCATTACATAATATAGCGACCGCAGTACATCCCTATGACGGTTCACAAGATTTTGACAGATTACAATTGTTCGTAGCGCTGGTCACTTGCTTGCGACGTTGTCAATGCCTTGACAACGTCGCTAGCAGTCTCTCAAAACATGATGGAAATGCAAATCCAGAGCTGTTATTGGTTCTGTGAGTAGTCAGTCATGTGTGTGGGGAATGATTAGTATTAACCAACTTATCATAAATTGCCAAAATAATGGACGCATTTATCAATAGGAGTAAAGAAATACATTGTTCCGGTTTTTTTGTCCCCTCCAAAAGCGAGTAAATTGAATAAAAAATATATTAAAAAACTCAAAGAATGATTGTAGCGTAAATATAAAAAATGGAAAATGTTCATCTCAAATAGGGGAAACAACATCGTAAACATCAGTTCGTGAACCTTCAATATTTCTGATTTATTGAATGTGGAAGCGGCAAAATATGTTTGTTCCGATTTTATTGGCCGCTACTGTACCTTTTTGAATGTTTAAGATCCATTAATCTAGACCAGCGAGACCCAACCGTGGTTCCACGAAACCCCAGGGTTACAAACGTTAAGGGTTTCGCGGAAAATAGCAACAAATAGCTATGGCAGTTGCCGGTTCATCGGCACAATATGTGACCCGGAATGTAAGAATCGCCAAAACTATCTCTCATCTCGACAATACTGATCTCTGTATCAAGAGTCATATCTTTAAACACTTCTCAACAAAACTGTCAAAGCGTGTTATACTCCTGAGTCATTCCTACAAAGACGACTGTCAAAATATTCTGCCCCCGCCCGGTTAAAAATGAGCGCGAGGGAAATAAGAACAGGTACCCGATTATTTTTTTTTTTTTAATTTTATATTAATGCTTGTCTTACCGATTTTTTTCTCCTAAACCGCTAACCACAAAACATTATTTTACGTTCACATTTATAATCTCTTCTATTGAATGGCGATTTTATTTTCTTGTTTCTTTTTTGCAATAAAAATTGCATTGAACATTATTATCACTTATCATGCAAATATTTCTTCTTTACTGCGACATATACCTATCCCTTGAATTTAATATTAATAGCATTTGGGTTATTTGTTAATTTTTAAAACCGAAATACAATATTTCGGTTTTAAAAATATTTCGTGCTGTTCGGCTCCCCTCTCGCGTTGTTCGCGCATATCAGTCAAAGGACAAGAATCTTACTTGCAATTCTATAATGCAGGGCTGCGCAAACTGCTCTTGTTGTCCTTCTAACGCTGACGGCAGTCTTATAGCTCCGCTCCGCACCTTGTGGGTCGCAACCAACATTTACGCACTACTGCTTTGATGAGTCATCCCATGCTAAAATTTCGTGGGTAGCCCGACCAATTAATGGTGTATTATTATACAAATTCATTTTACTTACAATTGCAATACTCTACAAAATTTGAACTCAGTGCCATACTATGATAGTAAGCGATCTTTCACGCCGATACTAGCTCAGCTACGTTATCACTCGTGATTGACGTAGTATGCGCTGCACGAAATCGCTTAAAAATTGTTTATAAACTTCTGTCTGAATCTTTTCAGACAATCGCAGGATACAAAATGACGCTTGTTTACTTATATATCAAGTTATCGTGCTAACGTTAGTTACTGAGATAACCGATTCGATCAAAACCTTGTCCATAACCTATTACATCAAAACTAAAGAATCTATTGAAGATTCTAAATTTAATCTGTTCAGATCTTAAAATTTTGTGGTAATTGGCTTGCGAGAAAAAAGAAAAACGAAAAGATGAAAATTAATTTAAAAATTCAAAAAGTATAAGTATACAGGGTTACTGGCGAGTAAACATATTTATTTAACACATTGTAGTAGAGGTCATTTGTCTTTTACGTGTACTAATTGTTGATAAATCAAAATTTCCTAAAAAAATCATCTACAAATGTTTAATTGGCTCATACTTATTTAGCTTATTTCAGAAATACAAATGCAAGTTACGCATTCATATCATTATTGCGGAAAAAAGTTATTACTTATTTGATAGGCACCTAGCAGTAAAAATAAGTCAATAGCTATCCGTCAAGTAGTCCAGTCATTACGTCGGAAAAAAAGGGTTAGAATTGCAAGTGAACCGCAGGGCCGGCCCTAGGCGGTAGGCAAGGTAGGCAACTGCCTACGGCGGCAAAACCAACTGAACTACAATAAAAAGGGCTCTAAAATATTGCCTGAATCTAGAAAATAAAGGAATAGTAAAATACAATCAAATACAATCGGAATTGAGAGGCTTCAGGCCATTCCTATATTTTAAGATGCATAGCAGCCAATAATAGACATACTTAAATAACATAGCTTATTAGCTTTTATAAAGAATTAGGATCAATTAGGAAAAATAATATGAAAGTGTACTGTAGTGTAGTGATCCTATACAAAAATCGAAAGAGAAATATAAAAAAGTCCCTACGATCCTTTTGAGTTTTTATGCGATATCCATAAACTTAAAGAAAATGTTATAAGTAGAAATGATTTACTGGCATATTCCAAAGATATAGAAACCGCTTTAAAAGTTGGCGAATCCTCCATCTTAACGGTTTAGCATTTACTGCCGAAATGGTAAGCTAGTTAATTTTTATTTGGGTAGACACATAATTTGCCCGTCTAAAAAGATAATATTAAAATGTACTGAGTCTTTGATAATATTATTATTGAAATTAATTAAAAACTATCAGTGATTAAAAAATTCCCCATGAGATGCTTGCATCAATATCTCATCAAATATTACTCTTAGCAGAACAAATTATACATCATATTAAAGATAAAATTTTGATGAAGATTTGGGTACATAATAAACAAAGAATTACTTAAAATATTGAAAGATTTAGATTTCGGAAAATGGAAAGAACGGAGATATTATGTCAATATCTATTCTGTCAACGACGACAGAAGTTTGCTGATGACAGATGACTTAACAGTGTTGATATTGACATAATATTTCGGTTCTGAAAACCGCTTTTTAACCTTCTCCCAAATCTACATCTTTCAATATTTTTAAGTAATTCTTTTCATCTATAAATTGGTGTACATTTTGTTCTTCTAAGCTTAATACTTTCGGAGATATTTGATGCAAGTAGTTCATGACAAATTTTACTGATAATCAGTGATAATTTATAATAAATTTCAATAATAATGTCTTCATTCAGTAAACATTTTGATGGTATTATTGGTACTATTTTCATAGTCGGGCGAATTAATTATGATGTTAAATGATTTTGCGTCCATAGACCTTGTTTCCAGAAGGTCCAGTTGACGTTAAAAATTCATTACCTCCCTTCACATTGGGCCAAATTTAAACATTGCTTCGCAGTTTTTTTGTAACCCTGCCTATAACTGTTGCTAACTGAGTGGGCGATAGACAGTTTGCTAAACTAATATTAATAAAAAAAGTACTTAAGAACCATGTCTACTTAAAATTGTCTTAATGGGTTAGCAATGAAGGCCACTGAATATGAATTGAGTAATACATTAGATCTGAAAGAAGTTACTCGCGATTTTGCAGAAAAATAGGTTCAGAAGAGTTAATTTTAATTTAGGGTTAAACTTTGTATATTGTTTGTACAAGTATAATCTCCAAAGGTCGTGTTTTTATTACAAATAAATTTCGTAAATATTGAGTGCTGACTGTATCTTTCTGGATCATGAGTTTTGTATAAATCTGTTTTGGCGGCAAAAACGCTACGGCCGTCCCTGCACCCAGTATTATTTTAATGATTTGCAGTTGGTTTGTTATAAAAGTAATTAATCAATTGACCTACTATTTTGTAAGTATGTAATTAATTATGTACAGGTGGGCCAAATTTGATGTTACTATAGGAGATATCGCTAACTATAAGAGATATCGAAAAATGTGTAAGATCGTCTTTTTTTGAGAGAAACTCAATGGTGAAAACCAAAATTAGCTATCGTGTTTTGTTTTCGAGTATTATTATCCTATTAATCTAAGCAAATTGCACTGCGAGATATGCACAGTCAAATATTTGTACCGAAAATATGAACATTTCATGCCGATTCGTAACATCGCACATCTGGACTTGCAAACACGTTGCAAGGTCTCGAACGCATCGGCTGGCTCGACAAAAACTTGTAGTTCTGTGGCCGTAAAAATACATTCTACGCCGATATTGGCCAGACTATTTGAGGTAAACATATTAATGCCGCATGAATGCACCGGTGAAAAATACATTCTTATGCCTGCAAGAAATAGTTTTCGCGCTATAGAATTCTTCATACGTTTTACTTTCGACAAGAAAATAATATCTTGGTACGTAGTGTGTAGAATGTTTGTTTTCGCTACATTACTAACGCGTCTTGCAAAATATAATAAAAAATAATACACGCAAGGACTCATGATGCATGAATTTATTCTTTGATAATAATTATTTCAATCATTTGCAGTTGGTTTGTTATAAAACTAATTAATCAATCAATTAGGGAGGCGGCACTATTGAGATTTGCCTACGGCGGCAAAAACTCTAGGGCCGGCCCTGATGAACCGAGAAGGCTAAATTTTTTGATATGACGCTGGGGGAGCCTAGAAAACCTTAACTTCAAATTGAAAGAATATTTTGTATTTTTAGGCAATAGAACAAAAAATAGGTACAGTAACCACAAGGTAACTTTTGGGATCGGATTTGTATTTGGCGCATTGTATTCAGCGTATCAAAAACGACTAATCCTTAACCATTCATGACACAATGTTTTCCAGTAGCAATAGGCATTATTTTCTTAATTTCCATCATATTCTGTTAATGGCGCAAAGCAGATATGATTAGTAATGATAGCAACATTATAAACAATTATACAAAGCGGTATACGTACATAATGATACCTGTATAATTGTGGGAAGTTATATCTGACAGGTTGAAAGGTATACTTAAACCGGATTAAATTAATCTTTACGGCTGTAGTTAATCTGATAGCATGTATACATTAGTATTGTATCGCGTTTCAGTTCATTTAATTTAAATGCCTCTCCTTTATTGACCTTTCGAGTTAGCAAACAGATTTCAGGTCATCCATCGCCTGCCTCGCGTAAACGGAAGCGATCTGGAAACGCTTTTCGCATTAAAGGTTTTAAAATGCTATATCGGGATAATATTTATTGATTATTATAAACCCGTATGTATTATTAGTATTATTACTGGTAATTCTGCCACACTTGAATCGAAATTACAATTGGCAGAAAAGGTACGAGCAATTATAAATAGATCAGTGAACGAGTTATATAACACATCTACCTCTAGTAATAACTAGTTACCAACATTAGTTACCAACATTACGCGACCCCACATCCATAAGGTTCGAAGTACATTTTAACAATTTTACAGTAGAGCAAATTTCTGTTTAATTTTAATTTTTTAATTTCATTAAACAAGAAACTATTTGGAATTGACAAATTGTTTCACATGAACCTACTACCTTAGATTAGTAGCTAACCTTCAGTTTTTCAATATGACTAGTTTTCAATATCTTAGACAAAAATATTTACAACATACAAAGAAATGCCCCTTATAACTCCGCGGCTCTGTAACGGAAAAACTTAAAGGATTTTTTAATTTTTATTACAAGGCGTTGAATTTCATGATATTTGAATATGAGTTTATAGAAAAGTAAATTAAACTTTTATAACAATATTGTTGGACCAGTCGGATAGGACAATATTACCGTCACCTTAAGAGAAAGATAAATATGCTTTGTACAAAACTTGATAGACCAATCATTTTCCACAATAAGTATTTCCAGTTATACAGGGAATTATATTTAAGCGTGGTGGAAAAAATATACCGTATCTTCATTTAATGAGACGCCCTGTATAGTTTACCACATTACGAGTACTGAAAAAATGTCTTTCCAAATGTATCCGGTTGAAATCTTGCAGTGTTAGTTTCTGTGATATAAGCATTAGTTTTTTAAGAAAATATGGTTTTAGCCGTTTTTTTTGTTGCGTAATAAACAGAGGTAATGCTAATGCTAATGCTAATGCTAATGCTAATGAATAGATACCAAAGATATTTTATACAACTAGTATATTTCGACTAGTTTCTGTGACATCTGCAATTTAGCAACATTTTTATATGATAAAGTGTGACATAAATGATAAACCTGTAACATTAATATTGTTCTGCACGCAAGTTATATAAGTTATATATTTGGTAGTTTGATGCTAATTTTGGTTAAATAGTGTCCAAACACCCTCGTAAAATACTTTCCGTCGAACTAGCAAATACCCTGCATACAATGCAATATAAAAATAGGTAGTTTTATTAAATTTTAAATCACAAAAACTGGTAAAAATATGTAACTATATAACATACCTAATATGAATTAAAGATACTGGTCATTTACGTTAAGAAAATTAGATAAAATCGAAAAATAAGTCACAATAATGTCCAATTAAGAAGTGAAGAAAATATTTGTTTAAAAGAATAAAAGATACTGCGTGCTAGAATCACCATGTATATTGTAGATTTATTTCTGGTAGTTCTATATATTGGTTTTATCTAACGAAAATTAAATAAAACTATATCGCTCATCCGATTGTATCATAATAGAGGTTGCGTTTCATAATTGTATATTATTATACAAGTTTTATAAAACGTCAAATTAGCGCACGAGTTGTTTTGCCCAAATGGAACGCGTGCGCCAATACGTCTTATAAAACGAGTGTAATATACTATTTTATCTACTTTGCGTCATTAATTTTCTATAAATTTAGAAATTGTGGTTACTATATTGCGCTAAATTAGAATCTAGGGTATTTTGCGGGTACCACGTGTCAAATTCGTAAGGTTGGGATGAAATCATGACAAATCTAATTGTAAATAATTTTACTCTACTTTAGCCTACAAGTTTTAATAAATAATCAGCGAGGTCGCAACTATGATCATAATGGAGCTTGGGGCAACATTTCTAATCCTACTGTGATAAATACATGAAACATAACCTAAAAAGTTACCTTTAAAATAGTGGTTTCATAATTATAATAATCAGAATAGACTAGTTTGGCGATAGCTGATTAGTTATTTCAGGACTTACTCAAGAAATGTTATAACGGTTAACGTTTAATAGCAGTTTGTACCTAGTACCACGGGGCTTATATACTTTTAGACGCACATATAATTGAAAGTAAATTGTAATTTCGGTTTAATAATTTATTAGAATAAGTTATACTTAGTAAAAGTACGTTGCACACAGCCAGAACTAAGACGAAGTCGAAAGCGATGGACAAAAGCGAGGACGGTATTCAACTGAGCAGAATTCGGTCCAAAATGTTACCGAAAACTATACGTTACAATGTTACATAAACTAAGAAATCCTCAATACTTTAGATGTACTATAGCTTCCTACGTGTATGCTGATATTCAATAAACCATTTATTGCGCATATACAATCCAGCAGCAGTAATTTAAATCGTTCATATCTACGATGTAGGTTTGATCTTCGCATAATACCTCATTAAAGTAAATGTGGTCCTTGAATTATATCTAAAAAGGGGACTTGATGTTTAGTTGACAACAATGATGACGATTACTTACCAGAGTCGCAAAACATAACCGAAAAGGTCATGCTCATGTATTTTGATGAACACAGCAAAATTAAGAAAGCTCCAACCCTTGGCCATACTGTAGCATGCTATATGTTTAAATATGTATAGAATATTGATATTTCGCGGTTTATGCGATTGCAATCGATTAAAAAGAGGCATGCACTGTGTGGTTGTGTTGTACGTTTGACATATCGCATTCAATGGCATTTGATATAAATGTGTACTAGTCTTAGAAAAAAGTTACTGAAAACGGTGTTACAATTTGTTAATTGTAACACCGAAAACAGTGTTACAAAGTGTGCATTGTGAATGCAAAGTAGGGAAATAATATAATTTGTGCACAAAATGGCAAAGAACATTATGGTTCTGAAATCGAATAACAATATTGCCAAATGCGGTATAGAATTAATTCTGTGAGTAGATGCAAATACATTATTGTTGCGTCGCTTTTCAGTTAAGTTAATTTAAAAGCCTCCGTTTTGACCTTTTCGTTTGGCAAACAATTTTTCATTCATAACTTTTGCTTCGCATCAGCTAAAGTAATCTGAAAAAGCTTTCTAAATAAAAGGCTTTCAAGGTTTCATAAATTTACTTTTGGGTAATATTTAGTGAATATTGTATGAAATCATTATGTGTAAGTATGGATATAATTATAGTATTATTTACGACAATATGTAGTGCCTCGTTGTTTGTGTATTATTCCGTCAAATATTTAGAAGAAAGTCTCATTTATTTTACTAGATACTGTAATTTTCTTTGTCTAACTGTAGCTGAGTAATAGTGTATTTGACTATTATTGGAAAACCATCTTAGTGAGTTTATTCGTTCACTCTACTTTGTAAATGCATAATTTTTCGTAATTATTTCCTATATATCCTATATATTATGTTTAAAGAAGAATCCCACCATCAAAGCGTTAACCTTCGGTAGATTACCACTAACCGTTTTAAGAAAGTTGTTTTCTATTGTTTGTAAATTAACGTAGTAAATACAAACGGGAGCTTCATAATCGTACTAACGAATGACGTCACTGGAGACTGAGCCAATTACAGAGCGGTTTCAATCACGTGATAGGACGTGAATAAAATTCAATTTTCATTTTGGTTTTTAATAGAAATAAAGCATATTTTTTGAAAACTAATAACAAATAGTTTCCTTAAACTGTAATCTATTAGGATGACTATAATACAAGCCATATTTTTAATACAGTCAAATACCCTGTTGTATGTATGTGTAGACTTAATATCTAATTATTTGCTTGAATAATAGACCATGCTAAGAAACGTAGCTTTACTTTATTTTCTTGTAACTGCCGCTAATCCTCGACCTCTGAGTTTGTTACATTGACGATAAAATATGATATAAATGCCCCATACCCCGGATCTGAGCGTCACATCTTGGAGTTTTAAAAATTAGATTAAGTTAAAAACCCTTCCATACAGATGTAATCCACGGGAGGAGTTCTATAAGTCGGGACAAGTCGGGAATTTATAAAATAACCTGTTGCGACTGCGACAGCATATATATTGGATAATCAGGGCGAAAATTGGAAAAACGTTACAAAAAAGATATTTCTGATAGAAACTCTACCGTGTACAAGCATATACACGACCATAATCACCACATCGATAGAGACAGCGTTGTCCTATTACATGAGATGCACAAGGGCTAGAAAATGAATATTCTGGAGGACATGGAGATACAACGACACCTTACTACACATCCCGAACTAGTACTTAACGAGAACACTAACCTGATAAGCAACCACCTGTATATGCAGTTATTAAAAAACTCGCGCCGCATGAATTGTAACTAAACAGTTACACCAAAAAGCCCATAGCCAATAACTGTTTCCCTAAAACCACGTTTCTTCCCAGGCAGGTAAAAATTAATTGTAAAACAGTAGTAATTTTGCTACTGATGATTGTCTTCATTTATTTGAACTTGCTTTAGATTGTTTGTAACGTTTATGAAGTCCGCTAAGCTTCTCGCTTGTATTGATGACGTGCGATGTGCATATACGCTGCTGTACGAATTCTAACCTCACCTTTATTGTGTTGTGATTTGACGGTAAAGGCACAATACGATGTACGTTTTATATGTATAGTTTTAATTATTGTTTAGTAGTAGCATGGCTGAAGACGAACTAAAAGTTCGAAACCAGGTACCATAAGAGCAGATATTAAATAAACTTCAATGGAAAATCTCTGAGATTTTATTTAAACCAATCATACATACCAATGAAAATGGAGGAATTTATTATCAGGAGTTCTATGTTCGCCTTATTGGCCTTATAGGGAAGAATTGATAATTAAAGTAAAAAGAGGAGGTTTATCGTATTTATAGTAACGTCTTTATCATCGACAAACCCTAACTGTGAGGTTTTCATGAATTAATAATCGTAGAAACATAAAATGTTGGAAACAGAATAAAAATGTGTGACGAAAAGATGAAACATTCAAAACACACCCTTCAATGGAGGGCGCCAAAAGCGCTAAAGGGATCAACTGCTCAACAGATTGTCTTTACTTACTATCTGCTACCAGTCCTTATAATTCGTCGAATATCTTGATAAACGAAAGTACCTGTCTGCGACAAGCTTCAAGCTCCGACTCCCCCAGAGGTTTCAAGCTTTCCAAGCCATTAAATCGCAGAGCCGTATACACACGACGGGTACCCGGTCAAGTTATCCAATTACGGACGTCGATTGTTTTTGCGCACTACGCCAACGTATTTTGCCTGCTTTTTCCTTTGCAGAAGACCGTAGTACAGCGCTGCGGTCGTATTCTGCAACTAGCGACCCATTTCAACAAAATGATAATTTGAAAGAAGACAAATCGTGATTGTGTGATTTACTACTACCTATCGAGTTTCGTGCGGATTTTGCAATTTTGAGGATACGTATATGGTGTTCGGCATTTAAGGGAGAAAAAAGAATGTACCAATGGGCGTTTTATAAATATTGGCTTTGTGATTTATATTATTTCATATAATGTTTTTGGTAATAAAAAATAAAAGTATTTTCTGCAGGATTAATAATAAATATTCGGCAATCATTTTGTAGCCCTAATGAGAAACTCTATAATAACCTTTGTCAAAACGTCCCACATTGGGGTATTTGACTCAAAAAGGCGGCCATAAATCAAATTTCTAAATTGTTAAATTCCAAAAAGTAAACCGCTTTCTGGGATAGGTAAAGGACCGATGTTTAAATGGCGGCAATATTTTTTCACCTGAGCTTTGCGCCACGTATTGTTGTCAGGCAAAAGTTAGATTTTACTATAACTGAACATAGATGAACGTAAGTTGTCGCTCTTGAAAACGGTTGAAATTTTGTGTTTTAAGGAAAAATGTGACTTTTTTGTTATATATTCTTTTGAACCAAGTACGAACTTTGATTCGACATTATTTATATTAAAATTTACCCACAATTTTGTTTATCGCAGGGCCGAGAACATTCCTGTTATAAAAAATCTGATGTGGCCAGGCACATGACTTTATCATACAATATATAAAATTAATAGTTTAGCTGCATGAGAATCTATTTTATTGAGATATATCGTAGGTATTGTCCACAAACAATCAAATTGGTGATCTTATTTTATTTGAAATTTGAATTTTATAATTTGCCGCACTACAGCGGCAACGTTCAATAGTGGTTCTCCAACCTCTGATGAGATCAGCTGTTTTCGAATGTGACAACACAAAAAAATATTTGTCAAAATCCTGGCTACTATGTAGTTTCATATTAATGCAGATGCGACCGATCTCGATAAAATAGAATTTGCTCTTGCAGCTAAACTAAGAATTTTACCAAAAAATGTCATAAACATAAATTATTCAAAATTTCCTCTACTTTAATTTATTATTTAACTATTTTGACGAAATTGCAGAAATGGCGGCTCATTTGCAAAATCTTTGAAAAGGGCTTAGAATAAACTATCAGTTCCTTTGGGCGCTTTTGAACCAAAAGCTTTTCAGCTCTAAGTTTAGTCATGAAACTTCTAAATATGAACTTTCGTCCCGATACGTTTAGCAGTTTCTCCGGAATCGTCTCAACAAAAATCGGGTACACACACACATACACACACACATACACACACACACACAGACATTTTTTTGTACCTTGGTCAAAAATGTTCAGGGGACCCATATAGACCTATTTCCGCTAAAATCTCAAATTTTTTTTTCGGCATGATTAAAATACTTTACATACTGCGTATGATAAAGTAAAAACAGTTTTATGCAGAACTTGAGTGTTTAGCTTAATTAACCTTTTGAAAGTGGTTCAAAATATTGTATCCATATTTGACATTACAACTACTGGAAAATCTGCTGCGGATAAGTGCGGTTGCGGTTTTAGTGATTTTATTTCTAATACGTAGGAAAATCAAAAAAATTATGTACCGGGTTACATGTAATTTGATGCAATTTCTTGATACCGTGATAGCACAGGTAATGTAGAACATATTTAGCAATTTTTTCAATGCATCTTGTTTGTTGTAAATGCAGTTCTGTACGAATATTTTTCCGTTTTGGATCATGTATAGCATACTAACCCCAATAATCTAGACTCTTAAAAATCATCAGAAAAAAGGCCTTAAACTTTGTAGTTGTATATGAATTTCTTGGAAATTTGTTGCTTGAAGCCAATCGGATTCATATTCAAGGCAAGAAAATACATCGACAGCACATACTAGCATACACAGTTCACTGTTTTAAAATGGATTCTTGTTGAGAAGAGACAATAGTAAGTTTGTGAATAGAAACTGGTTAGGCGTTTTCGATAAATATGTTTATGCGGAATGCGAATCCGGGTTCAAAACATGCGTATTAGGGTCATACCACTAAAAAGCGACCGTTTCAGCTTGAAGTATGATCAAATTTCGAAAGTTTTCATGGAAACAATAAGTATAAATATTAGACAATTTTAAAATAATGATAAAAATAATAGATTTTATAGTGATAAATATGGTAAAATAGGGTTTTAATTGCCTCTACTATCACGTCTTAAAAGGAATGCATCGAACGTAAAATAGCATGAATAGCGTATGTACTGTTTCAATACACAATATCGACTGGTGTAAACTTTCATTTTCTTCCTCTACTACTGGTCTTAAAAATAAAACTTTTTCAGGATTTTTCCAACTTTTCCAACATAACAGACCCAAAAATATTATCTCATATAACTCAGAAACGACATGTATTGTTCAATTGTAAATCCGTCTAAACAGGACATGCCATATATTATTATATAAAATTGACTGTCGAACATGATAGAAATAAAATCACAAAAAATATTGATGAAAAATGTTGTAGCAGTAATTAATTTACAATAGTTAATAATTTGTGTACTGCAGTGAAAAACAATTTTTAATACAGTTTGCTTTTTTCCTATTTTGTACTGTTTTACTGTGTTTATTAAGTTATTAACCTTCAAATTCTTAGTATGAACGTTAAAATGCTATAGATAAATAAAACAACACATCCAGAGCCCTTTTAGGTGAAAAAATAGTTTTGGGCAGGTTATCGGGTCAACCCCACTGTGGCGTCCACTAAAACTGGCATCTGAATGTTTCTATAATCCCGTTTTGAACTAGAAAAATGCGCTCACACAAAGTTGTACAAGTACAGCATACAATTTAATACTTTTAACACTTTTCCATACTACAATGTATGATAAAGTTTCTTCTGTAGATTCCGCATGTGGCAACTAAAAGACTCCATCACGTTTTTGAAAACTTTACTTTGAAATGTCAAAACTGCCATTGACACATCTTCATACCCTCCCAAAAGCTAACCGAAGTGCTAGAATTCACCAGGTACGCTCGAATAAAAGTATGAACTAATAGGGCTTTCGCCGTCACTGATTTCGAATATCTCATCAAAGCTTAAAAATTTGCCATGGCGGATCCAAAATGCCAGCCAAATTACAAAATTTTAAGCGAATCTCCCTAAAAACTGCTACTCGGGGATTTGGGAGTCGTTGATTTTAAATTTTATATAATATTTTTAAAATGGTAGCGTAAATCGTAAATACCCAAACAACATACTAAATGTGCAAAAAATCTCGTGTCTCCGTCATATTATTTTACCACATTTTTCATTTTCTTGTCCCTGGCTTTGCCATATTTCGCCATATTCGGATTCAGCGTCATGCTAAACCACTAAATGCCGTATTTGAAGGAGTCAAGAGCGACTTCAAACAAGGTAGTGAGCATTTCACTACAAAAAGCCTTCTGCATGAAATTTTAGAACTTTTAGTATGGTGTTCAGGGCACTAAATAGAATGTATCTGTTACTGTAAAAGGTCTAAATACGGTCAAACCTAGGATTAACGCGTTAATCCTAGGTTTGACCAATATGAATTGGTAAATGCCCGAAAAATGGTATTTATCAATATTATTTCGGGCTTTTACCAAGACATAGCGGTCTATCCTAGAATTGACCAATACATAGTCGTGAAACCTAGGATGTACTGGTTCGTGTTGGACCTGTTGGTGAACTAGAGATTTATTTATTTGCGCAGACACTTGCCTGTGCTTAGTTTAGACCAGGGCTGTTATTAACAACTCAAATGAAAATAGCATTGACCAGATAAAGGTCCATCACAAAAAATATCGTTATTTTTTGAGATATAAAGATTTTTTTAAAACAATAGGTGCATGAATCCGGGGGTGCTCAATTTCGGTAATTATTTGTTTGGGTAAATTACCGGCGAACGTAAAATTATTAATTTAAAATATCAATTTGCCTCGTAATTAAAAATCAAAATGGTTTAAATCACCTAGTAATTAAAAATTGAAAATGGTAAATTATACTATTTTAAATTACCGGGTGATTCCAAATTATAAATGATAACTTTCCGATAACAGTACGTTACGATAACTACTTATAGCAATAAAAATTTAGGATATAACCTTAAAAATCATTATTTTGTAGATAACTACCAATCTCTGGTGCATTCTCTAATTTTATAGTAGTAATTTATTATAAAAACCAGAACCAAGACTATACTAAAATTACTTTTTATAGCAGCCATTTAAAATGGGCAAAGTCAAGCAGCTTATTTTTAGTATAAAATACTTGAATACCGACTCACCACAACAACGCTCGGTTTCACAAACAATAAACATTTCTTTAACTCGTAAATTAACAAGTAGGTAAACGGGTTCTGATTTAAAATTTGCCTTGTAGGCTGCGCTAAATCGATCTCCATGGCCAATTCCCCTTTCCATCCCCTATGCTTTCAATATAAAAAGATTAGCTATACTTTCTAAAATCATATCATTCGGCGGGTAAATTGAGGAGTGGGAACTCTGATAACAAAAAAGAGTAAAAAAATGTCCCGGTGTTAAAATAATATCCGGATAAAAAATTATAATTGTTTGTCAAAGCAGGAACAAAAGTCATAAAATACAAATAAATAAAAAAATACAAAAATAAAGTGTTTTTTTAATGGGTATTTCTTATTCACGCTTTTTTATTATTATAAAGTCAGTAAACTACCAACGGTACTATATACTGACAGTAAATTGCCTTTGGTAATTTAAGCTGTAAATTACGGGAATCAAAAATCCGTTAATCCCTACGTAAAACATATCTTGCTACAGGCCACGGAGGTAGAACAACAACTTTTACGGAAGCTAACCGTAAATTCAACAAGTCTATGGAATCGATTTTACAATATCTGCAATTGTGTGAGCCATGCCAATGAAAATCCTTAAAAAATACTTATATTTTAGTCAGTTTTATAGTATATTATCGACTGCAAAAAAAAAAGTAATGTTTGGTTTATGTTACGAAACCTTTATTTTTATTTTAAGAATCAACGTGTTTGTTATTTCTTATTTAATAAAATAAAAGTACGTTTCAAACGGTGACATTCAGTAAATAGTTCGACAACATTACGATACTAAATACTATGCTATCATTCTGGTGCTATCTCTTCACAATGACAATGTTATTTACTCATTATAGAACACAACTCGTAACAAACCTATTTCCGCGAACAAAGCTAATAACTTTTGCGGGAAGTTTTTATTTGCTAAATTATGAAAACCAGCTTATACCAATACCAAGAAGTAAACCCTAGAATTGTCCACAACAATTTTCGTACATTTACCAAATAAAATTGGTCAAACGTAGGTTTGGCCGTATTTCGGGCTTTTACAGTAACATATACACCATTTGCAGATTTTTTATTTATTTCAGGGTTTCGGTCAAATTTGGTTTAAAGTTACTGGTCTGTTCAACCGTTTATGTTACATATGATTACGTTATATCAATTCTCACATGTGATACATCACTTATAGATAATGGTGTTACTTGTCGTGGTAATGTATACTTATGTAATAACTGTTGTTGTATCCAAGCAACGTGAGAAAATATGTCTGATTCATATACTGAAAGAAGTACAGTTTTGTTGCTTGTACAATTATGTAGGAAAGTGTAAGTGAAGGTGGTACTATTATGTGATACTTTTTCAATTTTAATGTGTACTGCGAAAAAATAGCAAAATCCGTCATTTTTATGTAAAATTTTGCAAAACTGTTATTTACGACTCTGTAAACTCATAGTAGAGAAAACAGCTCAGAATTTTTACGTGTTTTGCGAATAGAACGTAGTATGTACGAATTCCTCCTCACTACATAGTGGGTTTGTTTTGACAGTAGTCATGGTGAACTGTCCTCAAAATGTACCCAGCAGCGGCGCGCCAGTTTATTAATACCAAGAAAGATATACAAAATTGTTGTAACGGTTCACGGGAAATAATGCTAAGTTATGTGGTAAATTCTTCAGTATTAGAAACCGAATACAGATAAGTATATCTTATAAAGTCGATAGCAAACGGTATGGCAGCTGACCGGCAGCTGAACAGTTTTCAGATAGCACTGAAGAAGCGAACTAAATGGTTCGCGAAACGTACGAAATTACAAATTTTGACGAACGGCATAGCCCGGACGCAAACGGAAACTCGACGGAAACTCTTTCTCTTTGTATGTAGATTTCGCCGATGAGAAAACAAACTAACGGAAGGTTATTAATAAATTGCCCCTTAATTACTAGTCAGTAATGATGTATTTCAGGGCATGCGTCAATCACCACTATTACATTTTGTTAGCTTTCTTGTGAAGGTAATTACTTATAGACTGATTAGGGGCGCTTTTGTTATCGGTCATAATTGGGTTATACATGTCTAGAGTCTTGTCTATTCTTTTAGAAATTTCTAACACATCATTTATTTTGTATTATATTTAGAGTTTACATATGGCATCGGCCATAAATATCCCAAATTTTCATCTAGCATCTTCTATACAAAACTCCTGTTTTTCTTCAGAAAACTTTTAATTGAATATTACATCACGATGACCATTTACTCCGTGACCTATTTACAGCAACCCAGAATCCAAATTGTATCAAATTAACTACCCAGTCTGCAAATCAGAAGTACGGCCCTGGAAATTCTATTAGCCCCGGTCCTTCTCTCCCTCTCTTCGAGTAGATGCCATCAGATCTCACTCGTTTTTGTTGGCGTTCGCCTTTTGTTTTTACGGCTTCCTTCGATCCGCGTGAAGCCTTAACGCTAAGGAGGGTCCAAGAGAGTGAAGAGGGGTGAGCCTCGTGTGTATATACCGAGGGGTTGTTTACGACGTTTTTGGGGTTGCTCTTTCGCTTGACCTGTCACTGCGTGTACAAGTGATTAATTGACGTTTCAGTTAACTTGTTTACATCGGATATTATATCTTGAGAACGCGTAATGAGAAGAGAATTTTCTGTCAGGAAAAAGATTCAATAAAAAAATTCGGAATTACACTTTTATTGGCTATGCTGTGTTTCTCTAGTTTGCAGAGAATGTATTGTAATCTCGTATAGTATTCTATAAGATCTGAGTGTAGCACTTAAGTTAGATTGTTATGTAATGATGCTATGAGATGATGATACAGGGGCTTTGAATATCTGTAATGTTCTAGAACTGACAGAAAAATGCAACGAAAGTTAGAAATCATATAAAGTTAGTACACATATTGTTGTACACCCATATTTAGACTTTGTGATATTGTAACTTTTCTGTGTTAAGAGTGAGACCAAGAACCGATCGACAGCGGCTTGGCTGCTTTTTGATAAGTTCGGAAAATCAGTCATATATTGAACTACTATTGCCGTAGTGAAATGAGGGGTGGCGGCTGTGCCATTTATCGCTGTACACAATCATGACACAATCTGATATGCGGGCTGAGTCATTTATTGTGCAGCCTGTGGATCAGCACTTCGAATATTGCTGTGCTAGTTTTAATGTTAGGTTGGGGAGGATGTTGTGTGTATGTCTCTATAGATCTCCTACTGGTGATTTTAACATTTTTGTAGATGGTATGATAGAGTTGCTGGATGCTGTATGTGAAAAATTTAAGTACCTTGTAGTGTGCGGCGATTTTAATGTACATTTTAATACTGTGTATCGGGACAGCAGAGAATTGTCGTCACTGTTCGAATCGTACGGTCTTAGCCGGTGCTTTATGCAGCGTACAAGAATGGGCAATTGCATCGACAATGTTTTTTGCAGCCTTCAGCCATGCGATGTTGAGTGCTGGATTGAAGACCCAGGTCTTTCCGATCATGTGTCCCTGAGATGTAGTTTCAATATACCGGAGCGTGCATTAGTAGAAACAAAGTTTAAACGTGTGTTTGGGAGGCGGGCCACAGACTCCTTTCTGGATGACATGTCTCGCGAGACATGGGCTGAAGTGTTAGATGCCGAGGATAATATTGACACAAAATATGAAACATTTTACAGTATTTTTAATTTTTGCTTTCAAAAGAGCTTTTCGTTAGTGAGGTTACATAACCCTGAGTCGAGAGACCATGCTTGGTATAGTGGTGTTATTCGTGGAATCTCTGAGGAATTGAAGGGTATGTTTAATGTTTGTAAGATAATGAATGATCCTCAATGGTGGGCCGAGTATAGGAGAAAAAGGCGTCAATTACAGCAAGCAATCAGACATGCAAAGCTTCAAATCAATAACTCCAAAGTAATGTTGTCTGGAAGTAAATCTAAAACGGTGTGGAGTATTATAAGGGTTGAGATGTCAGCGGTCTCCGACGGTGGTTCCATTCGGCTCACCGAGATTGATGGGTCGAGTGTGGACGATCGTCGGATAGTCGTTGATAAGTTCCACAATAAATTTTTTGGGCAGAGTATACCGGTTGTGGATGGTGGTTCGTGGGCTGTGCCCGAGGTTGTGAATGTTGTGTCGTCTATATTTTTGTACCGGCTACGGTCGCGGAGATTCGCGGTGTGGTATCGTCACTGCAGGCTAAGTTTTCTTGTGGTGCTGATGGTATCCCTTCATTTATCGTGAGGATGTCGTCTGTCGACTGTACAGTTCAAGTATTGGCTCACCTTGTCAACTGTATGCTGACGCAGGGTGTTTTTCCTGGTGACCTGAAGCCAGCCATAATCCTGCCTATTCACAAAAAAGACCCAAAAGGCAACATAGATAATTATAGGCCAATTTCAATTCTGTCTGCATTCTCGAAAATATTTGAGAGGATTATATATAATCGTTTTTATGAGTTTTTTGCGCGTCACAGTGTCATATCGCGAAGTCAGTTTGAGTTTTTGCCGGGATTGTCCTGTGAATCGGCTTTGTTTGAGTCGATTTGTAGTATCCTTGATGGTATTGACAGGAGGCGGTGTGTGGCAGCAATATTTTTTGACCTGTCGGGGGCGTTTGACACCGTGGTGCATGAGAGACTATTAACGAAGATGTCATTATTGGGAATCAGAGGTGTTGCGTTAAAACTCTTGGAATCCTATTTGAGTGACAGGCCTCTGACGGTAAGCGTGGGTGGATCTTTGTGTACGAAATCGTCTATGCTAAGGGTGGGAGTCCCACGGGGGTCAATTTAAGGACCTCTACTATTTGTTATTTATATGAACGATTTGCAGAGGCATATGAGCAGTGGGGATCTTTTTCAATTTGCGGACGATACGAGTGCGGTAATTTCTCATGACGATTTGGCGGGGCTCTCTGCATTGGCATCTGAAGCAATCAATGCAATGTCTTGTTGGTGCGCGGAAAATGGCATACAGTTAAACCACTCAAAAACAGCTGTTATTCAGTTTTCATTGGATGCCCCTCAAAGATCTTTATTGGTTCGAGAATCAGGAGTCTCGTTACTGTTAAGCTCCACAAGCAGGTTCCTGGGAGTGAATATCCAGAGTAATTTAAGGTGGGATGTCCATAAAACAACACAATTAAAAAATTGAACCGATCATACTTCTCTATGTATAAATCGAGAAGTATTCTTGCACTTGAGGCTATTAGGATATTTTTCTTGTGTAGAGTCTGTGTTGGCATACGGAATAATTCTGTGGGGTTCATCATCCGATATGCTTCCCCTGTTTCTCCTCCAACAAAGAATAGGTAGATGTATGCTATAGAAGTATAGCGAGTCGTGTAGAGAGCATTTTAGGGAACATGGCATTTTAACACTCCCTTGTTTATACATTTATCGTCTGCTATGCTACTATAGAAAAAACGTCAGTCTTTTTTCGAGAAACGTCGTAACTCGCGGAGCCTCGCGCCTTGCAATTCCGCGTCACACGTCATCTGCTTTTGAGGCTGGTCCGAGATATATGATCGTTAAGGCATTTAATGCCCTGCCACCCTACATACCTGTACATAATTCAGAAAGGGTGTTTAAGGGAAAAGTCAAGCAGTATCTGATTGCCCATTCTTTTTACTCAGTTGACGAATATTTAACTGCACCACATGATTGATCATTTATTTATTATTGTTGCTGACACGTGTAAGCTTAATTTAAGTTGTGTATATTTACTTATTTATTTATTTTTGTATTTTTGCATTTTTATTGTGTAAGTATTTAAAGTATTTTTTAAATTGTGTTTTTTGACCATTGTCTATATCTTACAAGATCCTACGGCAAATAAAGAGGATTATTATATAGACTTATTATTATTATTATTATTATACACTACATATTATATACGTCTATACAGGGATCTGCACAGGTATCTGAAAACGTTTAACAAAAAAATACTTAATAAGTTATTCTTTATTTACCAATTTGTAATTCGTATATTATTTATAACATTTGCCAATTAGAGAACATAAGGTTTTTAATATTATAATATATCATCGTAAAATCACAAAAATGTTTATCCTCACTATCATCAGTACACACGCGTATGGGTCGTAATGATTATTCGGTTCTTCGGGGCTAATGCCAATAGTAGGCGGTTTGTTGTATTAAACTTAAATTCTCCATTCATTTTGCACTTGAGTAGAAAAATATCTGGAGTCAGTAGTTGCCAACATTTCTCATATAATAATATTATAGGGACGTCTTCTAGTAATATTACCAAGAAATTTTATCGAAAATCGGCAATCTTCAGCATACCCGCCGATTTTGTTGCCGGTTCTTGGAAATTACGCAAATTAGTAATCACATCTCTTGTCTAGAAATCCGCTTTGATCAACGAAATAATACGTACGGTATATTCTGTAATTCTCTGTAATGTAATTTGAATCCAATTACAAAACCTGTGTAACGAAATAGCGTTCCATTTCATTATTTATAAATGAAAATATTAAGTTAAGTACGTCAATCCGCATTAATCCATATAGCCGTACAGTTTCACATTTAAACAGTCAGCCGTGACTGGTTTGTTTATATGTTTAAAGTTGCTAGGGTTTCTGTTTGTATTGTACCGTTTTGTTTGTAATGTAGCACGTATCGACGGGTATATAAAGCCCCAAACACGCGTCAAACAGTCAGTTCCTCTCCAGAGATCATCCGGACTAGTTGGCCCACGTGCTGGCAGTCGACCCGCCGAGAAGACCAGTTGTCACCAGGTGCCCTCCCGTACCAGTTGGCCCATGTGCTGACGGTCGATCCGCCCAGGAGATCAGTGTCCACCAGGTGCCCTCCCGGACTAGTTGGCCCACGTGCTGACGGTCGAACTGCCAAGATCCTAGATAGGTACTCCTTTTTTCCCTTTTCACCGTTATTCATTCCTGCCCCGCAATAAATACTGAAGCCGTAGTATACTTTACTTATTATTTTTGGTTTATAATTTATGATTTTTAAACTAACGTACCCAGGATACGGGTACGTTAGCTTTCTTGGGCATTTCTTCGGACGATGAAGCGGCTTCTGAATTCGGCATTTTGCGGTCGGAAAGATTTTCTTATTTAACGAAGTCCCTGCTCGGGCGCCAATTATGCGACGGCTTCTTTTCTTTTCGCTGACGGTTAGGTTGTCGCACAATAAATTTAATAAATTTATCAATTCCCTTTTAAAAGGTAACTCTGTTAAGGTCCAATGGTTCGACGTTTAAATAAATCTCGAGGAGTAAATTAAACAAGAATTTATTTTCAACGAAGAAAATCATGAATTATAAATAAAAAAAAAATAAATAAAGAATACTACTACTTCGGTAATTATTGCGGGTACGGGTATGAATAGCGGGATACCGATCTTCTGGGCGGATCGACCGTCAGCACGTGGGCCAACTGGTCCGGGAAGGCACCTGGTGGACTGATCTTCTGGGCGGATCGACCGTCAGCACGTGGGCCAACTGGTCCGGGAGGGCACCTGGTGACAACTGGTCTTCTCGGCGGGTCGACTGCCAGCACGTGGGCCAACTAGTCCGCATGATCTCTGGAGAGGAACTCAGGCCGTCTGCACATGGGGCAACCGAAAAGAAACTGTAGTAGCGTGGATACCATGAGACTGGGCAACTGAGCTACTCAAGTTGCGCCTTGTCCGCACACGGTATATATAGTCACACAGCCGCGATCCATATAAATTGCTCGTCTGTGGCCTCAAATCGGTACATTCTTTGGTGTGATCATAAGAAGTAAATAATAAATAATAAACAAATAAATAATAAATAATTAATAAATAATAAATAATTAATAAAAATTAATAAAAATTAATAAAAATTAATAAATAATTAATAAATCGCGAGTGTGTAATCATGCGAGCGATATATAACCTTTATGTGCGAGTCAAGTACGACGTTTTATCTACGACTCATAAATTCTATTATATACAAAATATTTTAAATGTATTGGTCAATGATGGCGAGGCGAACTGTCAAAAAACTGTCATCCACGTAGGTTTAGACAGACTTTGACACTAGCGTTGTATAATGATGACAGTTCGCTCAAATAATGGCCTCATTATTTGAACGAAGTGTCAAGTGTCATTATAATCATTGGTGCGTATAATGATGCGGATTATATAGTCATAGATACGTATGCAATGAACTTATGATATGTGAGTCGTAGATAATAGTATATTATTTGACGAGCACATAACTAAGGATAGAAATCGCGAGCATGAGGTTTATACGCGAGCCGTAGGCGAGCGTATAAGCATGCGAGCGACTTATATCAGTTGTGTGCGAGTCGAATCCGACGTTTTATCTACGACTCATAAATGTAATTTTATGTCAAATGGTGTAAATACATTTGTCAATGGTGGCGAGGCGAAATGTCACATAAATGTCATCCACGTAGGTTTAGACTGAATTTGACAGTACGTTCGTATAATGATGACAGTTCATTCAAATAATGAAGTCATTATTTGAACGAACTGTCATTAGTGTACAATGCTAGTGTCATTATAATCATTGACGCGTATCATGATGGGGATTATATCGTCATAGATACGTATACAATGAACTTATTATATGTGAGTCGTAGATAAATAAATAAAAATAAATCATAAATAAATAATAAATATGAAATAAATAAATTATAAATACATAGTAAATAAATAAATGTGCTGTCAATATAGCGTGTCACGAAGAGACTGGGCAACGCGCGACCCAACTGTCGGGTCTCTGATACTCGGATCGCGTCGGTCTCCCAGTCGCCGGTACTCGCGTTGCGCCGTGTGTGTTGAGTCATTGAAATATACATGCACGTACCCTAGTCGCGCAATCTCCTGGTATCCACTCTACTACAGTTTCTTTTCGGTTGCCCCATGTGCAGACGGCCTCACTGTTTGACGCGTGTTTGGGGCTTTATATACCCGTCGATACGTGCTACATTACAAACAAAACGGTACAACACAAACAGAAACCCTAGTAACTTCAAACATATAAACAAACCAGTCACGGCTGACTGTTTAAATGTGAAACTGTACGGCTATACGGATTAATGCGGATTGACGTACTTAACTTAATATTTACATTTATAAATAATGAAATGGAACGCTATTTCGTTACACATGTTATGAGCTTCTGCATCATACTATACCTGACGCTTGAATTCTCTGGTAGCAGAATGTACTAGTGACTCGTAAATCGCTGGGGTCGGTAGATTGATCACAATACAACGTTATTTTTCTTCATATTTTAAATTGCTATCGCAGTAATTGTAAACATCGGTATGTAACTTATATTGATAAATATTATATTTTACGCGCAACTACTGACGCACAGCTGCGCGCATGTACATCTACGACTTCTC
The DNA here is from genome assembly GCA_964023965.1 of Melinopterus prodromus. Classification (NCBI taxonomy): domain Eukaryota; kingdom Metazoa; phylum Arthropoda; class Insecta; order Coleoptera; family Scarabaeidae; genus Melinopterus; species Melinopterus prodromus. Next base: position 23,176,331 of record OZ030393.1, read on the forward strand.
CCGGAGAATGGTGAAACGTCAGATTATCGCAAGTAAACATGCACGTCTATAATCTTGCTATAATCTTAAATGAACAATTACCTCGCTTGCGGTTCTCGTTTAAACTTCATCATTTTGAGATACCGCCCATAAAAAAACGGAAAGTTGGCGATTAAAATTACAAATCTTAACAGCCTGTATATAGTGCAAAGTTATCAAAAAAGAATAATAATTCGGATAAGAACCTTGTTTACGCAATTTAATGTCACAAATACGACTAATTTACCACACATTTACTTATTTCTCGCTACACGCTGTAAAGGCTAATGACGTATACTTCCAAATAATATAAGATGTTGATTAACAATAGATATGATGTCTATTTATTAAGTAAAGTGAAACTACTGCTGCAAGTCAAAAAACTACATAATTCAACTGCTATTCCTGAAATCAGGTTATTAGCCGTTCTCCAATTATACGTCTCTCCTTAAGCAGCATTTGTTAAAAATTGGGCATGGGTATAATAAATACGGAGCAATGCCGCAATAGAATACTTAATTCTGATTGTTGTCATCTTATAAGATACTACTATTATTCAATAATTAACTAACAGGAGCACTGTACAGTTTGAATAATTGGACCAATAGGGCACCACCAGAACAGTCCTGAAGTTAAGTTAAACCAGCCATTTAGGGCTATTTTATACTACACTACTTTCGTCTCTTTCTAACCTTCGTTTTAGTTCCTAACAAAAAAGTTCTAAATAATAGTATAGTTGGAAATGCCGTGTTATTATATTTCTTAGCATAAAGTCATGCGCAGTGGATGCATTTTCAAGGTCTGCCAAAAGTACAGACGTGATACGTTTAACGTATACGTTTAACTATGCTGAGATATATGAAGATGTGTGTCTAGTATCCCCACCTCTTGTTACTTAACTTTTTCCTAGTTACTAAAAAGAAGTTTAGAAAAGACGAAAGTAGTGTAGTTTTCAATAGCTTTGAGATTAGTAAGTAGTCATTTATGAATATACATAGTTCATATGTATGTTTTCACTTGTTTGACGTTAGTAATGAAATTTGTCAGCCTTTTCTTTGATTTCTATTCAAGTATTGCACTTAGTTACTTTGGTGGCCCTTCTGTCACTCAAAGTTTGAGTGGGAGTAAATTCTAGTTGCGACCTGAAACGTTTAACAACACATAGTTTGCTCTCCAACTACTGAAGAAACAAGTGCTCTGCCTCTACCAAAGTAGTTGGACATGTACCATTCTCACCGTCAAATATTGTAAATCATAGTAAAATCAACTATTTAGCAATCCACATCATCATAACTAGAACACGTCGACATTAAACTTAAAGCGTATATAATAAACAATGTGTCCTTGGAGTATTATTTCCATCATGAGAAGAAGCGAACACGAATTGAACCGTTTAAGTAATCTCCTTAAACAAAAACACGATACGGAATACAATATAGTTAGGTGTTAGTTATCCAGCGAATTACGAAAAATAAGTTTGTGATAACTTGGTGGCAGAAGTGGGATAGATCCAAGTGGGATTAGCGGTTATATCAGATGTCGTCGAGACTATGACCTTGAAGAATTGCAGCATTTACGGCGACCTAGTTTCCAACTATCATGAAAATACTGAAATCCGTGAGTAGATGCAATCTCCGAAACTGTGACACGCGACAGATTTAAAAAAAGACCGTAAGCTGGAGCTAAAGATTGAGTTCATGTTGAATTTGGTATTTGAGTTGGTATATGATGACGAGATTTTGAGATGATTTCATGCTGCAGGTGTAGAAGGACCTGGAATCTCCTGTAAATTAATTGGAATTAGAAGTTGAACAAAACAAACAAGAGTCTGAATGATGGTATGAGCATCATAGAGAAAAACTATACTGTACGTAAAACGGGCTTGTAAATAAAGCTAATGTCGTCAAAGAACAGCTGAAGGATTTTGGAAAGGTTTGATTTTGCTTCTGAGAAGAATATAATGGAGGTAATACCGAGTTTGCGAAAAGTAGTAAAGATAGAGATGGACAGCACTAAGCAAATCATCAAGGAAAAAAAATGAGGTACAGAACGGACTGGACCACTGAATCGACACGGCAATATATTAAAACGGAATATACGGATAATCGATGTCTAGAAATGCTGCTGTTCATTAAGAATAGTGGTAATGGAATTACCCAAACAAGTAGACGAAATAATCAAATTAATTCAATGTTAGTAATTAGGATTGCGAGTGATCCATACATTTGGTACCATCCGACGATCCAAGCGGGCCAAGCTGTTAGTGAAGAATTTCAAACGTAGTAGAATTTTGGGTGCTCGAAAGCTCAAAGGTAGGGAGCCATTATGACCGCCCACATCAATTTTTTTACGTTTTTCTGATGAACGACGATGGGCCAACAATAGGATCCGATAAAAATTTGAAGAAGAATGTGGATCTAGATTATACACCTAGGAAAAGAATTAAGTAACCTAAAAATTAATGCTGTGATGTTTCATAGCAGCATAGATGTACAGGCATCACTACAATATCCACATAGAGTAGGAAACGAGATGAGTAAAAAAGCCATTATTGAAAACGTTGAAACCCCGAGGAAATCTTAAAAAATGCGAATAATGAAGAAAGAAACTCAAGAGTAAGGATATTTTCGCTGAAAGGCATCTGAAAAGAGCGGCGAATTAAATGGCTTATTAGGAAACTTGCAAGCGAGGCCAAACAACGCGGAGAAGCCGAGATAGGACGCAAGAAAACACAAACCCATATGCTAATGCAAAGTACTGAAGGAGAGGAGCTCTTCCGGTAGAGTGAACAAGAAAAGGTAATGAACACTAATGACAGGAGAAGCAAAGATGGTGGGGAGAAACAAGTATTTAGAATTAATAAAAGCTGAGGAATCAGTAACCCAGCCTAGTACAATCACAAATAAAATGACAGATTTTCCAATACGATGGTCACCGCAATAAACTAAAAACCTCTGATCAAAACCATTGAGAAAGACGATGGGAATGTTAGAGGAAGTTGAACCATCGGTAAGCTACAGACTGGACTACAATGGAACAGTAAAAGAATGTACGAAGACAGAAGGAATTATGAAGTGACTCTGTTGCATTTGCCGGTCTGTCGTGAATGAGACTACCGGTAAGGAGAGGTGGAAGCATGAAGTAGAATAAAAGTTCTTCACACAAACTATGATCATGAGTTGGGTTGGGTTGGGAATACACATTCGGAAACTTTTGGTTTTGGCATATTTATTTGATTTTATTTTTTATGTATTTTACAAAATTTGCTTATGAGACCTGTTTGAGGCTATTGCGACTGTCTTTATATGACGATTGTCGCTCTGACTTGTGTGTCGGCCGAATGACCGTTTGAATGTTTCTGCACTGATTATGTTGGTTGTGCTCTAATAATTCGACTGTAAGTCTTTTCTCTCCCGATTGTTTTTGTGGTTATGTTTTATCTTGTTCAATTTTTGCAGATTTCACTGAAGATGCAAGTAATGGTGAAAATAGTCTGAAGTATGTAATACATTTATTTTGCAACAAAGAGGCCTAAATTTTTTTTATATATAGAACAGTTTATTTCCAGGAAAAAAATAAATAAATTACATAGCATTATTTATTTTACATTGTATATGTATATTTTACTTGCTTTCTTCGGAAACGAACTGATTTTGAAAAATGGATCTATATCTGATATAAATAATAAGTTAATTATAATGTTATGCAAATTTGCTTTCTTTATTTTTGATACAGATCCCCTTGTTTTTTCCCATCTCAAGTATTTGTTGTTATTAAGTATTTTTATAATTAAGTGAGGAAGATTGGAAGGACCACCGTTCTGCTTCGCTTTGATAGTTGCAAGGATTTGAGAAATTAATTTCCATTTAACTGATGCCTGTTAGTGTAAAAACGGTGCAAAAATGCAAAGAAACCGCGTTTTTAATTAGAACTTGCAGACAATCTTAGGCATACTATTCTAAGTATTAAATGAATTGTGACAAAAAAATATCTTTTTTGCTACAACTAGTTCGAATTAATTCTCCCGATTATCTAAGCTTATTATTACAGTTTATGAGTTATATTAGTTTATTTGGCTTTATGCAGTTGATTAGTTGATTAGTGATGGATTTTAATTTAATGAATTTTAAGCATTTTTTGAATCGTTTGAAAGAAAACGCTATTGATAGTTGAAACCACCATGAGTTGTTTTTTTGTCATTTTTTAAAATTTTCCCAAGGATCACGACATTTATAAAATGCGCGGGACACAGGACAAATAATCTAGACTGTGCCCTGGTCAAAACCCTGGTCATCACAATAAGAATGATGGACGTAGTGGTGTTTTTTTTTTTCGACTCACGCTAACTACTATACTATGACAATGCAATGGTGTTCGTGCCATGACCGGGACCATCGGATTTACATGCCTTCCGAAGCACGATGGTAGAATATCTTCAGCATCGATGTATGTGAAAGCGGGTATCCTAGTCAGTACAGCCTGGTACTATCCTTTACTAGAGCAATTATCCCTGCTACAGTGTTAGACTATTTGGACAAAACTTATCCAATGGATGCCTTGTACATTTTGGATTTGCAAGATTTCTGTGTGGTCAGGTTAAACACGGACGTTTTATTGTCTGTATCTGGGTCCTTTAACTTTCAAGAATGAACTACCAGGGTCTTTGGATGTCCATTACGTCTAAGGTTCAACCAAACATATCATTGCGCATCTGAATATGTACTCGAATATTGACTACAAACCAGGATCTTTTGATATCCAGTCATCTCGAAGGTTTAATAGATTTCACTGCCTATATCCAAGCAATAAGTTATTTATAAGGAGGTTCCTTCATTTGTTAAAAAATAACCCTGGTACATTTTTCAATTCACTTGGACGACCCCAAGTTGGAAGAATAATTATTCGTTTAATTTCAAGAATGGAAGGAGATTGGCGTGTAAATGTATTAACTTCTCAATAGACGCATTGTCGCAAGAAATATAAAACTATTGATGATTGATATAAATTGTAGATAAGATACTTCACCAGAAATCCGATTTTCCCGTCCACGAAATTTGCCTAATCCTCAATTCAAATTTATCTCCATTCCCTACATGCTCGTATGTACTGCGGAACCCGGTTGGTCGTAAACATCACGTACGCGTCGTACAAATAAAGATTCCAGTGGAAATCCGAACAACCGGCGTTACAAATCACGTATCCATCCGCAGCATGCCGCATATTACATAACATCTCGCCGGCATCTCATCAAAATACCTCAAAACCTTAATACCAAATACTTAATACCTAATAAGCCAATAGTGCAAGTTACTTACCAGTGCCTTTCCCATCTCATTTCATTCAGTAGAGCCGACAGAATAAAAATTATTGTATTTCTATCACACAGTGATGTCGCACGAGCTCCGCAGATGCTAGAAGACATGCTGGACGTGAGCTTCCGATACGAGCTTCGGGCTTTGTAACCCCATCGCGCGTCAGTTGTTCCCGGCGGCTATGGTGCGAGAGCGGAGTCACGCTCGTGTTCACGTTTATCCTTGAGCGAGGTGCTGTCAATTGATGTCTGTGACGTATCAGGATGACGAGTTTGCCGCATAGCACCGCAAGCGTGGTCTGGTACGGACTGGTGGGCCTTATCGAGCTTTACGAGCTTTTTACGCCAAGCGTCCCTCCATTGGTGTATTATTTAGGCGGCTTGGGGGATACCGTGGGTGGTTTTCATGCCGGCGGCGCCCTCTGTAGGTTTAAATTGAAGTTGCAGGGGAAGGAAAGTAGGGAGTTTTCCGAGGGGTTGTTGTGATATGTAGATTGGGGTAGTTTTATCGTAATATATAATATAGTTTTACGTATAGTCTTACACGATCCAGTAACTAGAAAGTAAATTGCTTCCGGGTTCTGCCGTCAAAATTTGTTTGACGTTTCGCGAACTATGTTGCTCGCTTCTTCAGAGCTAACTAAATGCTAACTAATGATTCTGGCCGTAAAAGTCAACGTACTTATTTACTCTAACATCTAATTTATTCAGTCTGTTGTTATTCACAATTGTAGACTAACAGCTCAACATCAATTCCGTACTATTGGAGTGATTCAAATCATCAACAATGATGGAGTAAGAAGTACAAAGAAAACATAATACGACGTGAAAACTGGCTTAAATCAAATAATTTGCAAGTCCACACTAACAAAAGAAAGATATTAACTTTCAGATTTAAGAAGGAGTAATGTATGAGTGTTAGAATAAACAATAATAATATGTCCTCGATTCTCACATAACCTGAAAACTATGTCGATGATCTGGCCAGTAAACTTTTATTTACATGTATGCACTGCGAAGAATAGCAACTGCTGTAAGTGAAGCATCTGCTCTTATGAGCTATCGTGCCTATGTTGAGGCAACTTTTAAATAGCAAAAGGCTTGTGAAAACATACTACAGTAAATTCTTCTGCATGTTCCACACAAACCAGACTCATAATACAGGGGTCGTGATGATGTGTTGTTGAAGTTGAAGCTGTGAGGATATTCAATCATCTTACTTTCAAATATAGAACACAAGTTTCTAAGAAAATTGTAAAAGACTAATCAGTGATTTCTAGTCAGTGATAAATTATTTTGAATGTCAATTATTTTAGTCATCTTTTGTATTTTGCATATTATATTATGTTATAAAAGAAAATCAAACAAAAAAAAATTAATATTGTGCCTGAAATTACAGCGTTGTTCATTGTATTTATAGCCGAAAATATATAACAGTAATAAACATGCAAGTGCCCGAAAACACATGCCACTAATGCTTTTAGCAAAAGTTTGATTCTTAAAGAATACTGATTTTACAAAGAACGCCTATGTCAGTATTGTTCGGTTTTCTAAGTTAAACTGATACGGTGAGTCGCATCTGCTCACCCTACCAGTTTGATGTGATAAGTAAGAACCTTGCAGTATAAAATAATTTACTGTACGTACATTGTAACGATTCTAGATTTCTGCAACATAGAAGCTTACTGTACTATTATCTGCAGTTTCTGCACATCATTCCCCCATTGTCTATTGCGCAGCCATGTGGTCATGGAAACTATTGATTTTCAGAATTTCTGCCATTAGGCGTCGGTCCGTAGTTACGGCTTGCGACTCCGCACGAGAGATGTCGCAATTGGTATTAATTTTATATAATTTCATGCCTTCTTATAGGTATGGTGTGGAACGGTAGAGTTGGACTGTTTGACATCTGTGTCTTTCGATATACTTTGACGTAAAAGATATTTTGTATTTCCCTCAGACATTAGAGTCCTTCGATGTTTTAAACCATCTCTGCTCGTTCAATGATGGCGGCTAGCAAGTGGATTTGTCTTGTGCGGGTTAGAGCGTCACATTCGAACAATAGGTGTACCAAATACCTCTTTCCTGACTGATGTAATAAGGATGGGTTTATAGCCTCTGTTAAAGTTCTTATATTTGTCCGCATTTTTTATATTTTCGTTAATAACAACCTTTTACGTCTGTTTCTACAAAATGACCGAATTTGTCATTGTCGTGAAGATTTCAATTGCGCGATATCCAGTATACACTAAAAAAAACTTGAACCCGTTGATTTTTAGTAATCAAAATACACATATTTAAATCAAATTTAATTTCCGACCTTCATATGTCAACCCCATATTGTATTAGACCACTAAAAGCCCTTAACGCTAACATATAAATTTTAAGGCCTTTTTGAGAATAAGGCATAGCGTTAATAGTTTAATAGTAGTTTTCAATTGATTGCTTTGTGTTGAATAAGAATTCTGGCTTAAAAGTTGCATATTACGTCACCACATAAAGAATTGCCGTACATTCATCAGAAAAATTTTTGGATAAAATACTTCAATAATTAAAAATCGACGTGTACGAGGAACTTATATGGTAACAATTTATCTTCATTTTATCATTTTATCTTCAATCTCGTTCTTATGATTCGATTCTTTACGATTCGATTCTTTTCTTTCTTTAAAGGGTTACTCACTTAAAAGAAGAGACAGAAAGGCTTGGGATAATGGGGTTCAAGCAAATAATTTATTATGCGAAACTAAAGAAAACCTAAGGCCTTTACTTTAGTTTCGAATATCAATGTTTATACAATTTACTATAGGGTCATTCCGCGGTAACGTATCACACCCGTTTAACGACTATAAATAAGCAATGGGTTCATATGCAACAATATAACAAAAAGGGGACTCATCTCTTAAAATTGTTGCAGATAGACGTTCAAACGTTGATAAGTTTTACGAAAAATATTTTTAAATAGCTGTGACAGGCGTTACCAGCACAGCTGATCTCTTGGTTTTTGTAACCTGCAATCAAAACTTCAGCGAAACTACATTAACTGTGTTGATTTCAACTTTACTATGCTACAAGGCAATATATCTTTAATCAAAACAGTTCTGACTCATAGTGAAGTACAACACAGATTTTGTTTTATGCTTTTTTTTTTAATGTGACCAGCGTGATAATTTGGGCAAAACCTTAAGCGCATTAACTGAAATAAAACACGATAATGACGTAGATTTTTCGAAAACTCGGACAAAAGTTGTACTTTGGTACTTTGGTACACTTTGGTACTCGTCATCAGTGTTAATACATTCATTACTTGGTCAGAAATTCGCTTAATAGGAATATGATAATAAAATAAATCAGGCTAAAACGAATAATAATGACAAAATTAACCACACAAAATAAAAGAAAACTGGAATTGCAAAATTCAACAACGGCTCGGCGCATCCACCATTTGTATAATTCCATCCTTCCCACAGGGTACGGTCATAATAAATAACCGGGAATAAATTACCATAACTGATTGTTTCTGCGGAGGGGTTAAACGGATTAATTAAAAATGGAAATTCTACGGCGCACAACCAGCACGAAATAACAAAAATCCGTTGAAAAATTGGTCAAAAGTTAACGGGTGTTCGGGGGGACCCGCACTGAAAAATTGCGCTAGCCCTGACCGAAAACAAAGTCGAAATCGAATTAGCAGAAATTACATTCGGACTGGCGACGTCCTGTCCCACGTTAAAATGGGACACGGGTAACGGGATTAACCGAATTTTTGACGCCTAACGCGCCGTCGGCATGCAAATGACAGTTAACGGCTGCGGGGGTCGGGGATAGCGGAGTGGCGGCACAAAAAATTATGCAGGTAAAAGTGTTCATTTGATAAAGCGGGAATGGGTAACTGGATCTAAAAAGCGCGTCCCGAAAAAAATAACACAAGAAAACGGGTGAAAAAGCACCGGATAGGGGGCGCCGCTCACCAATTTGTAATGCTAATTCGACGGCTTTTTTTTTCGCGAGCGAGGGCGGCCCGAAGGTAAAAATACAAAACGGGGCTGAAACGCTACCGGGCCTGCAGCTTTGAGTGATTAATTGCCTTTGAAGTTTGGGGGTGTTTGATGGAGGTGTTATTTGACGCAGACGGAATGATGAAATGGTTTGTTGAGTTGGTAGACAATGAAATTCTTTTCAATTGCTGAAATATTCATTAGGTCTGCCATTATAGGTTATTTGCGATCGAGTTCATTCAAGTTCCAGGCGTGTTGTATTTATTTGGTTAGTCTGTTTGGCAGAAATTTTAATTTTCGATTTCGTGTGGTTAAATTTTTTACATTGCTTGAATTGATTCTTAGATTTAAATTTTCTGATAGAGTATCTCTAACATATTGTGTTGAAATTTAGACTTTTAACAATCTTTCGATACGTCGAGTTGGTGCTCCTTGGACTGTGCCCGGCTTCCTCAAGCGTGTTATAAATAGAATGCGAATAGAGAAAAAATGCGTAGTGGCAGATAAATATGATAGATGAAAATAGATAGATGATAGATGATAGATGAAAGATGATACATATAAAATAATATACAGTAGAATAAATATGTATTTGTGTTTTAAAATAGCATATTTATTATAAGTAGGTATACATAAAGACCTAACTGAATGTCGGTATACGGTTTTGATTAAATATTTGAAAGCTTCTTTATCTGTGTTGGTTAAGGTAAATCATCTGTTGCTGTCATATATTATATATCTAATTTAATTTTATTTTATTGTAGAAAAGAATTACAAATGTTTAACAATGTTGTAAACAATATCATTTATTATACAGTGTGTCTCACAGGACGTTGGGTTGTATGGGTACTTTTGTTATTAATAGAGATAGAAAGTCAGTTAAATAGGCAAAGTAGTGCATATGTATGTGCTCTTTCATAATCTGTTAAGCTATTTTGAAAAAAACACAAAATTTCATTTTAATTATGGTTATAACTTCTTTATTTGTGATTCCACCAGTCACACCATAGATAAAAGTCACAAGGGGTAAGATCCGGCAATCTTGGTGGCCATGGTACATCTGGATAGGTAGCAATTACTCTCCGTTTATGTCTTATATCTATTATTATATCTACATAGTTCCTCACAATTCGGACATTATGTGCAGGTGCTTATTTTGTTGGAACCTTAGCGTAAGGTCAACGGTATATCGTCCATTCTTTCTTCCACGTCCTCAGAGAGCAATATTGCCAATACATCTCCGAAGCTAAATTGTTGTTATAAAAAATTGGTCCGGTTAATCGGTTGGCCAGTATACCGGACCATACATTAAAACCTAACAGCACCTGATTATGGCGCGGTACAAAAAGGTTTTGATTTTTGCGGATCCAGTAGTGCGTCTTCTTTCAGTTAAAACTACCGCAGTTAGAAAAATATGTTTCATTGCACCATAATATTTTGTTTTATTAAATTCTGAGTTTTCGCCAATTTTTTTCAACAGATGGGTACAGATGGGTAGGTATCACATTGTTTCACAAAACGTCTTCCATGGCACCATGCGATTTTCAGCAATTCTCGAAGTGTGCAATTTTCAGTCAATTCTATTATCTTATTGTAATAAAAACATGGCATGTGGTACATCAAATTACTCAGACAGGAATGATGATTCCAAACATGTATAAAACCAATATGGCGCCCACAAGAAAAACAAAAATTTTGATTGTTTCTGACGAATTCATTGGCGAAAAGAATTTGAAACCGATATAATCAAATTGTAGATAAAAAAGTGTCTTTATAATGTCTAAACGCTTTTTTGATTGGATAACAAATAAAGAAGTTATGATCATAATTAAAAAATTAAATTTTTTATTTTTTTCACGATAGCTTCGGAACCGTTTGGAATTCAACTGCTTTCTGAACAGATTATGAAGGAGCACATAAATATGTATTACTTTGTCCATGTAACCGACTTTCTATCACTAATAATAATAAAACTACCCATACAATCCAATGTCCCGTGAGACACACTGTATACTGTATTTGCAGCCAAAGTTGGCATGTACGTTTACATTCAATAGAATGTACATAATACATGCCAACAGATAGATGACAATTTGAAGTACGTCAAGAACCCGCCAAAATGTCTCAGCTCAACTTTCGCCTCAAAAGTATAGAAATATGTAAAGTATCGTACCACCCATGATATAGAAACTAGGGATGCTTTTTCTCAATGATCGATGTTTTTTCATCGATATTTTTTTTACATTTCGATGTTTCCATAGCGATGTTTTACTAACGATATTTTTGTAAATCTTCACCCAAGTTTAGCCTTATTTTATATATACATTACAGCACTGTATGACTCAAGAAAAGCTAGTCTTGCGATATCGGCGATTACCCTTGACCATCACTCGACGCTGCGCAAGTGGTTGGATACTTGAGGCCCAGTAGAGCGCACATATTCGTAAACATCGTCTATTCATTGGTCTTATATAGCTTAAAATGTTGCCAAACGTCATATGCTGATAAAATGTAAAAATCGACAATTTTGTTTTGCGGCATATGGTAGCTTTTTCACTTTATCATTCGTAGTATGACAAAGTATTGTAATCGTGTCGAAAAAGTTTTGAAATTTTAGCAGAAACATATCCTATTGGGTCAGATGATTTTTTTTACCAAGATAGATAGATATATAGATATATTTATTCAAAAAACTATAATGGTATCGAATTCACAGTTTTATGTTACATGATATAACCTTAAAAACAGCGCCTCAAACATAACCACAAAAAAACTTAAGCTTAAAAAACCCCTGTCGTCTGTCAAAAGGTGTCGTCAAAAAATTCACTCAGCAAATAATAAACACGGATAAACTCGGAGAACACGATAAAAAAATTACTTAAAATTAGCAAATACGTAAACCCGCCATGATTATTTAAAAACAATTAGCGAACTAAAATTAATTTTGCGTACCTACTGCTTTTTGTGTAGTTTGGTTATGTGAAGTGGTCCTTTGCCTGGTATTGTATTCATGCTGCTGACTATTATATGGTATATAATTAGTCATACAATTTGGTCATTTAGTAGGCCAAAGTGATATAAAGTACCTTATCTAACGTTCCTTGTTTAACATAAAAAATAATCTGATGTGGCCAGGCACATGACTTTATCATACAATATATAAAATTAATAGTTTAGCTGCATGCGATTCTATTTGATCTAGATCGATCGTGTTTGTATTAAAATAAAACGAATTAGCCAAGATTTGACAGGTATTGAAAATCAGCCTTTGACACTACCTACTGTCATTAGAATAAAAATATCTCGCTAATCCTATATTAACGCAGACACGATCTCGAACAAATAGAATTTGCTCCTACAGCTAAAGTATTAATTTGACCAAAAAATGTCATAGACATGAATTACACAAAATTTCCTCTACTTTAATTTATTATTTAACAGCTTTGACGAAATTACGGCTCTTTTGCACAATCCTTGAAAAATGCATAACAATATTGCTATCCGCACTCGAAATACACATTGACTTTGTAAACACCATGGAAACACCAAGCTGTTTCAACATTGTTTCACATAGCGTACGTGCGCGCGCATTTCTCCTCCTCATCGCATTCTCCATGCATTTGCGTGTTGAATTGACGTTTCGCAACCGCTGACGTTCTGAATACTGTCAAAAGTTTCAAAATATCCTGGCTACCTAGTATGAATGCAGACGCGATTTCGATCAAATAGAATTTGCTCCTGCAACTAAACTATTAATTTTACCAAAAAATGTTATAGACATAAATATAAAAAATTTCCTCTACTTTAAGTTATTATTTATCTATTTTGACGAAAATACAGAAATAACGGCTCATTTGCAAAATCGTTGAAAAATGCTAAGAGTAAATAGCCAGTTCATTTGGCCCCTTTTAAACCAAAAGCTTTTCAGCTCTAAGTTTGGTCATAAAACTTCTAAATATGAACTTTCGTCCCGATACCTTACATCCAGACATTCACTTATTTTCTATATACCAATTTGATATCGATACCAGTTAAAAGTTCAATGTCGCGATGACATCAGGTAAGTGATCTTCTGCAATTGATACTAGTATATCCTCTACTAATAGTTACATATCACAAGATTTAAATAGTGAAACAACATCGTTTATGTATACAAATTAAATAAAGTGGTCTATAACAGAACCTTGTGGTACTCCCAAGCTGTGATTCACTCACTTATTATTAATTCACACATGTTACTCAGTTTCCGATATATTCATAAGTAACTTGACTAAGAAGCCAAATCTGTTGTTGATTTATGGAAATAGCTATCTGCTTATTATGTCCTGTTTAACATGCACCTGAGTTTAAAGACAAGTTTATCAAATGAACAGTGATATTATCAGTGGAAAGATTGCATTTCATCGTAAATAATAAACCGTTAAAGAGGGCTGAGGTGTCCGCTAGCCAGCACCGGGAGAATGGACGCAAATAAGGCTATTAACTTTGTTCGTGTCGCAAGTTTGCTCTCCCCTGCATCCGGGCCTGGTCGCATCGCGTTATAAAAGTTGTCGCACGGATGCGCAGCGAACTTTTATTTCCACTTTGGCGTCCGAAATTGAAATTGTTAACAAATTCAATTTTTAATTTACATTAAACTGACAAAGCGACAGGAAATATGGGGGCGAGCGAGCGGCGCGTCGCGTCGCGGGAATGATGAATGCGAAAAGCGAATGGGAGAAAAACAGAGCCGACGTCGCGGTGCTCGGGTAAATTGAAAACAAAACGAAGGAAAAAAGAAATAACAAAAGGAGGGGACAGGTCGTGATAACATTTTATGTTTGTTGGTATTTATAGGGTTGGAAACTTTGTTGGTGATGAAATGATAAAAATAGAGCATCGTCAATACGATGAATTATAAATTTGACGTACCAAAGTAAATGACAATAATGTTACGAACAGTGACAGTGTAAAGTGTTACTACAAAAGTGTTATGGTAGCTCTACACTCTGGCTGGGTGAGACATAGCGGGAAAAGAAGGCCGTCCTCATTCTCGGGGTTCGGCTCGTGCATTCAGTGCGCATCTGCGGGGACGTCGCTGAAGTATAGTGTGTATGCATACTTTCATTGAAATTGTGGTTATTATTAATAAATAATTAAATGAATAACATAAATCGAAATTTAATTAATTATTTGAAACATTTCTTAATTGCTATTGATTTTTTATTCTGAATAGATACCATATACTAATATATGGCAAAGTAATATGATTTTCCATAGACAAAAATTATTATTTGCATAATTTATATTTTCTTATTTTGTAAAATGTATTGCGATATAAATCCAATATTACAGTGCATATCCATACTGAGTAAGTCAAAATTACAAACAACTAAATAATTCTCAAACTGTAAACAAAGAAACAATTCTTTTTGTTTTAAACTAAATTTGGTAACATTTCCTTTTTCAAATAGAACTTACTGCATATTTAAAATGTTTTTAATTCTGAGTTTATTTTTACGAATTTACTGTGCAAATCATTTTCATAAAAGGCATCACTTTTAGGTGTCAGCAATTAATTAAAACTCCCGCACTTTGTTTTAAGTTGCTGTTTGAACATTTAATTTAATTCTATTTAATTGTTCTGTTATTTTTTTCCGTTTAGTTAAAATAAAAGTTTGAGTTTTGATTAATTGCTGATAACTCAACAATGATGCATCCAATAAAAAAATATTCCTACAAAAAGTTCGTGGAATTAATCTTAGAATTAAAAAATAATAAAATATTTGTTCTATAATAAAAAGAAAAGGTTCCCAGTTTCTATAATAAAATAAGCACTCTGTATATTATAAATATATTTAGACGATAGCTAAAAAATCAAACAACTTTTGTTTGATTTTTTTTAAATGTTACGGTTGGACATTTATTTAGGTGCTGTGTTTATTTTGACCAACCCTGTTGACTGGTATGTAACAACGATATTATCAATCAATAACTTAGTATTTGCCCTATGTATATACAATACAGAAATACAGAAATCATAGAAAAATAAGACTTTATTATACTGCGTATGATAAAGTAAAAAACTAAAGTAAATACAAACAAACGTAATATATATTTTAATTATTAAAAAACAAGTAATATACCTACTTGTTAACCATTCCTTCCTTCTTTGTTATATGAAAAATTTTATATAAGAAATAAAATTTGTATTTAACACAGTCAGATAGTAGATTTTTGGACATTTTTGGGCTAAAAGGATATGTTAAATGTAAGGAACAACCTCAAAAATGAACGCAAGCTTCCTATAGAACACATACCTAAAGTTTTCCAAATTAGTACAGCCCAAATAGATGATTTAAACTCCCAAAATTTGCTCAGATGCCAGATGGAGAATTTAAGATGGAATAAAGCATCATTAAAGTATTCGGTACATAAGGTAAACTTTTACACCAAGGTAACTTATCTCCTTTGACTAGCAAAAAACAAGAATCGTCCCCCTTTCGAGAGGAAAAAAAAGTTCTATTCCTCCCGCGAAAGACCCGCTGATTACTTACAGCGAAACGAAAAGCATGTGTATTTTTTCGAAATAAATAAAAATTCTCTCATAATATTTGTCAAATAATGTATCCTAACATACATTAGAAACCGCTCTTCGTCTAGTCATTGTAGGTTTTTGATGTACCAGTGTATTAAGAAGATCAAATCAAGTCCTTAAAGCTGATATCAATCGATAGCATATGGCCCTCCCTACTAATATTAAAAATTTTTTATCAGGAGTGTCCCTCAGGGTTCTGTTTTGGGACCCCTTTTGTTTCTTATGTACATGAACGACCTTAGGCAGCACATTGGTATGGGAAACATCAGTTTGCGGATGATGCGAGTTTGATAATTCCGCATTTCGACATGGGTGGACTAACGGTGCTTGCGACTGTGGCTGTTGATAATATGTGATGATGGTGCATTAATAACGGAATCTTGCTGAACCACTCCAAAACAGCACTACTCCACCTTTCATTGCCGTTGCCGAATCAGTTGATACTGGCTAGGGAGTCGAGTACATCGATCTCGCTAAGTGGTTCAATAATGTTTTTGGGGGCGTTCTTTCAGAATAATCTGGCCTAGGATACGCACATTCATTATCCAGGCAGAACATTTAATAGAGCTCATCACTCCATATATACTAGATTCAGGGATATTGTGTCATTGTAGAAACTATTACTATAGGCAAAACTGGGAGAGCTGAAGGTGATTCATCGCTTAAAATCGTATGAACCAAGATATGAACGTACCGCGTGAATTGGTTATTAGCTGTGTATATTAAGTTGCCTACTAGGTAGTTCGTTCAAGATTAATATTTAATTATTAAAAATAGTCATTTAATTGTGATAATTGTCCTATCTAATTTATATATCCATCATTAGCATGTTTAACAGAAGCAAAGTGAAAACATACCAACGAAAACATCTTGTTCACATCACACGTTCGCGCTCGAATTGGAGGTTAGGTTGCTACCGCTGTCATTCGTTCTTATGGTTCTAAGAACAGACGTACTTTTTTGTCTTGCCCATTTAAATTATACAGCAGACGTATGAAAAGTATGCTATTTCGTTTTAACACGCGTCAATATTTAGAAATATTCTGTAACGTATGTCTAAAATAACAGCTGACATCTATGAGTAATCTTCAGCTCTCCCAGTTTTGCCTATATACTATACTACGTAGAACTTTTTATGTCGTATGGTATTATACTGTGGGGGTCATGTCGTCATGCCATTACGTTAGGTCGCATTCAACAGCGATTTTTGAGATACATCCTACGACTAAGCTATGGGGAGCTAAAATGAGTAAAAACGTAACGGGGATGTATCAACATCAGTAAGAACAAGGGTGCCTTACAGCTTGCGGTAAAGGCTCAGCACACAACGTCGGCTTCTGAACACGGCCCGAGGTACATGATATTAAAAACGTTTAATGCTCTCCCGACCGGGGGGGGGGGGGACAGCGTCATGCATGACCTTACTTAAAAATGCGGTCAAGAAATATCTGCTTGTCCGTTTATTTTATTCAATTCGGGAATATTTGGACGCGTCAACCGTTGCAAAGTATTGATTTTGCATTTGCTTTTTTGCTAATTTTGCCTATAATGGTTGTCATATATACGTATGTATCATTTTATTTTAAATTGTTCATTATTAGATTTCAGAGAACGGTTTCTTGATGTAATGTGACATAGACAATATGTACAACTTCGATCCTACGGCAAATAAAGATTTTATATTTATTTATTCTGTAGTTACTTATTTAGTTATTTAGTGTTAATTATTAATTATTTAGTAGTTATTTATTTCTTATTATTAATTAATGAAAAACCACCAACCGCTATCAAATTGATTCTGGAACCTAGTCGAGAAAATAATCGGTTAATTTAGTATAATTAATTAAACTCAATCGCAAAAAAATATTACAGTGAGGGAACAGTAATGTGGGAATCCGTGAAAATAATAATTGTATTTAAGTAATTATTTACAGCATATTTTAAAGCTTACCAAATAGCAAAAATCTTTATAGCAAACATTGTAAAGCAGCGTAATATGGACATTTTCTTAAACCAGGCAATTGCAAAACTAAATCAGGTTTGAAAATCATCAAAAATTGTTTGAGAGTACAAGTATGTCCCTCAATCTCGTTCTTGACCAATAACAAAAAAAATATGAAGTTTTTTTTTCGTTCCTCATATTTAGCTGTATTACCCCTTATTTCCGATATATGGATACATCCTGTATATAATTTAAACGTGATGATTTTTTTAAATTATGGCAAATACTATTACATAGTTCTATTTACTTAATGAATGTTACCGGACCGTCCGCCGTGCTCCGCCGGCGTTCCTCTGCACCTCCGACAAGGGATATGAACCAGTATCGCCAGTGGAAACCTGGCTGAAACACGAACTCCACTAACTTATTTATTACTTTAGTAAGTAAACTTCAGAGTCAGAGAGCAAGCAGAGGAGCACGCAAATTTAAAGCCCTTTGCGCCCGCCGTCTTTGTACGCAAACATTCATTTGTTGGCGTTAATTTAAAAACTCGTGCAGCAGCAGCGGTCGAAATTTTTGCGTTTCGTCGTCTTTCGTAAAGTTCCCTCGGTATTCGGTCAAACCAAACAGCTTTGAGTTTCCTGTTTAGAAAGTTTCCTAGAATTACCCAAAGTGCAGTTAATCTTCTGTACCAGCAGCAGCAGTCTTAGCCTGAAAGTCGACCTCCTAGTGCGCCCTCATCCTTGTCCATACAATCAACTATCCATTATGTTAAATAGTGCTTACCTACTTCGAAGCATAATCCGAAGAGCGTGCGAACTGCTGGCTCGCATACTTTGTTCCTTTTCTTCTAGCACTTCTTCTTTTTCATTTCTTGCTAGGCGCGAGGTAATCGCTGTGAAGGTGGTGGAAAGTTCCCTCTCTCGGGAGAATTTATACTTTATAATAGCAATTAGATTTGGGTCAATTTAAGTTCGCGCGAGGTGGCGGATAAATTCGTTCGTAATCGGGACACAATATTAATTAAAAACTTTTTGCATACATTACGGGAAACGTCATTTTCAATTGGTGAGTTTCGGTGGTTTGCGTGAACGATCGTCGGCTCGGAAAATTTTAATTGAACGATCGATTTTTCCCCGAGCAAAGCGTTTATTCGGGTCCGTAATTGGGGCCTTATATCATTTTGAAAGGCATTTACCGTACTTCGTCGAGTTTCCGGTGAAACCCTGATATTATGTACAATCTACCCTGGAAGCCAAATTTTTTCCGGGCGAATGAAAACAAGCTCAAGATCTAGCACCTATGCTTTATTTTCTTGGGAATTGAACCCAAGAAAATAATAGAGATTAGGCCCACCAAAGATTATTGGTTTCCAATACAATGATTCGTAAAAAGTATGCCTATGGTAGCTCCACACTAAGCCCGAATAAATCGGCGAAACGCTCGGCGAGGCTGGGTGAGACATAGCGGGAAAAGAAGGCCATCCACATTCTCGGCAGTGTTGCCAGATTGGGCGATTTATCGCAATTTGGGCGACTTTTGGAACACAATTGCGACCTTGGTTTTGAAAAAGTAGCAAGTAGCAAATTGGGCGATTTTTGAGTGTTATGGTGCGATTCTTCGAGTATTACGATGTTTTGTAGTATAATGAAGTAACTAGTAATATATCATTTCATTATTTAACGATTGGTAGTTGGTACCTACTGTCAATTTTACGTTGCGTCTTGTCTGGGACCATTCGCAATTCAATACCGCGAATACCGCTTTCCACCGTTTTCTAGAATCTATAGCGTAGTAAAGCATATATTGCTTTATTTAGTATGTATTAAGGGTGCCGAAACGGGTGCGTTTCGCACCAAGAAAGTTCAGCAACGAACTTCGTAAATCGTACAGATCTTTTAATTTTGCTTTTAAATTTGAGATAGTTTGCAGTCAAAGGGTATTAATTGAATGTAGCTACAGCATACGAAGAGGACAACGATAACTAAAAAGAGAATACATACCTCTCCGTTCAAACGCACAAAAATCGTCGTTTTTGCTGCTTCGTACCGATTTTCTAATTAAAGCCATTTCTTGGATATTTTACTGCATGTATTGGTAGGTGATTTTACTATGCAGTGGATGAAGCAAGGATTTATAAATCCAAAAACAAAATTGTAAGTTACTGTCTATTGTTCAATTCTGACCAATTTTCGGTCAGAATGTATTCCCTTTTTAGTTATCGTTGTCCTGTTCGTATGCTGTAGCTACATTCAATACCCTTTGAGTGCAAAAAATCTCAAATTTAAAAGCAAAATTAAAAGATCGGTACGAAGTACGTTTTTACAATTTACGTGTAAAATTCGCGGGTGCGTTCCGCACGCGTTTCTCCGTTTCGGCACCCTTAAGGATATATTAGAAGTAATAAACACAACACATCAATAAAGGAAGATAATAAGTTCTGAAAATATGAGAATAAGAAAAATAGAGTATGTTTTTGTGATAAAAATCGCTGAAATTAACGTCGAAGTTTATCAAAAAAAAGCTGCGACTTTTGGGCGACAAATTATACTTGCGCTTGCGCCAAGCGATTGAAAAATCTGGCCACACTGATTCTCGGCGTTCGGCTCGTGCATTCAGTAATCATCTGCGGGTGATAGAGAATAGATGTCTCTGAAGTAGCCGCTAGCGCAGAGTATAGTGTGTATGCATACTGTCATTGAAATTGTGGTTATTAATAATTAATAATTAAATGAATAACATAAATACAAATTTAATGAAATAATTGAAAATTTTTATATTTGTTATTGATTTACTATTCTGATTAGATACATAGTATATTACATAGTAATATAATTTTCCATAGACAAAAATTAATATTTGCATAATTATTATTTTATTATTTTGTATAATAGATTCCGGTATACATCAAATATTATAGTGCATATCCATACAGAGTTAGTCAAAATTACAACTAAATAATTCTCCAACAGTAAAAAAAACATTTTTTTTGTAAATTAGCTATCTAAATTTGGTAACATTTCCTTTTTCAAATAGCATATTTAAAATTTGTTTAACTCTGAGATTATTTTTACGATTTTACTGTGCGAACCTTTTTATAAAAGACATCATTTTTAGGTATCAGCAATTAATTGAAACTCCTGTACTTTGATTTAATTTACTGTTTGAATTTTTTATTTAATTTAACTCTATTTAATTGTTCTGTTATTTTTTATCCGTTTAGTTAAAATAAAAGTGTTTGAGTTTTGATTAATTGCTTATAACTATAAAATGATGCAATGTATAAAAGATTACTCCTAGAAAAAGTTCTTGGAATTAATCTAAGAATTAAAGAATGTATCTATTAAAAAAAGGAAAGGTTGCCAGTTTCTATAATAAAATAACCACTCTGTATATTAAAAATATATTTATACGATAGCTAAAAAAATCAAACAACTTTTGTTTGATTTTTTTTTTTTCAAAATGTTTACGGTTCGACAATTATTTAGGTGCTGTGGTTATTTTGACCAAGCCTGTATACTGGTATGTAACAACGATATTATCAATCATTAACTTAGTAATTGCCCTATGTAGATCGCAGTCGTATTAGGGGTCTTGCATGATTTTACCTAAGTTCACAAATAAAACCCTTAGGTGGTAAGAAAACCGTGTGTAAAATTTTTCCGCTTAATATTGTTGCACTGAATTGTTATTGAACATCAAAGTTTAAACCGGACTAAAACGCGCCAAAACGCTGTCTATCAAGGCGTGACGTCATAGGTTTGGTGAGAAGTGCAGCGAGTTTAGAGAGCGGCCGCGAAAACACGGCGTATGGGTATACTATCGGTGCAAAAGTATTGCGCCCTGTGTTTGGATGGTCGTAACTCTGCAATGATAGAACAAAAATACACAAAATAAAGTGTGTTATACGCCTCAATCATTTCTACATAATATGCGGGACTATCAAAATTTTCTGCCTGTCGGTTTAAACATGAGCAGGAGAGAAGTAAGAAAGGTACCCGATTTATGTGGTTTTGTAATAACGCTCGACTTTTCGATTTGTTTTCTCTTAAACCTCTTGCCACCAAATTTTTATTCAGGATTGAATAAGAATCCCTTCTATTGATTGGGGGGTTTTATTTTCTTAATTTTGTATGTATTGTGTCTGTAAGGCGTAAGCCACCTTTTTATGGAACCGGATATCTCAGTTAGCACGTAAACACACCTTATTTATTGTGATACTCCTCCATTGATGTATAGTAACATAAAAGTTATATGTGAATTTTTAAGAGTGAATTGATCGATTCTGTGCGCAGGATGGTTTCCATCGGAGAATGGAGATTACGCGCAGGAAGCAAACCGAGATTCGCGCGATGATTTCAAACGATCAACACTCAGGACCGTATTCAAAATGTTTGTCATTTTAACGTTCGGTTTTATTTTTAAAAATTATATACGTATTTTTTTACTTTATCATACGCAGTATTATAAAGTATTGTAATCGTGCCGAAAAAAAAATTTGAGATTTTAGCGGAAATAGGTCTTTATGGGTCCCCTGAACATTTTTGACCAAGGTAAAAAAAAATGTGTGTGTGTGTGTGTGTGTGTGTGTGTGTGTGTGTGTGTGTGTGTGTGTGTGTATGTATGTCTGTGTGTGTGGAAACGATTTTTGTGGCGACGATTCCGGAGAAACTACTAAAGGTATCGCCTTTTTACTAAAGGTAAAGCCTTTTTCAAGGATTTTGCAAATGAGCCGCCATTTATGTTATTTCGACAAAATAGTTAAATAATAAATTAAAGTAGAGGAAATTTTGAATAATTTATGTCTATGACATTTTTTGGTAAAACTAATAGTTTAGCTTCAAGAGACAATTTCTATTTGATCGAGATCGGTCGCATTTGCATTGATGAAATTACATAGTAGCCAGGATTTTCCAAATATTTTCTGTCTAATGACAGTACCGGTAGTGTCAAATGCTGATGTTTTGACAATATCTCACTATATCTGCTGTCAACAGTAAAAAGATCTCATATTGTGATAGCGTGTGCGATCCTTGCCTGCCGGCGCCGGCGTCGGATAGGCAGCGGTTCAGCGTGTATAAAATGCGTATTGTGTTTGTTTTTGGTTTGAGGAAGTATGATCATGTATCGAATGGGCTGGGCGACTTGTGGTGGTTGAACATGGATAACACTAGGGTGTTGCATGCAGCAATATTATATTATAAGTTGCTATCCACGAGAATCCCACAATACCTCATGCGGAATCTTCCGCGTATCTACGCTGTAGAACGGATGTCCATAACCTTAATTTAAGATTCAGGGGTTTGCTTGCTCCACCTGCCCATCGCGCTGAGCTGTATAAACGGTCATTCTCTTACCAGGTCAGTCACATATACAATGGTCTCAGGGAAGATATGCAAAAATTATCGTTAAACAGTGTTGGGGAAAAGGTGAAGTGTTGTTTGTCTGTTTGCTCAACAGGTGACTTTAGGCATTGAGCGCACATCGGAGGCTGTTTTAATTTTTATTTTTTATGGGCATGTGCGATGTTTTGTTGAGTTGGATTTCCTGCAATTACGTATAATTAGACTCTAGAGTAATTTTTTGTTTGTTTTTGTTTTGATAAGTTCTTGGAATTATTGTTATATTATTGGTACAATTATGTCTTAGTTCTAGTTTGCGTAAGGGGTTCAGTGGAAGAGCAAGGCAATTTGGAAACAAGTGTGCTGATCTCCGCCCTAAACATAAATATTATTTTGTTGCATTTAATATTGTTTTATGTTAATAAAGGAATTATTTATTATTTAATTATTTATTTATCGGTCAAATTCTGGCTAACTAGTTTTATTTTAATGCAGACACGACTGATCTCAACCAAATAGATTTTCATGCAGCTAAACTATTAATTTTATATATTGTATGATAAAGTCATGTGCCTGGCCACATCAGATTTTTTTTCTTTGCTGGTGGAGTTATATATACTCTGTTTTGTAATTTATTATTATTTCACAATATTATTTCTGCCCAAAATCAGTAGTTGATGCTTATTCAGTGGGTATGCAACCGAACATTGATCACAGTAAATGCCGTTGCCTACCGAAACGGATATCGGCAATAAAATAAAATTTCTAAAACTAAAAATATGCTTCAAAAATCAGAGAATATGTTGAAAGAAAAAAACGCAACATCCGAACTAAAAAACGTAAACTTTTTAAAGCCCAAAATATTTCACAAAATATTCAATATTTACATTCAGCATTAGAAGTTAGAAATGTCATTCTAAGAAAATACGTACTTTTTTGCTGGGCGTATTTAGTTTGTACACCAGAGGTATAAAAATAATGCTATTGCGTTCTAACACACGTCAATTTATGGGATTGTTCAGTAACGTATGTGGAAAATAACAGCAGAAATAGATGAGTAATTTGCAACACTCGTAAAATCTACTACACTGGCGGCGGGCGCTCATTCGGTTACGGGGTTCATATCTGGTGTGGACAACTATTAAATGGCAATGGATGAAAGCACGGGATATAAGTGGTGCATTGTATCACATTGTAACTACACCTCGATACCAAGGCCTGATAAACTTTTCTTTACGGTTCCCAAAGAGAAAAAAACGTAAAATTTTGACATGAGCGGTAGACGAAATCCCAAAGATATCGCAATGAAAACAGCTTGCTTTGTTTGCGAAGATCATTTTGGCGTAAGTTATTTCGGCATTGATTATTAACTATAAAATATCTATCTATGTTATATAATGTATAAAATTACATTTACATACCTACGTCGAATACCGATAAAACTTCATACGTACCACATTGTTTTCACGCCTCTTATTTCGCCCGACGTAAATGCGCATTAGTTGCGAAATAATCCGCTACCATAATGGCATCTACTTTCGGCAAGTTATCTGACTGCCCCATCACATAACCTGCCTCCATTTTCACCGCTTATAATACAAGAACAGCTGTTGAAATTGTGAAGATACGTAGCGTGCACAACTCGTCGGAAGCGCGCCATAAGCCGTCCACAGGCAAACAAACGCACGTGGCGTTCGTACAGGCACTCTACGTCACACCAATCACAGCGCGTTTATATTTAAAGGGACGCAACCGATTTTAATATTATTAATTGTGTAGGAACCGATTTTTTTTCTAAAAAAAAAACGTTTGCGTTTACGTATGGCACCAATAGAGCATATTAATTTTTAATTTTGAGACTTAGTGCAAGACCCCTATTTGCGATTGTCGAGAGAGGCAAAACAAGAATGACTGTTGAATGTCTGTCGACAGTGAATACATATTTCTTTTCACCAATGTACGAGAAGCGCCTCTGCGACATTCCCCATTAATGAGGGTAAAATAATACCTACTTACCAGGTAATCAGCCGGCCCAAGTAATCAAAGTACTGCACCAAAACGATACAATACATTCAGAAATCATAGAAAAATAAGACTGGAATAACGTGGAACTAATAAGATTTATTTGAAAGACTTATATAATAAAAATAAATCTCAAATCTCAAATAAATCTGTACCGTTGGATAAAGGAAGATTCAAAGTTGTTTCGTTTACTATGTTTTTTCATTTGTCATTTTTACCATCTTGTGCTATTGCTAGCTACTCTACATGTGAGAAATGGGCAATAATAATAATAAATGTACAGGAGGTTCCATTTAAAACGAAAAAGCTTCTGGGGACCTAAAAGACATATTTCCGCTAAAATCTCGAAACTTTCTTTCGACACGATTACAGTAGTTTGTCATAGTACATGATTAAGTAAAAGAAATCAAATTATCTTACAGGGTTGGAGTATTTTTAGAGAATAGAAAATCGTTCATTAAACTGTTCTATAAATGCACGATTTCTATTAATGTACGATTTCTTACAACCAATCAGACGACTTCATTTTAACCAATCAGAATCAGCGCCGCTTCTGTAAGTAGGCAAACGTCAAAAATATACGTTTAGAGGTTAGAATTGCCGTAACCGGTGTAACTATCGCGGTTGCTGACTGCGCCGATTAATATAAAAGTGAAAGAACAATGGAAATGGATATGATTAAAGATAACCTGATTTTGACACCGACCAATGTGGCAGAAAGTGCAAATTATTGCAGTTTATTACCACCTAAACGTATAGCAACTTACTCGGAATTCTTTGGTTGGTGTGTAGAGAAAAAAGGAACGCATATTCAGCAATTGTATTATTGGCATATTTCTCGAGTATTGCTAAAAAAGGATTAATTGGTGGTTTATGGCCAAAATATTCAATGCTTAAAACGACATTATTATTGAAAGCAAACATAGATATTAGAAAATTTAGTAAATTAATTATTGTCATCAAGAGGCTACAGGACCGTTATATACCAAAGAAATCTAAGGTACTCGAGAAAGAACACACTGTATATTTTGATATTTTCTGTTACAGCCTTCATTATTATATCAAAAATATCTAGAAATTTACAAAAACCTTTATTACTTATGTCTAGAAATTAAGAAAGAAAAAATTAAAACTCCTCTAGTTGGTTTATGAGGATTCTCAATCATTGACAAAACACATTGTTTTAAATTTCATAGGTTTGTTTTTTGTTGGTGTTCATCAATTTTTTCATGTTAATTTTAAGACCTAAGTAATAAAGGTTTTTGTTAATTTCTAGATGCTTTCGATATAATCTGTAACAAGCGCAGTAACATTGAATAGGCAATGGAACACTGTAACAGAAACTGTAATAGAAAATATCAAAATATACATAGTGTTCTATTTCAACTTCAAACGTTTGAGGTTATATCTTAGAAACTGTAAACGTTGCATCAACGATAAAAACGCCAGTGACTTCACATGGTCGCAAAATACTTAATTCCAAAATTTCGTTAAATTCGGTCAAGCAGTTCCGGAGATTTGGCCCTTTTATTTCATAACCTTCAATTATCATTTTCTCGAAATTTTTCTTATGTAAGGCCATAGAAATATTATGCTACTATTGAGACAATTAAAAGATATGTCCAATTCATTAAAAATATACAATCGTCATCGTCATCGTTATTTAAAAAAAATGATGACCATCTGTTAAAAACAATTGAAGGTGGAAAAATTAATTTAATATCGTAAGGTGTATTTTTATAATTATAAATAAACGTGCTTGAGGGTTTTTAAAATAGCACCCTGTTCTTGAGAGTTTGTCATGTTTCCATACTTTACGCGCTCACTGTATCTTACAAATATAATCTATCATAAGAAAATATATCATAAGTTTTTCGACAACGAAAAAAAAATGACCGACAAATCAAACGATTCGTAGTAAATCTATGAATAGACGAACAATCACATCGACGCGATGTGAACACATTTCATCTACAACGAAATATATCGAAACACGAGAACGATAGATACAATAGTAGCGCGTGTGTCTTTTGTTTCCGAAAGCCTGACGCTTGTGCGCGCCCTCTGTAGGCGACGGCGGTGTCTTCCCTTTTATCCGTTTTTGTTGATAAAACGTATTGTTTATGATTATAACCCGCATCGTGCACGATATTTATTGTCGAACAGGCCTCCGGTCTTTTCCCGTGTTTGGGCATTGTTTGCTTTGACACCCGATTAGATTTCTGGCTCCCCCTCCAATCCGCTGGGTCTGTAACCCCTCGAGCGCGATAAACAAATGCGCGACATCTTCTCACTGGTGGAAAACAGAGTGGGTTTACATGTTTGTGCTTCTGGTCTTTTTTTCAGGTGTTTGTAATTCATTTTATTTACTTTTAAATTGAGACACCACGAGAGCTCGTGTGAGTAAAGGTAATTTTTAGGTTTAACAGTTATATGAGTTCGGTGTTTTATTATTGAAGTTTTTACTTTATCATACATAGTATGATAAAGTATTTAAACCGTGCCGAAAAAAATGACATTTTAGCGGAAATAGGTCTTCTTTGATCCCCTGATCAGTTTTGAGCAAGGTCCAAAAAATCTCTGTGTGTGCGTACGTGTGTGTGTACCAGATTTTTGTGACGACGATTCCGGAGAAACTACTGAAGGTATCGGGACGAAACTTCATATTTAGAAGTTTCACGACCAAACATAGAGCTGAAAAGCGTTTGGTTCAAAAGGGTCCAAAGGAACTGGATGTTTACTCTAAGCCCTTTGCAAAGATTTTGCAAAAGAGCCGCCATTTCTGTAATTTTGTCAAAATAGTTAAGTAATAAATTAATTCTGAAGGCATAAATAGGTCTGCATTACAACGTAGTTAGCGAGGGTTTCCCAATTATTTTCATTCTGACAGTAGGTCGTGTCAAAGGCTGGTTTTTTGACAATACCTACTGTCAATATTATCCATATACGTATTAGGGATTATACGGAACTTGTCCTATAGCGCCAATGTGTAGTCTCGGTTCCAACAATGTGAGACAGAGATCTATCGATGTGATGCTCTGGATCAAACTGCGCATGCGTGGCCAGTAGTTATTAGTACCGTCGACAGATGGCGCTATTGTAGCTTAAAGTACGCGGTCGGTATTACCGCGGCCGTTAGCCGGTAATATTTGGCATCACTAACGCCCAACCAGTGACAGCCATTGAGAACTTTATACATGTGGCAGCTCACTAACGTCAAGCCACTGACAGCCCATAGATAGGCTTACCATAATTATGAAATTTCAAACCGGGACAAGAATTACCACCTTTTGAAAATAAGTCAACACCCCATCCGCGCCCCGTGGTGGCTTTTTATAGTCTTTATTTTTTTGTGTCCTTTTTTCTGCTTCTCAAGTGTTTTCTTATGTATTTCGTTTTTTATATAATCCGAACATCAGATATACCAAAATTATCAGCAATTGGAACATTCCCACAAAAGTAAAGTTGAATACCAAATAATGCATATATTTCAACACAAAGCAGCAAAAATTACTGTGCACAGATAAGACGTGATGACACTGATTTTCTCACAAGAGATGTAAGATATCGTTTCAATGTTTTCATAAATTCCAAACAAAGACGTCTGGTAACGCAAATCTAAGACGTGATGGAGACGTTCCCGGTTCCTCATCTACAAATAAAAAGCGCTTTGAAATGTCCATATAACATTTTGTGACAAAAGAAAAACTGGAATAAGTGTAATTATTACTATATTATTACTAGTATTATTAATATTATAATATCTTCTATAATCAAATAAAAAAAAACAAATGAAGCTTTCCACAAATTTTATTTTGCAGAAACATATTGCTGTTACTATTGATGTTAAATCAGACAGAAATAGTGCGTCATCTCGGAAGCCGTTGGAAATACTCATATTTTAATAATTATTTTTTGAAAGCGTTCCAAATTTAAAGCACACTTTACGCCTAAAAAATTGACGTTAGTTTTTTATAAATATTCACATTTCTTAGATTATTAAATTGTGTATGGTAACAATCATAGCATGTATTTACAAAATGTTCCGAAATCGCCTACCAAAAGATTTAACCCCCGTTAATGATCTTCAGTTTGACGCAAGACAGAAAATTATAGAACAACATTTAGAACAGTTATAACATTTTGCTAAAGCTGAACAAAGAAATGTTCAGTTGAAGCCACAAAACATAAGTATAATATCGTTATTTAAGGGTTCTTCACCACAGAGCAAAACATTTTGCATTCTTGAATAGGACTACCGCATCTAATTACCGATAATTTAGTATATGGTGGAAAGTTATATAATTTTTGAAAAAGTTATAAACATGTTGTTATCACAGCCAACCAAAATATCATAATATACATAATATCGTAATGTGGAGGCTTTTCAACTTTTAATGTAATCATTTAAGTATAATTCCAATCAATTACCTACAATTTGGCCTAAGAGAAAAGGATTTAAACAGTTTTTTAAAAGTCATAAACATTTTTCTGTTGTAAAGATATGTAATTTATACCGCATTACTTAAATAAGTAGTAGACAAAATTACTGTGATTTAGAGGTAGTATGCCACAAAGAAAATTTATCAGCGTAAATGAGTAAATACAACGATTAATTACCTACCAATTTGTCATATGAAGCAAAGATATGCAACAATTTTTTTCCATTTCCTATACATTTAATTTTTGTAAAAGTTGTAACAATTTTTCTGTAGCGTTTTTCGTAGTATATCTGAAAGCTTGCATAGAAAGTATATGCAAATTATTGTGATTTAAAGGTTGTTTGCTACAGAACGGGAAATAGTGACTAATTGAGATAGGTAGTCTACTTTTGACGTATGGAATATCGTCGTTAAATAATTTTTACAACGTTCTAAACAATTTTCAGCAATCATCTTTGTGTTTCTTTGGCTGTTGATACTTAATATTGTTACAATACTAATTGGCGCTCTGCTGCCTGTTAGCAACGGAGTTGTTACCCCTAAAGGATCATTATTTTGTTTATCTCTCAAAAGGTATCGAAAAGTAGTAAAAAGAAAGCATTTTTCTTGGCAAAGAACATATGACGAGGCCTTTTTAGATTTCCAAAATTCTACCATTTGCAAGTTTCAAAACTAGATGTGTTCTGCCGATCAAAAATAATACCTGATTCACTAGTTTGACAATAATCAATCAATATTTTGATCTGAGTGATTTGTTACTGATATAAATTCCAGTAAAGAATTTTAGCCGGGACATAATACCAAACCGGCCGGGACGCCGGGACCGATGTGTCAAACCGGGACTGTCCCGGTCAAACCGGGACGTATGGTAAGCCTACCCATAGATAAACTTATACATGTGGCAGCTCACTAACGCCAAACCACTGACAGCCCACAGATAACCTTTTACCTGTGGCATCTGGTGGCAGCGTTTGGATCCAATCCAGCCAATCGGCTTGACTTGACGCATGCGTAGTGTGTCCAGTGGCACTACGTCGGATGAGATAGAGATATATGTCGCAACGCTAGTGCAAGATACAACAACTGTGTTTGAAGGCTTGTAACTCTGCAACGACTAAACAAAAGCAATAATGAGATAAAGTTGTTATACTCCTGAATCATTTCTACATACCATATTAGACTGTCAAAATTGTCTGCTCCTAGCTTTGAAAATGAACGCGAGAGAAATGTAATAATGTATCTGATTTTAGAAGTTTTTAATTGACGCTCGTCTTTCCATTTTTCCGTCTTAAACGGTATGCCAAAAAATCAAGCTCATTTAGAAATCTCGTCTATAGATTGGCTATTGTGTTATTCTAAATTCCTTTGCTATAATGGCTACCTACAAGAATTTTATTGAAGCAGATATCTCGGTAACGAGTATTTTCACGACAACGCGATAGATACGACAGCAATCGCAAATTTTTGCTTAATGCGACGAAACTCATTTGGGTTGTTCATTAATTTTATAAAGAGATATAAATGTGCGATATAATTATAATTTAGAAAGCAGGTCGGGATTGGATCCTCGGCCCATGGCCCATACAAAACAATCTATGTAACCTTTATATAAAGAGCAGATGGCAAGTGTACAGCTGTAAACTTGCGTTTTAACACACTTTTACCTAGAAGCAAACAAATAAAATAAGATTTTTTTTTTCAGGCCACAATTATATACATAATAGGATGATTGTGCTGGAAAATCAATATAATAGTACATAAATATTCCATTGATGCTTAGCTTTTTTAGTATAGTTGTTTATTCAGGAAAAATGCCGAAGTATTATTCCAAGAAAGTCAAACAAATTGTCAAACAAAAAAATTGTCGGTAACTTCTTTCAAGGAGGAAAATACCACTAAAGTCTTAAAATAAAATACAACTCAAGATCCATTATTGTACAATAGCGTGGAACTTAAGTATAGAATAAAAAAACTTTTTTTACGATGTGTAATTAGTTTTCGTTTTTGTATGCCTAAACTAAAAGTAAGAAAGTTTAACGATGTGTAATTAGTTTTCCCTTTGTATGCCTACACTAACAGTAAAAAACTTTAACGATAATTTATTTAATTTCCGGTGCCGCACGGGCGTGAAAGTGTTACAACTTAAATATAGTACTACTAAAAGTAAAATGCTGGTTTTTACTCACATTATCCTATATTCAGCAAATAGAATCCAGAAGCCACTATAAGGAGTTGACTTCCACCCCCCGTTTCACTAATTATTATATTTTATACCTTTGTACCTAGCTATTTTTATACCTTTATACCTAGCTATTTGACCTACAGGATTATAGTCCTTTTTCGTGTTAAGCTTTGGTATTAAATTGCGAGACTTCAACTTATATATATATATATATATATATATATATATATATATATATATATATATATATATATATATATATATTTAACTGTTTGATTTCAGGGGAAAATCGACGGGAGACTTATAATGAAACTACTCTTTTAGCATGTGTCTAGCTTTCGGTACTTTAATTCATTACCTTCTTCAGGACTATTGCTTGTGAGGTTTGTTAAAATTAGGATATGCGATTTTATCGACAAATATATTCCTTCTTGCATTCGGAGAGCCACCACATATACAAGCCATACGATTTTATTTATTTTCTGTTTCAGATTACTTATATAACACTTGATTTATAATAACAATAATTTTTCTCTTGTTTCAGGACGCCTTCGTTGGTGCAGGAAACAGAACAGCCACGGTCTGTACCATTGCAATCACTTCTTCGTCAGAAATGTCGGACAGGATAGGGAGTTGCGTAAGATTACAACCGTTCCAATTTATTAGGTCTATATAGTCAGAAGCTTCAAAGTTAAGGGAAGGAACTTCAAAACTCCTAACACTTTTATTAGGCTTGGATCCTAGTTCTCTAATATGTTAATTATATGAATTGGTTATCATTGCCAAAAGTATATTTTCATGATTACCAAAAACGCATTCCTTTGACTGACTGGATCAATGATGTCTTTGTACTGTAGCAACTGTACCTGGAACTTTTAATCATTATCCATAAATTAATTGATCCATAACTACATGAATGGTGTACTTTGATGTTGAACCACAAATGACTAATTAATAATATATTCACCAAGAACCACTAAACTTTGGGAAGGAGTCTTAGAGGACACATATAAATGGAGAATTCTATTGGCTGTTGATGACCATCGAGAGTGAGCGATTTTCCTGGATTCATTTTTGTTAAGTCTTGGGGAAATATGACACTTGACACCGGTTGACAAGCGACATAATTTCGAATAAGTATTTCTGATCCTTACTTAAATTCACAAAATTAACTTGTGGCAACTGCGATTCAATTGTTTTACAATTTATAAATTCCATTTCTTCGCATTTTACAATTTGCTTTCTTATTGCTCCAGAAAATCCTTTAGGACCCGTCGTGTGCTCATCGCGCTATTGAAATAAGTGCCTTGAGGGAAGCTCATTACCGTCTAGCAAGCAAATTATCCATTGTAAAGGCCTTTTTAGTCTAGTTACCAATATTTTAATAACTCCAGATTTACGTCCCGTATTGACGGCGGTTCCGTCGCGCCCAATAACTTTCAAATTTGAAGTACTATTATTATTATTATACTTCAATACAAATGTTGTTGACTATTGTATTAGCAGAAGAAGATATTACTGATACATGACTGATATATTTTCATCCTAGCTCTTGCACTAAGACCACATATACTTCCTTAATAATTTTTCGATACATTTTTATTTTCTTTTGCTTGAGGTACCATGGTGTTGTCTTTTCTACCATTAAAATATAGGCCTTCCAAAATGAACTCATATTGCCGTTCTTGCTGTTTCAATTTCTTTCTGTTCTTCTCTCTGTCTTCAGAATACCCATGTCTTGTAAGGTAGAATTTGCAATAATAGCTGCTACTCTGTCCGATACTCTGTTCTGTCAACTGCCAAGGCAAGGGCAGGTAAATAAAAAATTTTGGTTCTATTTTGTTTCCATTGACGATGCATCATGCATCTCGTTAGGAAAGTGAACGGAAATGAATGGGAAAAATAACGACGAGTACAACAAGTATGCAACCCACGTCACACAAAATTACAGGTTTCTATGTCGCTTCACGCGGCCCGACTGGATGATGTTTTTGAAAATAGGTTGGTGTGGAAAATTGATTTGTTCGTTAAGTAGAATGACATGTTTATAAGATTTAAATTTTTCGATTTCGTATTGCTCAAGTAAATAGCACAAAGGGAGTTTATACCCTTTTTTTCGTGTTTGTAAAAGTTTGATGTTTTAAAAATTTAAATTGTGACCTATTTCTAATTTGTGTTTAAATAAATTTGAAGAATTACTAGTTTTAGTTCGTTCATTCTTTGTGAAATTATCATTCCACTCTGCCCTATGTAAGACGAGATTTTGACGGGATTTTGAAGTTGGATAGTAAATTATAAACTAGTTTTATTATAAGTGAATGGTTTGTATATTACGCCTTTAACATTTTAAATTAAATTTAGGTAGGATTGTGTTAGGTTTGTATATTCTGCCTTTAACTTTTGAACTAAGGTAGATTGGGGTTGTAAACTCAGCCAAAACATACTGGTTTTCTGTTAAAAATACAAAATCCAAAAATAAAACAGTATCATGAAATATTTAAATTTTAAAGCGATGCAAATAGGTCGTATTTCCGATGGAGGTGGGTAATCCCTTTTGGCTGCTACCTAATTGTAATCTCTATCTTAACTACTCTTACCATATTTTTCTCGTAATCATACATAAACTAAAATAACCACATGTCCATTCAAAGTCTTGCCAAGAGTCTTGCCATCAGTTGCAAAACATTGGAGCTCTGCTTTTGAAGGCTCGTAACTCTAAAAATGTACCAATGCAATGAATTTAACTCATCTTCTATTTTAATTGTATTGTTGTTCTTTGCAACGTTATTTTTTACGTATTCTCGGTATAAATATCTGTAGTCATTCCAACTTTTACGCAATTGAATTTTTCCGAGAATACGTAAAAAATAACGTTGCAAAGAACAACAACAATACAATTGAAATAGAAGATGTGTTAAATTTATGCAATAAAGCAATGAACACTGTTTCGAAAGTAACAATTTTAGAACCATACTTAATCATCTGACATGAAGATGATGATGATGAATTATTGGACTAGAACTACAGCTGTACAGAAAGTGAAGTCTAATTGTGCAGTCTAATTAATGTCTTTTCTATTTTTTTGTGATCAATTATCAATTTAGATAGTGATGCACCAATTGCCGGCGGTAGTTCCAATGTTGGTGGTTCTTCTGGAATTGCACAAACATTTTAAGTATAGGACAAATACTTGGCGCAATTTAAACATTTTGAAAGAATACCGGACCAGTTGGTAGGGTCCAGAACCCACAGAAACAACTACGCCATCATCATAAACCCTGACATTCGGCAGAAATAATATTGTTAAATAAGATTTAATCATAAAACAAAAAATAATATAATTCCATAAATAAAGAAAAAATCGCCTGTTTTTTTGTTCAATCATAACTATTTCTTCCAAATATACCCGCTTCCGTAGAACCCTTGTTTACAGCCTGTTCTACACAAAAATTTACGAAAATTGAAGTGGCACTTTATCAAAATTTTAAATGTATTAAGTGAAAAAAATCGGAAAGGAGATGTTTATTTTTAAAATCATCAAGAGTTACGAGCCTTCAAAAGCAGGGCTCCAAACTTTTGTAACTGATGGCAAGACTCTTGGCAAGACTTTGGATGGACATGTCGTTAGTTTCATATATGTACGATTACGAGAAAAGTATGGTAAAAGTAGTTAAGATAGAAATTATTAGGTCGCAGCTAAAAGGGATTACCCACCTCCGTCGGAAATACGACCCATATGCATCGCTTTAAAATTTAAATATTTCATGATACTGTTTTATGTTTGCATTTTATATTTTCAACAAAAAACCAGTATTTTTTTGGGTGAGCCTTACAACCACAATCTACCTCAGTAAAAAAGTAACCGGGCAGAATATACAAACCATTCACTTATCATAAAAATACCGTCAAACTTAACAAAATTCTACCTCAATTTAATATTTTCCCAGCTTTTAAGAGATCTACTCAAATTTATAACTTATTATCCAACTTCGAAATCCCCGGCGCCATCATGGATTGTTCTGGTGTCTACTCAGTCAGCTGCTCGAATTCTCCTTCGTCTTACATAGGGCAGACTGGAATGAAAATTTCAGAAAGAATCAACGAACATAAAACTAGAAATTCTTCAAATTTATTAAACACAAATTAGAAACAGGTCACTATTTAAATTATGAAAACATCAAACTTTTACAAAGATGTAAAAAAGGGTATAAACTCGATTTACTTGAGCAACACGAAATCGAGAAATTTAAATCTAATAAACATGTCAATCTACTTACCGATCAAATCAATTTTCCACACCAAGCCCCTTTTCAAACACTTCCTTCAGTCTCGCCCGCGGAAGCGAGATGTGGCTTGCATACTTGTTGTACTCGTCGTTATTTTTCCCATTCATTTCCGGTCACTTTCCCAACGAGATGCATGCTGCAGCGTCAATGCTGTTTATTTATCTACTTCATAAATCGACCGTAAGTTTTTGTTGTATTATTGTAACTCTTCTTCTGCGTTTTAGATTTAGGCTGATGATGATCACTTAGCTGAACGAAACCGGTATTGAAATAAAACATAATCAAAGGATCAAAGAGGTTCTATTTCCAACAGATACAATACTCACTATTGAAAATTATGTAATTGAACAATAAAAATCTGATGTGGCCAGGCACATGACTTTATCATACAATATATAAAATTAATAGTTTAGCTGCATGAGAATCTATTCTATAGAGATAAACCGTAGGTATTGTCAAAGCATCAGCATTTGACAGTACCTACACTACGTCATTAGAATAATAGTTATTTATGTCACAAATGCCGAAAGTACGGAAAAGCGCGACGAGCGGTGATACGGCGCGTCACCGAAGGCGGAGTGTCGCCGTCGCATGTGAGCGAGTCGCGCTATCTAGTTTTTGGCAGTAGTGACATCAACGTTTATTGTGTTGCTTTTTAAGAAATACGTATTTAAAAAAAATAAATGATTTCTGTATAGTAAATGCTAGGTTGGTACCACTTTGACGAAAGGTGCGTTCCGATTGGTAGGTAATGGTAGCTAATGGCGGTGGTAGAATACGAAATTATAGTATTTCTTACATATCGTGATAATGACGCATATTAGTTTGCATGTACATAAACATGAGTCACTAGCAATTTTCTATTGGAAATACTATAACGGCGTCTGCTACCACTGCCATAATCACTTATGAAAACGCACCTTAAAAAGGTAATTCAAATTCTGACAGATTTATTTTAGTTCATGACACATCCCTACCAACATACTAAAATAAAACTACATCATCGCTATACTTTATTTATAATTTTCTCAATGTATCATTTTTAGAATTAGATATAAAGACGGGTTGATATTTCTTATCAACAAACAATCAAATTGGTGATCTTATTTTATTTGAAATTTGTATTTTGTAATTTTGCGCACTACAGCGGCACGTTCCATAGTGGTTCTCCAACCTCTGATGAGATTAGCTGTTTTCGAATGTGACAACACAAAAAAATATTTGTCAAAATCCTGGCTACTATGGTAATTTCATATCAATGCAGATGCGACCGATCTCGATCAAATAGAATTTGCTCTTGAAGGTAAACTATTAATTTTACCAAAAAATGTTATAGGCATAAATTATTCAAAATTTCCTCTACTTTAATTTATTACTTAACAATTTTGTCGAAATTACAGAAATGGCGGCTCATTTCCAAAATCCTTGAAAAAGGCTTAGAATAAACTAAAAAGCTAAACTATTAATTTTACCAAAAAATGTCATAGGCATAAATTATTCAAAACTTCCTCTGCTTTAATTTATTATTTAACTATTTTGACGAAATTACAGAAATGGCGGTTGATTTCTAAAATCCTTGAAAAAGGCTTGGAGTAAACACCCAGTTCCTTTGGACCCTTTTGAACCAAAAGCTTTTCAGCTCTAAGTTTGGTCATAAAACTTCTAAATATAAACTTTCGTCCCGATACCTTTAGTAGTTTCTCCGGAATCGTCGTCACAAAAATCGTTTACACACGCACACACACACACACACACACACACACACACACACACACACACACACACACACACACACACACACACACACACACACACACACACACACACACACACACACACACACACACACACACACACACACACACACACACACACACACACACACACACACACACACACACACACACACACACACACACACACACACACACACACACACACACACACACACACACACACACACACACACACACACACACACACACACACACACACACACACACACACACACACACACACACACACACACACACACACACACACACACACACACACACACACACACACACACACACACACACACACACACACACACACACACACACACACACACACACACACAGACATTTTTTTGTACCTTGGTCAAAAATGTTCAGGGGACCCAAAAAGACCTATTTCCGCTAAAATCTCATTTTTTTTCAGCATGATTACAATACTTTATCTTACTGCGTATGATAAAGTAAAAAGTATAATAATTTTGTTTTATATTAAAGATAATTTTTCCTGTTAAGAAACAGGAAAAAAAACTCTAAAATTAGGTCAATAAATATAACGCCAAAATCAATTGAGGATTGTCGCATACCGGTGGTTCCAGGTCCTGTAAGGATAAGGGTTGGCGGAAACGACGGGGGAGCGGATTAGTTTTGGAAATTAATTAAAATTCATTTGACGTTTTCGCAGGCAGGAAATTGTGTGTTATCTTGCGGTTGGAATTTATGTCGGCTGAGATGACTTTTTGCGGTTGGAGTGCCGAGGTCGCTCAGCAGCGGGAAATCGACGTCCTCAACGGCGTCGAACTTTAGGGCAGCCCAGGAACAGTTCTCGTTGTCGGACATTCCATTAGCCTAGATCGAGTAAAGTTAAAATTAGAAAAATATTTAGAAAAAAGTCGATCTTATTTAAGGTTGGCCTCACTTTAAACGTTTTGTAATTGTCTGTTTACTGTATCTTTGTGATGTAATAATTTGCATTATTTTATTTAGTAGGTGAGGCAGGTATTAATTGCTATTATTCTGTTTATGGCACCAACGTTATCGCGCGTTGGTCTGCGAAAGACATTCTTATCGCATAGTCTTGACAGTCGATTAAGCGGATGTAATCTGTATTTAGTTTAAGGACATACATTATTCTACACGAGGTCCCTGTGAAACTTCTTAATAGTGTTAATTCCCATGCATTTAAGGGTTTTCTTTGGTAATAGATTTATGATTTTTGTCATAAACTGTATAATATACTGCTGAGCGAGATATTTATGCTTTTAGGGCAACTGGCTTGCCATCTACACATTTCATTTAACTTGTCGCGTGGTCCTTTTTCTCCGAATATGAAGTCAAGGAGGGGGAAGTTTTCATAAATAGGTGAGGCGTAGATTCGTTGGCATGCAAAAGAGATATAGAGTGGTTTACGATGTAAAACAAATCAGTTGCAAGCATTCCGCTTGCTTAATATTAAAATGTTTTTTTTTAGTGTGTGCGTTTGTAAATGGTAAGCCGATCATTAGTTCCTTACTTTGTGTTTACTTTTAATTTAATTTTGCTAAAAAAGGCCGCCAATGCACTGAATTTCCTAGTTAATGTCACCTGATTTCTCGCTATACCGGGTGATTCAATTTCGAGCCTCACCATGGGGATCTCGCTTATTAGTGGAAACATAGGCTCTATGTTTAAATTTGGCAAAGTTTCGTATTTTTCTGCTAATCAATTATCAGAAATTTAAGCTATCATTTTTCATTATGAAGATATCCACAAAAAACTGAAATGTTAAGATATCGTTTTTAATTTTTCATTCAAAACCAAATGTATCTAGACATTTGAAACAAAAGCATTCTCTCAAAATCATTCTCAGGTACTTTAACAAGGAATGCAGTGTCGTTTTTTAATTTGAAATAACGTAAAAGATGGCGGCGTGACCATGGCCAACTTTTGTTTTTCTTATCGGCGCCATGTTGAATTTTGGCATTTTCCGATAGTCGTATTTTTTCTCAATTCCGCAATGTATAACATGTTACCATTCTTTTTAAAATAATGGTGTAATAATCAAAAAACCTTCAGGTACCCAACTGGATCTTGGTTACAGACCGCCGGAGTCGTTGCCAAGCAACGCCAACAAAATGCAATTGGATCAAGCGGCGACCTCAGCGACCTCAACTGCAGCTTGGTTACAGACCGCCGGCGCCGGATTGACCAAGAGTGATTAAAAACATTCAGATTGTAAAAGAAGCAAGTTTATACAACATGAAGATTATTTTTTAAGTAAATGTTCAAATTGGCCGTTATTTTCTTGAAGGAATAAAAGCGTGTCCGCTTTTCTACATGTTGTTATGCTTTTCTAACTGTTCTTCCCGCAATAGCATTGACCGCATTTGTTATTCGATCCCGCAGATCGTCGATATTTCTGCGAGTATCGTGATAAACATCTTCGTTCACAGTTCACCAAAGAAAATAGTCCAGAGGACTCAGGGGATCCACCACTCCACCATCGCAAACTTTGACTTGTGTGGGGTTTGTACGGTTTCAATTTCTTTGTTCGTAATGGTCTGCACGTGTGTGCGGTAATTCCAAATTAAAGGCTACTTCCCGCTTAGAAATCCGAGGATCGTCATGTATTTAAAAACCAGTAGTTGAAGCATTGCAAATTATGGTAATTTAACGTTTACCATATCTAAAATACCTCTTCGATCAGTTTCAAGTTTTTCATGAGGATTATAAGAATTGCAGGGTACCAGTTGGGTACCTGAAGGTTTTTTGATTATTACACCATTATTTTAAAAAAAGAATGGTAACATATTATACATTGCGGAAATGAGAAAAAATACGACTATCGGAAAATGCCAAAATTCAACATGGCGCCCATAAGAAAAGCAAAAGTTGGTTATGGTTACGCCGCCATATTTGATGTTATTTCAAATTAAAAAATGACACTGCATTTCTTGTTAAAAAGTACCTGTATTTGTTTCAAATGTCTAGCTACACTTAGGTTTGAATAAAAAATTAAAAACGATATCTTAACATTTCAGTTTGTTGTGGATATCTTCAAAATGAAAAATGATAGCTTAAGTTTCTTTTCAGATAATTGATTAGCACAAAAATACGAAACTTTGCCAAATAGGCTCTATCTCCACTAATAAGCGAGATCCCTATAGTGAGGCTTGAAATTGAATCGCCCGGTATAGGCTAAAAGGAGAAGGTTCAAAGTTTGATTTCTTCCTACTTAGAAGCATTTAACACATCAAATTCTTTCTTTGAAGAATGGCTTCAGGAATGGAAAAAACGCGTTTTTCTAACAAAACTAGCTCTAATTCGCGATTTCAGTTTTCATATTGGTTTTCATGTTGGTACGAAAAGTACTTTGTTGTTTGTTGTGTCTTTAGTTGTAGTTGGTCTGGCTTACCTTCGGCCGATTTTCATAAAATTAATCCTGAACATTTACCTTTGACTGGGTATCCCTGATAATAAGGTAAGGCTGCGGTTTTTAATGCCAGTTTAAATCACGAACCGAGATTACATATACATACAATGTGCAAG
Source organism: Melinopterus prodromus (assembly GCA_964023965.1). Lineage (NCBI taxonomy): Eukaryota > Metazoa > Arthropoda > Insecta > Coleoptera > Scarabaeidae > Melinopterus > Melinopterus prodromus. Next base: position 23,217,754 of record OZ030393.1, read on the forward strand.
CTATACTTGGCTATAATTAACTTTCTAATATACGATAGCGTTCTTAAATACTCTGGTTGCACCAGTTCCTAACAGCATGAACGGTGGCTTAATCGTAAGTACTTACTCTGAAACTTTGCTAGAGTAAGCTGAACCTATATTTAAATGAAATACTACTCTGAAGCAAGGGGCGTCCAAAACCAAGGGCAAGTTTAATAATTGATATGCAGAAGAACAAAACAACTACTTTAGAATCACACATTAAATAAAAATATGCCTAACACATACGGTACATAAATATATGAACCTTTATTCCAATCATCCCAATTAAGCTAGTAGAGAAACAAACAGACATTTACGGCTTGGACCGAGTTTACCGAAGTACACATATTTCTATCGAGGTTTAAACCTCTAATTAAGGTCAATTGGTCTAGAACAGCATAATCGGAACTCCGACCAACGGACCAATATTACAACAAAATCCTTGATACATGAACTTGGTTCGTCATTCAAAATGTATTTGAAAAGCCAGGGCTGGTTCATAAGTGTGTTTGTCTACCAAGCTTTTGGGAGTTTACGTTCAAAGTAATTTAAAGTGGGACACCCATATCAGTTTTACAATTAAGAAATTAAATCGTGCATACTACTCCATGTTTAAACTGAGAGATGTTGTACCGCTAGAGGCCACAAGAACATATTACTTTTCTAGTGTGGAGTCCGTGTTGTCCTACGGGATTATTATGTGGGGTTCATCACCAGAGGTCGCTACTCTGTTTCGTCTCGAGATTTTTGAGATGCATGCTGCATTTGGACTACTTGGAGTCATGTAGAGATCATTTCAGGAAACAAAGAATCTTGATCCTCCCTTGGTTATACATATATCGCCTGTTATGCTATTATATAAGCAATATGAGTAAATTCGCGACAAACGGTGATATATCGACATCTGTGCAGACTCGGGGGACTTCTCGGCTTGCGATTCCTCGCCACTCGTCGACTGCGTTTGAGGGAGGACCGAGATATATGGTGATTAAGTCATTTAATGCCCTGCCACTCAGCATATCAACTGCATCAAAGATCGGGTTTAAGAGAGAGGTTAAAAGTTATCTAATTGCCCATTCTTTTTACTCTGTAGAAGAATTTTTATCCGCGACACATCTTCACCGTAGGTGTTGATGTGTAATGCTTTGATGCTTTGTATGTTTTTCGAAATTGTACGAATATATATATTGAATATATATATATATATATATATATATATATATATATATATATATATATATATATATATATATATATACAGGGTGTCCCATAAAGATTGCGACAAACTGAAAGGCGTTGTAAGGGACACCTAACCAAGCATTTTTTGTCAATAAACACGTGTCCGGAAAACAACCGTTTAGGCACTACGCTAAATCAAACGAAAATAGACAGCATCATTTATGTTTTTATTTATCACAAAAACTGTTCATTAGTTGTCACTGTTGGTCCATACATTCGTTGAGACGGTGATTTAGGAATGTTCGATTCGAACCATATGGTCCATATGGCGCGTGTGTAATTGTTCTTAGCAACAAGCAAACTTGTTATAGATACGTAGCATTCGCTTCAGAAAGATGACGAGAGTAGACCAGAAATGTAGCGCGCGCACGCGCGATCGAATTGCACCGATAGAACATGTGACTCAACTGTCATTTCAGTTGACATTTAGTGCTAAAATGGAACAATTTTCATTTGCCGAACTCGCAGACATGCATGTTATTTATGGAGAAGCTCGATATAATGGAAGAAGAGCTGCGCGCTTGTATCGACAAAGCTTTCGACAACGTCGCCAACCTCATCATAGCATGTTTGCTAGGCTTCATTCTCGCTTGAAAGAAAATGGTAGCTTAAAACGGCATGGGGGTAGCGGTCGTCCATATTCTGCATGCACTGTTGAGTTTGAAGAAGAAGTGCTCTATCGGTTAGATAATGATCCACGCACTAGTGTTCGCGCCATTGCACACAATACAAGAGCTGCTAGGTAAACCGTTTGGCGTGTCGTCCATGAGCAATTGCTTTATCTATATCATTTCCAAAAAGTGCAAGCTATGGGTCCCGCAGACTATCCTGCGCGAGTACGTTTCTCGCGCTGGTGGTTGCAGCAGCATTTGATTGAACCTGATTTTGGCCGGTCGGTTCTATTTACTGATGAAGCATGTTTCACGAGGGACGGCTATTACAATAGCCGGAATTGTCATATTTGGGACGTTGAAAATCCTCATGCTGTAGTGCGCCGGCGTGATCAACATCAATTCTCAGTAAATATTTGGGCCGGCATTCTAGAAGACAATGTTATTGGTCCATATCTACTTCCACCACGTTTGAATGGTTTCATTTATCGACACTTCTTAGAACATGTTCTACCAGAGCTCTTGGAGGATGTTCCGCTTAACATACGACAAGGTATGTGGCTTCAGCATGATGGGTGTCCTGCTCACTTTTCTGTGAATGTGCGTCAGTACTTAAATGAGCAGTTTCCCAACCGATGGATTGGTCGGGGCGGTACTGTTCAATGGCCCGCGCGGTCCCCGGATCTAAATACACTCGACATTTTTTTTGCGACACGTAAAAAGTCTGGTCTACGATACACCCATCCATTCGGAAGAAGAACTGCTGGCAAGAGTGATGGCCGCTTGCACCACTGTCCAAGACACTCCTGGTATATTCCATGGGGTACGAACATCTCTAAATAACCCTGCAAACTTATGTGTACAACATCACGGACAACACATTGAACAATACATGCAATAAATAAAATCGTAATAACAGAAATTTTGATTTAGCCTAGTGCCTAAACGGTTGTCTTCCGGACATGGGTTTATTGACAAAAAATGCTTGTTTAGGTGTCCCCTGCAACCCCTTTAAGTTTGTCGCAATGTTTATGGGACACCCTGTATATATATGTATATATATATATATATATATATATATATATATATATATATATATATATATATATATATATATATATATATATATATATATATATATATATATATATATAATAGTATTCACAGTCGCTTTTAATGTAAAATTGATTGGTTAAGGGGAATTCAACTGGATTTGTAATTAAAACTCTTTCTACTTCTGTCGAGCTTTCGGTGTATTTTATTTCATCACCTTCCTCAGGACTCTACAAATCAAGCTGGCAGCTGCAAAAAATCAACGGGTGTTCCTACATGAATGCAAAAGGAAGGGGTTGAACCCAAACCACATAGCACAAAACACAAGACACCTTTTCCAATACTACGACAGGGACCAACACAGACTAATGAAGAACATTGGAGAATTTAATAAAAAGGTAAACAGTAGAATTTTGAGGTTTGAAATAGAGTACACCATAGTAAAGATACAAAACATAGAAAAAAAGCAGCAAAGTATAGTAGATAGTTTGAACCATGTAGGCCGAGAGATAACACATGAGTTTATATCAAGACAAAAACGTTTATTCAATAAACACTTTCAGATAGTGAAGGAGAGAAACCTGAAAAAGATAGAGGCACTGGAGAGACAGCAGGGAAGAGGAATAACTACACAGGAGAAGTGGATAGTGAACAGGACAAACGAAACAGTACCGGAAGTGGTAAAAAACACACTGGCCTTGGGACCTAAATTTGCACTACCTTTGACGAAGAGAGAGATACCAGTGAGAAGACTGTTAGCTGACGTGGAACAAATCATAAACAAAGTGGAGGGAGATAAGAAGGACCTATATAGAGCAAAGGTAACTAATATCATTACCAATCATTTAACACACCAACATTCAGAAACAACAACATTGAATACAAATTTTCTGCAGACGAAACAATACCTGAAACAACATTCAAACATACTTTGTTTACAGAGTGACAAGGGATCAACGACGGTACTGATGTATAAGGAAGAATATGACGACAAAATGGAACTGATATTGAGCGACAGAAGAATATTCCAAAAAGTGAAGACAGATCCAACACAGGCAACACAAACTAAGGCGAACAAATTAATCGCAGAATTGGAGAGAAAAGGAGTTATAACGACAGAGGAAGGAAAAAAATACAAAGTATACAACTCTGTATGTCCTAAAATCTATGGTAACCCGAAAATACACAAAGAAAACACACCATTGAGACCAATTATTGCAGGTATACAAAGTCCAACCAAGGAGATAGCGAGGCTTGTTACACGGATCCTAGATAATGCATACAACACTGACAATACTTATTACACAAGAGATACTTACCAGTTCTGCGAAGAAATGAAAAACAAATCTATACCAGAAGGATATGTTGTAGTGTCACTGGATGTGGTAAATTTGTTTGGTAATATCACGAAGGAACTAGTGATTGAAGTCATAAGAGAAAAATGGGAAACCATACGACCTTTCACAACTAACATGACCGAGGAACTCTTGATAAGGTTAATCACATTTATTCTAGACAACAACTTCTTTTCTTACAATAACACCTATTACAGGCAAACTTTTGGATGCGCCATGGGCTCAAAAGTTAGCCCCATATTATCACAATACATCATGGACTCGCTGCTGGACAAAAGTCTACCAAAACTGTCATTTCAAGTACCTTTTTTAAAAAAATTCGTAGATGACATAATAACAGCTGTACCAAATGATGGAGTTGAACAGATAAGAAACATATTCAGTGAATATAACCAACACCTACAGTTCACAACGGAGACAGAAAACCTTGATCGAGCAGTTCCATTCCTAGATACAAAAGTCATAAGAGGTAACCAGCAACAAATTAAATTAAATTGGTACCAGAAAGCTACTGCATCGGGAAGATATATCAATTATTTTTCCAGACAATCCATGAGCACAAAGATCAACTTCATAATACAAATGAAGAAAAGAATAACGGCAATTAGTGACAATGATTTCTTGGTAGATAACATAAAGAGGTTGGAAAGCATATTGTTAAAGAACTCGTACCCTAAAACTCTAATCAGACATTTATTATTTGGAGCAGGGAATACACAATTGGAACCTGATAGGCAACCAAACACACAACAAGAACTTCTACAGAATGGAGAGATGGAGAAATTTGGGGTGATGGTCGATGTACCAGATGTAACAGACAAAATATTGCGAATATTCAAGCAGGAAAACATAAAAATCGTCAAAAAACAGACTAAAACAGTAGGTAAACTATATTCTCAATTAAAAGATAAAACCCCACCACTATTGCAGGCTAATGTAGTTTATAAGCTGGAATGTTTGGATTGCTCTCGACATTACATTGGGCAAACTTCTCAGACTTTAAAAAGTAGAGTGTCGGGACACAAAAGCGATTCTAGACTCAACCCAGAGAGATGTATGCTGGCGTCACATGTTCATCAAAATGGGCACCAAATTAACTACGCAGAGGTAAAGATTCTTGATGTTGAGCAGAATTATGTAAAACGTACGTTTTTAGAAATGTTCCACATCTTAACCACACATGACCCCATCAACAAAAAATCTGACATCAAGGACCTCAGTTCAATATACACATATATCATTGAAATGTCAAATAGAGGTGAGACTAATATTAACGATACGCTATATGAAAATGCCATCACATTTTAAATTCAAAAAATTACAGCGGCGACACGGTCGGTAACGCAGAACTCTACGTACCCAACTGAGGTGTAGTCGGCCATTACGTGTACATCATGGTTTGAACGCATTTCAGACGACGCACATAACCTAACTTATGCAGAGCGAAGAAATTGCCAATTGGGAGACGATTAATTGATATATATCGGAAAAAAAGGTTCAATAACTGTGTGTGAATGTTTGCTAGACATCATATTGTGGAAGGGAATGAAGAGAGTGGTCAAATAAACCAACTTGTGATGCGCTGTACTCCAAGCTTAGAAATAAACTCAATTACGACGTAAGTCATACGATAGAGTGAATAAAATATATATATAAGATTTGTTTTAAAATGTTTTATTGTAATGTCTTATTTTTCGTACATTTGTAGAGTCCTGAGGAAGGTGATGAAATAAAATACACCGAAAGCTCGACAGAAGTAGAAAGAGTTTTAATTACAAATCCAGTTGAATTCCCCTTAACCAATCAATTTTATATATATATATATATATATATATATATATATATATATATATATATATATATATATATATATATATATATATATACATATATATATACATTCAAGGGAAAATGGTTATTACGTAAACTCGTCAGTAATATTGAATCAAACTAAAGAAGCGAATGATAATTAACCCAGGTGAGGATAATTTTTGGAAAAAACACCTCCGCCTGGATTTGAACCAGGAACCCTCCAATTGCCGGTTGAAAGCTCTCCCAGTTGAGCTACAGAGGCGATGGAAATTTATAGGTTTTATTTGTCACTTCAGGACCTGCAATCCGAGTTTTCGAATTAAACAAACCCGTCGTGACACCTATTGGGGCTAGATGGAAGTTTGGTAACTAGGAATCGCTAATGTTTATTGCTAAACAGCTCATATAGATGAATAAATTCAATATATATATATATATATATATATATACATATATATATATATTAAGGGTGGTTCTCTAATGGGAATTCGACGGGAGACTTAATAATACTACCACTCTTTAATCATTAAGCCAAGCTTTCGGCGTATTTATTTTACCGCCTTCTTCAGGGCACTATTAAAAATTACAACAAACAATTACTATACGACTATAACATTTTAAATATTTCACTTACATGGTATGTGAGGTTAAATTATAAAATATACATCCAATCTTCACAACTAGCATTCCTTCATATGCATTTCTCGACTAAATTGTTAAAGCTTTCTTTGAATAGCACTCTTCTTTCAATTTTATTGTGCTAAACTGCTGCTGAAGGCGATGGATCGAAAACTGCAGGTAGACGAACCAGCCATACCACCATCTTGTGGCATGTGTACTGAACTTTTTTGTTTTAAATACTTATTGCCAACATCCTGACACCTCTAGCCCCATCCACACAGAACCAGATTTAAATTTTAAAATGTGATTGCATTCTCAAACAAACTATTATTATTTTTACTATTATCTATATTGTATTCTAAAAGGTAGGTGTAAATATTACTCAAATTTTGTATATCTGATCTTCTGTTAATGGAGTCGTTAGTTTTATGTATATGGTACATCTCTAAAAATGATCTTTTGAGGTAATTAGTTTCCATGCTTAATATTTTGACTTCATTATAATTTATTCTATGATCATGTTCATTTATATGTATTGCCAAAGAACAACGCTGCAAATTATTTTTACAATGTTCATTGCTCAATTCATTGCACAAATTTTAGACAACGCATATAACACGGATAATTCATATTACACAGGTGACACATTTAGATTTGCAGAATTCATGAAAAATAAAAAGATACCATTGAATTATAGAGTCGTGTCTTTTGACGTAGTAAATTTATTTGGAAATATCTCAAAGGAATTAACAATGAAAATTATTCATCAAAATTGGAACAACATCAGGGAATACGCAAATAACATGACGGAGGCACATTTTCTGGATTTGATAACTTTTGTACTGGATAACAATTACTTTTCCTACAGAGATGGTCATTATCTACAAATTTTTGGCTGTGCCATGGGGTCAAAGCTGAGTCCAATATTGTCACAATATATTATGGATGCTTTGCTAGACGAATGTTTGCCAGAACTCTCCTTTGAAGTACCCTTTGTGAAAAAATTTGTCGATGACCTGATTACGGCTGTGCCTGAAAGTGGTATTGATGAAATGCTGGAAACGTTTAACAGATTTGACAAAAACTTAAAGTTTACTATCGAAAGGGAGGATAACAACAACGGAGTACCATTTCTTGATACAAAAGTAATCAGAGATGCTGACGGAAATTTAAAATTAGACTGGTATCAAAAACCCACGTCATCCAACAGGTATATTAATTACCTTTCGCAACACGGAGTGGGAGTGAAGGTAAACTTTGTCAGGCAAATGAAAAAACGTATAACAGTTATCAGTCATGAACAATATTTATTAAAAAATTTAAAAAGTTTGGAGGCAGTTTTGATAGAGAATTCTTACCCAAGAGCACTAGTAACTAATTTACTGTATAGAACTTCAAATCGTGAAAATAACGTAGTAGTAGTAGATAATGATTTAAACAGGGCTCAGAATGTCAACATTTCAGAAAGCGGGAAGTATGGTTCAATGGTTGATGTGACTGACTTAACAAATAAAATTATAAGAATCTTCAAGCAGGAAAACATAATGATTGCTAAAAAAAGTATAAAAACAATCAACACAATTTTCAGTAAATTAAAAGACAAAACACCTCCTTTGTTACAATCAAATGTCGTTTATCGTCTGCAATGTTCTGACTGTCAAATGTATTATGTGGGACAAACATCTCAACTTGTTAAAAGTAGGATAGCTGGACATAAGAGCGATAGTAAAAATAATTTGCAGCGTTGTTCTTTGGCAATACATATAAATGAACATGATCATAGAATAAATTATAATGAAGTCAAAATATTAAGCATGGAAACTAATTACCTCAAAAGATCATTTTTAGAGATGTACCATATACATAAAACTAACGACTCCATTAACAGAAGATCAGATATACAAAATTTGAGTAATATTTACACCTACCTTTTAGAATACAATATAGATAATAGTAAAAATAATAATAGTTTGTTTGAGAATGCAATCACATTTTAAAATTTAAATCTGGTTCTGTGTGGATGGGGCTAGAGGTGTCAGGATGTTGGCAATAAGTATTTAAAACAAAAAAGTTCAGTACACATGCCACAAGATGGTGGTATGGCTGGTTCGTCTACCTGCAGTTTTCGATCCATCGCCTTCAGCAGCAGTTTAGCACAATAAAATTGAAAGAAGAGTGCTATTCAAAGAAAGCTTTAACAATTTAGTCGAGAAATGCATATGAAGGAATGCTAGTTGTGAAGATTGGATGTATATTTTATAATTTAACCTCACATACCATGTAAGTGAAATATTTAAAATGTTATAGTCGTATAGTAATTGTTTGTTGTAATTTTTAATAGTGCCCTGAAGAAGGCGGTAAAATAAATACGCCGAAAGCTTGGCTTAATGATTAAAGAGTGGTAGTATTATTAAGTCTCCCGTCGAATTCCCATTAGAGAACCACCCTTAATTAATAACGGACGACAGTGACTCCTTGTATATATATATATATATATATATATATATATATATATATATATATATATATATATATATATATATATATATATATATATATATATATATATATATATATATATATATATATATATTATATATGTATTTATATACCATGTATGTAACATGAATTTTTGACAATTGTCCATGTCTTCCAAGATCGATCGGCAAATAAAGATTTATTATTATTATTATTATTATTATTATAAGGATGTGGACAATGTCCTGCTTAATATGCCCACTGGACAAATGAAGCAGGCAGACGTTCACTCGCGGAAAACGTAATTTTTACATCCTACTTGTTTTGTTTCGACGTAATTCAGAAACTACCCACTCAACTTTGATCAGACGTCCACCCAGTAATTCTTTGTATTTTAGGTAATATACAAGAAGAAGCAGACCAAAATTTATTGGATAGTTTTTCAGTTATAGCGCCGCAAAGAAATGGCAGAACGTATACATCATATTTTCCACGAGCATATACACTAGGGTGTATCGAAGAAACATTACGATACTATACGTAATACTGTAACGCACCTCGTTCTCTGGTGCAATGTTGAAGCGCTACACAATAAATATATCAATATTTAACCCTATAATAGGTAGCTCGTAGGTCCTAGGTTCGTCAGAATAAAATACGATGATTTAATAAAGTAATAAATGTATTCCTCACGATTAATCATTTACATAAATCAGGAAAATGCTATTTACTAGAAATGACGGGTTACGGTTATATTTTACTTCGGCGGCTGGACTCGGTTATTATTTAAACTAATATTATTACAGGAGACAGGCTAACGGGACGGGGAAATATTTCCGATTCGGTGACGTCGGAAATCGATAGTACTAAATCAACATTTATCTGGAAAATATAACATATCTGGAAACAATCATATATCTGGAAAACTACCTCGCCAACTACGGCCAGTAGAGGTAAGCAGTTCGACGTGTTATTAACAGCATGCAAAGGGCTATCGAATAATACCTTAAGGTCTCGTATCAGCATTCAAAGGGCCAACAACGAGGTCTCTGAGCTATTTTATCAGCATGCAAGGGGCCAACGAAAATATACTGAACTCCTGAGGGAACTGGCCGGGCTTTCATACCGTTAAAACGACCCCCACTATTCACGAAACTTGTCCGTCTGGGCGGCTCAAAAACACTATCAAACCAGTCTCGGAACCAGTTACGTATCGAACGTTCAGACGAGATCAAAAATATACAAAAACAGGATTCTCCAAAATAAATGCACACAAGTAAAAAGTTAGACAATCATAAAAACTTATTACTAACGAAATAAACATGCATTTCTTTATAACGAACGGAGTTTCGTTACAATACGAGTTACGACTATCATATACTACAAATGAAATTGGCGCAATTGAAAAATGTGTAGGTCTCCCGCACAAGGCCTAAAGTTTATAATTTTCTTTCGATAAAAGATAATATGATTTTTGTTTTTCAAATACAAAAAGTTTAACAATAAGGTATGAAATTACCGTATACAAATAGGTTTTTAACCAACAAGTATATCAAAAAGAGCGATTAATGATCGATACTGTCTAACGCGCGAGCGCAGCGAGCGCGTTAATTGTCGAGATCATTAATCGCCGTTTAATATTCGAATTTGTTACAAAATTTTTCCGTCGATCGTATCCTTCTAGCGTCGTCTACATAGATTTTTCTTTTCCGATGTATTTTTACGTTATATGACAATTTATGTAACTTGACAATGACAGTTCTAGAGGGCGGTATGTTTTGATTGGAAGGTTTTATTTCACATATGTTCGATTGACCTGGCCAATCAAACGACGCCATTATGTCGTGTGATTGGCTATAACAAATCATGCATTAATAGAAATCGTGCATTAATGGAGGTGTTTAATAAACGATTTCCTATTCACTAAACTGACTCATAAATAAACGATCGACGAAAAAATATATTACTCTAATGTAACATTTAGATCGCCTGCAGTTTAGATAAATGTTTATTTGTTGTTAAATATTTTATACTGTGCGGACATGTGGCCGTTGAAAAAGAAAAAACACTTAATATTTGATTAAAAATATGTTTAATATTTTTTTCCACAGGGACAACTTTTTATCAACTAGAAATTTTGAATTTGAAAAAAAAAACATTTTTTTTATACACCCTAAGTGAGGAGGATGAGAGACCATCATGCACAACAACTTGTACAATCCTGTGCTCGAGGACGGAAATCAATGCCCAATTTTCCCATACTTATGTCCTCATGCTGCCTTGTGCAGACATTTTTACACATTATTTTCATTTTTGCATGTATTAATCGCTTGCGCTCCCCGGGTGCAAAAAATATGATAAGCAACACATATTAAAGAATTAATAAGTTTAAGTCTATTCAAAAATCTGATGTGGCCAGGCACATGACTTTATCATACAATATATAAAATTAATAGTTTAGCTGCATGAGAATCTATTTGACTGAGATAAATCGTGTCTGCATTAAAATTAAACTAGTTAGCCAGGATTTGGCAGATATTTTGATAGTCAATAGTATCAATCGAAGGTATTGTCAAAGCATCAGCATTTGACACTACCTACTGTCATCAGAATAATAGTTGTTTATCTCACAAGTGCCGAAAGTACGGAATAGCACAACGAGCGGTGATGCGGCGCGTCACCGATGGCGGAGCGTCGTCGTCGCATGTGAGCGAGTCGCGCTATGTTGTTTTCGGCAGGAGTGACATCAACGTTTTTTGTGTTGCTTTTTGAGACATAGGTATTTAAAAAAAATGTAAAATGGTTATATTTCGGTATAGAAAATGTTAGGTTGATACCACTTCTACGAAATGTCAAGTTTAAAAAGCTAATTCAAATTCTGACAGATATATATTCGTTCATGACACTGTAGATGACGTTCCATAGCGGTTCTCCGAGTGTGACAGCGTGGTGACAGCCATAGACATTTCTGTGGTGATAGCACAAAAAAAATATTTGTCAAAATCCTGGCTACTATGTAGTTTCCTATCAACGCAGATGCGACCGATCTCGATCAAATAGAATTTGCTCTTGCAGCTAAACTATTAATTTTACCAAAAAATGTCATAGGCATAACTTATTCAAAATTTCCTCTGCTTTAAGTTATTATTTAACTATTTTGACGAAATTACAGAAATGGCGGCTCATCTGCAAAATCCTTGAAAAAGGCTTAGAATAAACTACCAGTTCCTTTGGACCCTTTTGAACCAAAAGCTTTTCAGCTCTAAGTTTGGTCATAAAACTTCTAAATATGAACTTTCGTCCCGATACCTTTAGTAGTTTCTCCGGAATCGTCGTCACAAAAATCGAGTACACACATACGCACACACACACAAACACACACACACACATACACACACACAGACATTTTTTTGTACCTTGGTCAAAAATGTTCAGGGGACCCAAAAAGACCTATTTCCGCTAAAATCTCAATTTTTTTTTTCGGCATGATTACAATACTTTACCATACTACGTATGATAAAGTAAAAATCGGTTGAGATTTTAAGAGGTTAGACAGAATTTATACTTGGCAATGACATTAATTTTCGGCGTTCTAATGAAAAACCTAAATTTGCTCCCCTGACAAATTCCGGGAACCTTCTCATTCTTGGGCAAAATGGCTGCCAAAATAAGCACCCAAATATTTCAAATATATAAAATACAGCAGAGGTAGGGACTATATTGTTGGGATATATTGTTAAAACATCTAAATGAAGTATAAAAATCCAATATTCCACTATTTTTACGAATCATTTATTTTCCTACAAACGCAACGATCGAGTGTATTTTTACCGTTCACCCCATTTGTTTTTTAAGTCAACAAAAATGGAAACGAATGTACTCCCCCAATGATGATGTACAAAATAAACACGCACAGATTTTCAGAATCGTACCGCAAACCTAAAACCACTAATAAAACCGTAACAAAACTCTATTTTTAGGGAGCCACTCTGTCTTTATCCTTCTGTTTTCGCTGGGATCCTCCGCGGTGTTTCCTTAGCTTAGAGCGCGGTACAGATTTAGGGGTGCCTGCTGATCGATCACCTTATTTTTTCCCGGCAGACTCGCATCCCTACCCTGGCGGATTCGTTCCACCTTCCTTTTTCCATCTGCGCCCGGGATAAATTCACTTCCTGGCCTTGTTTTTCCTGCCCACAGTAAATCCGCGTGAGTGGCACGAACAGAGTCCTGCTCCTGAGTGGAACCGGGACGAAGGACGCGCGAGAGAGAAAAAATAGATAAACAGAAAACGCTGTGCGTTAATCTCTCCATAGCGTACGCTTGGTTTATTTATACCTGGAACCTGGGAGTGATCGCCTCAAGTTGTAAGAATAAGTGAGGTTAGGTATCTAGGCATACCACAGGGAATATCGGGTCGAACGATGCAACATAGAATGTTTCTGGGAGAGTTAGAATTAATTAAATTAATATTGGCTACTAACTGAATGCTGTATTAATAGGTTAAATAATTAATGATGGTGATATAGTGGAGAATTTCCTCATAGATTTTGGTAATTTTCGACTATTTTCACTAATTTATAGACGCCTAGATGAATAAATAAAGTTTTTTCTGTGCTTTGGTGATAAAAATTGGCGATCAGTGTTTTTGTGTTCATAATGTCATCCTGATTGAAACATATTAATTTGCCACAACAGGTTGCCATTTAAAATTTCAATGATGACGTTATTTCCGGAAAAACCGGAAGTCATACTAACCTCAACCGTATCCCAATTTTTTTTTGTGTAAATACAATGCAATAAATACAGTAAATACAATACGGTGTGTACCGTCTGTCTCACTGTGACATTGCTTCAAACCGATCGTAGTAAGTAAACTATCCCATTTACACCAATGGAGTTTATGTTTAAATAGCCAAGTCAAATTAGGATTTTCCCAAAAAGTACCCATCGATATCGTGTCCACGGTCAAAGATGACTGTGGACATGTTTTTTTTTAAACACATCTTGATTTTTAGTGATCAACTGACAACGGACGGTTATATTGAAATTTCTAGATACTTTAATTATCTACAAAAAAAAATGTATGCTTAGTTTATCTAGGACATGTCGAAAAGTGCTAACGTTTGACTACATGTTTATTAGATTTTTCCGATAAAATATTATGGTCCTTTAAATCCCCTGTAATTTTTCGGGGCTGGGAACTTGGCAGCCTGGATACAATGTGTGCCCTGTTTCTCTAATATGTAGTTGACGCGTCAACACTGTATTCATTAAGATCGGTTACTTGTGTGAAAAGATGCAAATGACATTTATAGTAGACGATCAAAAAGTGTAGCAAGTTTATTCAAATTTTCAGTCTCGCCAGACCATAGAAAGGAAGATATTTTTTGGTCCAACGATAATCAGGGTTAGATTGGGAGCGACCTAACGCTTAATTTTCTACAATAAAGGTTCTATTCATCTTCATTGTACGAGTAACCGTCAACCACGATATCGATTAGGACTTTTTGCACGTTATTAGTTATTTGTTGTGTATAGAGAAATCCAGGTGAGTTGCTGAGGGGGGATTTGACCCCGAAGATGACCTATTTTATGGCCCAGGCATGGCTGAATAGCAAAGCATCGAAAATATAGTGTAAAGTAAAAATACGTTTTCGTCTACCGCTAATATCAATTGCATTTTCCTCGGATTTTTTTTTTAATTTCCGAGTTGGCGCGTGAAGTTGTTCAGCGAGTTCTCAACGTATATGAATAAAAAAAATACCATTTGAAAGATAATTTAATCAGCTAGTCGGCATACCTATTGGATTTTGCAACAAAAAATTATTTAACCACTTTTTTACAATAATAATAAAAAAAACTTTTTCAAAATTATTTTCTAACGCTCGCTATTTTGTTACACATTTTTTTAATACTTTAAAATTTGGTAAGTGGACGAGATATTGGTATGATAACAACAACAAAATCATGTTGGTATGTTTCAGAAGGATACAGCAGACACAACATCACGCGCCAATTGAGACGAAAAAGAAAAGTCATCAACGTCAATTTTTTTACGACGCCCTTAAGTAAAATTTTGCAATCAAAAAAATAATGGTATTCTCAAAACACTCAAGAATATACAGTAAAAATTTGAAATAAAATATTGCATAGTTGTTTCAGAAAAAAATCCCAAAGTTTTTCAAATATTTTGCTATTTATACGAGGCTCCCGCCTCAAGACGTGCCACAGACGCGGGCCATAATAATGATAATTCCAGCCTGCTGATGCTCCCGTAGTGGCGAAAGCTGTTGGGGGATTATCGTGGATTATTATTATTATTATGATAATTTTTATATTCCCGGTTAGTTCCACCAACTTTTATGCTATTCCTTCCTTTCCTTGATTTCCTTCTTTACTTGTTTTTCTTATTCCTTTTTTACGTGCTTTACTTTATTTTCCTTCTGTTCCTTCTATTCTTTCTGTTCCTTCTGTTCGTACTTTTCCTTTTTGCCATTCTTTTCCTTCCTTCTTTCTCATTTTTTCTTTATTTTTCTATCGTTTCCTCCTTTTCAGTCTTTTTCTTCTCTTTATTGTTTTCTTGTTTTCCTTTTTCTAGTTCTGTTCCTTCTTTTCCATCTTTTCCTCCTTTTCCTTTTTTCATTGTTTTAATTCTATTCCTTTTATTGCATCTTTTTTGTCCTTATTTCCTTCGCTTTCCTCTTGTCTTTGTTGCTATATTTTCCACTTTGCCTACGATTTCTATACAATAACGACGATACTTTATGTTATGATTATGAAGCACTAATATTAGACAAATTTCCCAACCGAATTCAAACCGAAACATTCATTATTTATGCAAATTTGTTCGGTACATAGCAACACCGATCGATACGCATCGTAATCGCCGATTTATTTCCCGTTGCCAACAAATCATAAATTAGGATGTTTACATCGAATAAATCTAGCGGGCGGTGGCAGGCATCGCAAAAGCAAGCAAGCGGGGAGCATCAAGCATCCTCACATACACCACCGCCACCCTGCGGTACTGAATCAGTTGACGATCATCGCACTTAATAAAAACCGGAAGACAGATGCCGGGTAATTCCACTAAGGGAAAGCACGGAGACCAGAGCTTTACATTTTTCACAGCTCCTGCCGTGTGTCCAGGAGGGAAAATACGATATATATTTATCTCTTATGGTGACGTATCTTATCTCCTTAGTCGTCGTTTTGTTTACGCCGCGCCGGTGAGGAGAGACCGTTGCGCCCTCCAGCGACGACCGTCGCCTTAAAGCTGTAATAATGGTGAAATGGTGTATACGTGAGAAATGATCGTCCTGCAAATGCCCCGGAGATAATTCTCGACCACTTCATTTACCCCCATACTACTTTTATCTATTTTGTGGTACTCTATCATATCACGGCGACGTTCACGATGGCCCATAATCCTATATAACTTTATTATCATATTATTTATTTGCTTACAGGAAACGGATGTCTTTCAAGGTATGGTATTGCTGTTTTTGTGCGATCTATTATATTTTTTTCACGAAGTTTTATTCCTTATACTTCAATGATATTGTTGCTTTATGGGGTGTTTACTCCTTTGTAAGTAACCACCGTTTTTTTTAACAATTTTGCCTATTTTATAGTAAATACCCAGAACACTTTTTCAATGACTAAAACTAAACTTTCTGTCATTATGTTTGGTACTAAAAACAGATGAACCTGGTGGGGGGCTAAAGTTGCCAACCGTCAGGTTTTCGAATTTATTGTCCTGTGTCTGGTTGAATGAGCAAACTGGATGTCACATGTCGAGTTTGCATGGGCCTATCCGAGATTTACAAAATGAAAGAAAACATTCTCGATGGTAATCTTTCATAATTACAAACAATTATCCATGTGGTTCTACTGTAAGCGATCTATAACGGGTGTTCCAAATTCCCACATATAAAATAATATTTTAATAAAAATCAAAGAGTATTTTAAATTCGAATTATCAACTTTTTTTTACAGCAGCTGTTGTTGCTCAAATGTTGGTAGTAGTGTTGAGTGATCGACTGTTGTAACAGCAGATCCACTCATCTCCTGATGTCATCTAGGTACTCTTCATCTACTCTTTTAGTATTTTATACTCATAAGTACGTCTAAAGTTATAAAGTATCGACATTTTATTGTAAAAATTAATAAAATGATAAAACTTATGAAGAAAATAACTAATAAACTTCTGAATTTACAGGTAAAAATTCACAGATGTTAGCAATTAGCAAAAAAAAAAAAACAGAACAAACAAGTGACAACTAATTATGGTATCAATTAATGCAAAAGTTGACTGATTGAAATACCTTTGCTATTCGAACGGACATTATCGCCATTAAGGGCGTCTTGTCCATGGGATAACACGCTCTAAATGGCGATAATGGGATATTGATATTAAGCAAACAATTTTAAAATTTCAAACTTTTTAGATAAAAATAATGTCTCGGAATGTAACATTTTGAAGATAATGGTGTATGTGGATGAATGATTGATTCTATATATTATGTTAGCATACAATAATGTTCTGGATAATTCTGGGTATCGCACAGCATTTATAAATCAGATACATACTGCAAAAAATCTGATGTGGCCAGGTACATGACTTTATCATACAATATAAAATTAATAGTTTAGCAGACTTTAGCTGCATGAGATTTGATTGAGATAAATCGTGTCTGCATTAGAATTAAACTAGTTAGCCAGGATTTGACAGACATTTTGATACTATTGACAGTAGGTATTGTCAAAGCATCAGCATTTGACACTACCTACTGTTATTAGAATAATAGTTATTTATGTCACTAGTGCCGAAAGTACGGAATAGCGCGACGAGCGGTGATGCGGCGCGTCACCGAATTCGGAGCGTCGCCGTCGCCGTCGTATGTGAGTCGCGCTATGTAGTTTTCCGCAGGAGTGACATCAACGTTTTTTGTGTTCCTTTTGTAAAATATGTATTTAAAAAAATATTAAGAAATGGTTATATTGCTGTGTACGAAATGTTAGGTCGATACCACTTCTACGACACGTCAAGTTGAAAAAGCTAATTCAAATTCTGACAGATTTATATTTGTTCATGACACTGTAGATGTCACATCCGTACCAACATACTAAAATAAAACTACAGTCATCGCTATACTTTATTTACAATTCACTCAATTTATCGTTTTTAGAATTAGATATAACAACGGGTTGATATTTCTTATCAACAAATAATCAAATTGGTGATCTTATTTTATTTGAAATTTGAATTTTGTACTTTGCCGCACTAGAGCGGGAACGTTCCATAGCGGTTCTCCAACCTCTGATGAAATCAGCTGTTTTCGAGTGTGACAGCTCAAAAATATATTTGTCAAATCCTGGCTACTATGTAGTTTCATATCAATGCAGATGCGACCGAACTCGATCAAATAGAATTTGCTGTTGCAGCTAAACTATAAATTTTACCAAAAAATGTCATAGGCATAAAATATTCAAAATGTTCTCTACTTTAATTTATTATTTAACTATTTTGACGAAATTACAGAAATGGCGACTCATTTGCAAAATCCTTGAAAAAGACTTAGAATAAACTACCAGTTCCTTTGGACTCTTTTGAACCAATAGCTTTTCAGCTCTAAGTTTGGTCATAAAACTTCTAAATATGAACTATCGTCCCGATACCTTTAGTAGTTTCTCCGGAATCGTCGCCACAAAAATCGTTTACACACACAGACATACATACACACAGACACACACACACACACAGACATTTTTTTGTACCTTGGTCAAAAGTGTTCAGGGGACCCATAAAGACCTATTTCCGTTAAAATCTAATTTTTTTTTCGGCACGGTTAGAATACTTCATCATACTGCGTATTATAAAGTAAAAAATCTGATGTGGCCAGGCACATGACTTTATCATACAATATATAAAATTAATAGTTTAGCTGCATGAGAATCTATTCTATTGAGATAAATCGTACGTATTGTCAAATCATCAGCATTTGACACCGCCGAAAGTACGGAATAGCGCGACGAGTGGTGATGCGGCGCGTCACCGAAGGCGGAGTGTCGCCGTCGCATATGAGCGAGTCGGCTATCTAGTTTTTAGCAGGAGCGACATCAACGTTTATTGTGTTGCTTTTTAAGAAATACTATTTAAAAAAAATAAATGATTTCTGTATAGTAAATGCTAGGTTGGTACCACTTTGACGAAAGGTGCGTTCCGATTGGTAGGTAATGGTAGCTAATGGCGGTGGTAGATTACGAAATTATAGTATTTCTTACATATCGTGATAATGACACATATTAGTTTGCATGTACATAAACATGAGTCAGTAGCAATTTTCTATTGGAAATACTATAACGGCGTCTCATACTAAAATAAAACTACACTCATCGCTATACTTTATTTATAATTTTCTCAATGTACCTATCGTTTTTCGAATTAGATATAAAGACGGGTTGATATTTCTTATCAACAAACAATCAAATTGGTGATCTTACTTTATTTGAAATTTGTATTTTAAAATTTGCCGCACTACAGCGGCAACGTTCCATAGTGGTTCTCCAACCTCTGATGAGATCAGCTGTTTTCGAATGTGACAACACAAAAAAATATTTGTCAAAATCCTGGCTACTATGTAATTTCATATCAATGCAGATGCGACCGATCTCGATCAAATAGAATTTGCTCTTGAAGCTAAACTATTAATTTTACCAAAAAATTTCATAGGCATAAATTATTCAAATTTTCCTCTACTTTAATTTATTAATGAACTATTTTGCCGAAATTACAGAAATGGCGGCTCATTTCCAAAATCCTTCAAAAAGGCTTAGAATAACCTAAAAAGCTAAACTATTAATTTTACCAAAAAATTTCATGGGCATAAATTATTCAGAATTTCCTCTACTTTAATTTATTATTTAACTATTTTGACGAAATTAGAGAAATAGCGGCTCATTTGCAAAATCCTTGAAAATGCTTAGAATAAACTACCAGTTCCTTTGGACCCTTTTTAACCAAAAGCTTTTCAGCTCTAAGTTAGGTCATGAAACTTCTAATTATGAACTTTCGTCCCGATACCTTTAGTAGTTTTTCCGGAATCATCGCCACAACAATCGTTTACACACACGCACGCACACACACACACACACACACACAGACATTTTTTTGTACCTTGGTCAAAAATGTTCAGGGGACCCAAAAAGACCTATTTCCGCTAAAATCTCAATTTTTTTTTCGGCATGATTACAATACTTTAGCATACTGCGTATGATAAAGTAAAAATAGCGTGTTACTATTTCCGAAGGAAGGAACCTTGACGAAAATTGTATTTCTGAAACTTTTAACATTCCTTTTCTCATAATAAGTGAACTTAGATCACAGTGCTTGAATATTTTATTTAAAACAACAATGTTTTCTTTTTCTACTGCCAAACTCTGGAGAAAAATTGACACATCCGGTAAAAGAAAAATTTCTCTTTTGAGTGTGTAAGCCTTCACATACCTTCTACGTTTTCGCATCGAGTCTTTAAAAATTTGAGTTTCTATATTTGGGGCCAATTCTTAAAAAAATTCAGTAATTGGAGACGTTAGGTTACCAGGATCATTGGCTATGGAAAACGTGGTGTTGAAATAATATATCACACCGTGTGTGACAACCTGTGTAATCATTTAGTCGTCTAGCGAAGAAAATCACTTATTTTTACATAGTTTAGCATAGTTTACCTTCTATTCTACTGTATTGACTTTATTAGGTGCAGTCTAGAAACAAGACGAGTCCTGAGACAAAGAGCTTTATGCAAACCTTAGAAAGTTATCGGTTGTGGGTGGTATGGTGTTCCCAATATAATTAGAAGAGCTAAATTTAGACACATAACATCGTCCCACAATGAAAACTTCGTAAAATTCATTGCTAGTGGAGATTTGTGTGTTTTCAGAAAATTGAAACGAACCCAGCGACTAAAAGCCTTTCACAATGACTGTAACAGGACTCAAGGAGACCAAATTTAATCCAGCCTTATAAGAGTGGGTGGGGGTAAAGTAAGGTAAATATGGCTTAAAGATGGGAGCAATTGTTTATCTATATTTGCCAGTAGTTAACTAATTAACTAAACATCGTCAAAATATAATTTGTCTCTTTCCTGTTTGGGCCCCACTGTGCATTGTCCAGTTGGTCCGTAACCAATTAACTATTCGAATTATATGTAATTTTGAACTGCCGTAGCTAATTATCTCCAAATTCCCCCACTAAAAGCCATCCGGCCCATTCACAAAAACAGAGAAACACGTTTAGGTGCCATTAAACTTTTTCATCAGAGGTTGTATGGGATGAGGGAGGACTTTTTCATCGCCGCTCTAATTACAGGGACAATTAACACAGAGCAATTTTACCAGGACCTACAGTGAACTACCTTCTTTCACATTAAAACCAGCTGAAATAGAACGGGTCGCGCCTGGTATACACCGAGGCACAATTATCATGAGTACGAACAGTGAGGCCGCCAGTGGATAGCCGGAACAACGGCTAGAGTCCTTTCTGTCTCTCTCGTTCCCAATTAGCACTATTAAAGTAGTGAAAATGCGCGATATTGTTTTTGCTCACCTAGCGGCAAAGGCAACTCTCTAGGGCGCTGGCTGGGAGATGGGTCGGTGTGTTTTCGTAGGATAATAGGCGACCTAGAGCCAGGACGAGGGTGCTCTTTTTGGGGGCAACGGCATTCAGCCCTAACGCCGATGAGAGCCGCCCTCTACCTTTCGCCGAATGTTTACACAAACGTAACCTGTTTGCTTTTGTTTAAGGCAAATTGAAATTCCCGCATGGTAATGCCCATATAATGTTGGCGCGCTCTGTTCGTATTTGATCAACAGAAATTAATTCCGTGGGTACCGTAAGCTTTACGGACTTACTTATTCGATTTTATCAGAGCTTGTACTTTTTGGGTTAGATTGGTTTAGTAAAGTTTGTGGATCTTATTACGTTAAACAAATTAATGGTATTTGCTATTTGTAATAATATGCGACCGTGTATGATAAAAGAACCAACTGGCAAAACTGTAATAGTTCGTCGGTTGGGTAAAATCTGGTTATTAAGTAACCATAATTTTAGTTTTAAGAACTTTATCTAAGTACCACAACCTTAACCATTATGAAATTTATCTCTCTAAACACGTTCAGCACGTAAGTTCTTGCAATAGGACCAATACAGTATTTAATCAGACAAAGCTCATCACTCTTATCATGATAATCACTATTTGAACTCAATAAAAATGTAATCAAAGTCTCTACCATTACATTATAGCTGGTTCGCGCACTTTCTATCTCTTCTTATTGCCAACAAATTTACGCCTCACCTATTGATTATAGCTTCCCCCTGCTTGACTTCATATTAGGAGAAAAAGGACCACATGACAATTTAAATGAAATGTGTAGATGGCAAGCCAGTTGCCCTAAAAGCATAAATATCTCGCTCAGGCGTATATTATACAGTTTATGGCAAAAGTCATAAATCTATTACCAAAGAAAGCCCTTAAATGCATGGGATAAAACACCATTAGAAAGTTTCACAGAGACCTCGTGTAGACTAATTTAGGTTCTAAAAATATATAGATTATTGCCGCGTAATCGACTGTGGTATTGAATTATGTATATGCGATAAGAATGTCTCTCGCAGAGCAACGTGCGATAACGTTGATCCCAACAGAGTAATAGCAATTACTACATTCCTCCCCCTTAAATAAAATAATTATTACAAAAATAATGCTAATTATTACAAAACTATTGGCGTCGATTATCTTATTCATTAAAAAAGAGCACCGAGTTTATTATACCTTTGGTTACTTTTATCATATACTCGGCAGTATTTCATCCTGCAGCAGAATATTCTAAGGTATGGATGTGGGGCAGTATTGCCTAAAATACGGCAATTTTTACATGGCAAGATTAATTTGATGAACTGCTCCATTTTAGTCTATAGTAAATATAATATAAACTTATATAATATTGTGACGATCTTAACAGCCGCGAAGGCGCCAGAAGTTCGAGGTTATTCTCGAGGCGGCCCATTCCAGAGAGATCTATCCGGACGGCGAGCGTGAGTAACGACTGTTCGGTGCCAGTGTGGAAGATTCGCGAAGGGTCCGCACGGATCGATACGGGTATATAAGCGAGCCGTCGCTCGCTACCGGCAGTATTATTCAGAGTGCAGTCGGAGCGCGGGCGCGATTATTGATCGACATAAATAGTTCGAAATAAATACAGTGAAGATAAATTTATAGTAGCTTTAAGTGACAGTTAGTTTTTAGTGTTCGTGTTTTAATAATTAGGTAATAAGACTGTAATAGTGTTAAATAAATTAAGTGACTATTTTAATATACCGAGTGTTTTAGTTCACACCTTAACGAACGAAAAACGCTACATTGGTGTCAGAAGTGGGATGTTTGGGACACAAAGTGTCCCAAACATCCCTATAGGTTGGCTTCTGACCGGACGTCTCTTTGGTAACCAAGTGGAAGATCTTTCTGCCGGTCTTTTCGTCGGTTGCCTTGAGTGCTTGTCCGACTCTGGGATTAGACCGACGCAGCTCTGGAATATTTCCAAACTTCCCGCGGAAAACCTTGGCTATCCCTCTAGACATTTGCAAGTCCTTAGCCACACAATGTGCCAGTGCGTAGCCAGCTGGAGCAGTAAACAGGTCCCGCTGCACTTCACAGGTCACACCGAACCGACTCTTTTGACCATTAGAATAACGGGCCATGAATTCGTCGAATGTCAAATCCGGCTATGGTTGGATTTGCCGCAGCTCCGCGTCTTCGTGGTCTCCGTAGTAAGGAGCCAGTCGGTTGAAATGAATGACTCGAGCTTTACCACGCGGTGGCTTTTGTATCCGGTAAAGGACGTCGTTGATAGCTTCCAGAACTTTGTATGGTCCATCCCAGGATGTTTGAAGTTTTGGTGACAGTCCCTTTCGTCTCTTAGGGTCGTAAAGCCAAACCATATCACCGGCATTGTACCTGTGGTCCTTGGCATTCACATCGTATGCGTCCTTCATCCGATTACTGGCATCTTGAATGGAAATGCGAACTTGGCTATGAATGGCATCCATTCTTCTTCGCAGTTCACTGACGTAGCCCTCCCCGGCGACATGAGTTCCTGGCGGGCAACCAAACTTCAGATCGCATGGGAGACGGAGTTCTCTTCCCATAATTATCCGAGCCGGAGACTCTCCCGTGCTTTCGTGGACGGCCGATCGATAAGCCAGACGGAACAAATGAAGAAAGCCATCCCAGTCTCTTTGATGGTCGGAGACCACTTTGGCCAAATACCGATTAATGGTTCTATTCATGCGCTCCACCATTCCATCTGACTGCGGGTGTAACGCAGTAGTTCTTGTTTTCTTGATTCCGAGCGTCTTACAGATGTTCTGGAACAAACTGGATTCAAAATTTCGCCCTTGGTCCGAATGTAGCTCCACAGGTACGCCAAATCGGCAAATCCATTCTTTCACCAAGGCGTCGGCAATTGTTGAGGCTTCCTGGTTTGGTAGAGCGTATGCCTCAACCCATTTGCTGAAGTAGTCCATCACGACCACGATGTACTTATTTCCTGCTTCGGATTCGGGAAACGGGCCGGCTACGTCAATAGCAATCCTTTCAAAGGGACTTCCCACGTTGTACTGGCGCATCAAAGCCTTCTGCTTTCTCTGCGGCCCATTACTTGCCGCACATACAACGCATTTTCTGCACCAGTCCCTTACGTCTTCCTTGCTATTGACCCAGTAAAATCTTTCCCTCACCCTTCCCAGCGTCTTTGTCACTCCCAGATGTCCTCCTGACACACCAGCATGGAGTTCTTCTAGCAATTCCGCAATCCGACATTTGGGCACAACAATTTGCCTTCTTTCCTCTTGGCCGTCGTGGTCAATTATTTTCCGCCGCAGGAGTCCATCTTCCAGAATTAGGGAGTCCCATTGTGCCCAATACGTCTTGATGTTAGGAGGATACTTGGCAACTTCTCCCCAGGTCGGCTTCTTCTCCTCTTTCATCCAGTTTAGGACTATCTGGATATCGGGATCTTCCTCTTGGTCTTTTATAAGATCTCTATTTTGCCAAGTATCGTCGACTATGGTGGTTCGTAACAAGTCAGCGTCTTTTTCCTCTGCCCGCTGGCAAGGCTTGCAGTCCCGTGGACAGGGTCTTCTTGATAGGGCATCTGCATTTCCATGGATTCTCCCTGCTCGGTGCTCGGTGTCGAAGTCAAACTCCTGTAGCCTCTCTATCCATCTTGCCGCTTGTCCCTCTGGACTTTTAAACTGAAGGAGCCATTTTAAAGCTGCATGGTCTGTTCGTAGCAGGAACTTCCTTCCGTAGAGGTACTTGTAAAAGTGCTCCATCGCTTTCACAACAGCTAGCAACTCTCGGCGGGTGACGCAGTAGTTACGCTCTGGCTTGGACAACGTTTTACTAAAATAGCCTATGACTTTTTCTTCTTGCCCATCCTGAATTTGGGACAGCACGGCTCCTATGCCCACATTGCTAGCGTCGGTGTCCAGTACAAATTTTCCTTCAGGTAGGGGATGGCTCAAGATAGGTGCGCTTATCAGAGCCCCTTTTAGGTGATCGAAAGCTTCTTGACATTCCTGGGACCACTGGAATTTTCGTTCTCCTTCGGTGAGCCTGGTTAATGGTTTTGCGATGTTGGCAAATCCATTCACATAGCGTCGGTAGTATGTGCATAATCCCAAGAAGCGTTCTCTAAAGGAAGAATTGCTAGCCGAGGACCTGAGAAGCCTGGCAATCCCCAAGCTGGCATGCGGACTCGATGGCTTGGACTGGAGGATGATTCGCAGCATGTTGGAAGCACTCTTCAGGTTGACGGGCGTACAAATTCTGGTGTGCTGTTATAGCCCTCAACGTCGTCCCCTGGAGAGAACCGTGGACTGTTACTTCCACAAGAGGTCTTGCTGCAACAAGGGAGCTTTCTGCCGATATCGACATCCACCATCTTTGGAATCATTTCGGGACGAAACGAGCTTAGGAGGGGGGCAGTGTGACGATCTTAACAGCCGCGAAGGCGCCAGAAGTTCGAGGTTATTCTCGAGGCGGCCCATTCCAGAGAGATCTATCCGGACGGCGAGCGCGAGTAACGACTGTTCGGTGCCAGTGTGGAAGATTCGCGAAGGGTCCGCACGGATCGATACGGGTATATAAGCGAGCCGTCGCTCGCTACCGGCAGTATTATTCAGAGTGCAGTCGGAGCGCGGGCGCGATTATTGATCGACATAAATAGTTCGAAATAAATACAGTGAAGATAAATTTATAGTAGCTTTAAGTGACAGTTAGTTTTTAGTGTTCGTGTTTTAATAATTAGGTAATAAGACTGTAATAGTGTTAAATAAATTAAGTGACTATTTTAATATACCGAGTGTTTTAATTCACACCTTAACGAACGAAAAACGCTACAATATGATATAAACTTATGCTACTCGAAAAATACGAAATTCTTAAACTTGACATGAATAATTCCAACATAATAAATGACATTAACGTATTTTCCCGAGAACGACATTTTCAAGTCCTTTCAGTTATGAAGAAACCCCCGATGCTTTGTTTAATTTCTGAGTGTTTTGAATTTTATTCTGTTTAATCTCAGATAATTCATTTAATAATACAAACAACTACGGTTCAATTCACTAATTATTCATTTAGCTTAATTTTTTTTTATTCGATAAGTGCATTACAATCTAGTCATATTTGACTAATGAGTAACTTAATTCTAACTTATTTTACTAGTATAACTTAGCCTAATAGGCACCCATCGATGTCTCTTAGTTAGTCCAGGTATCCTGGGCATGTTTTTGTTGAGCACTACGTAGCACGTCTGCTTTTAGAACTAACACCTACAACTAGCACTTACACTGCTTTTCCACTAACTCACATTCACACTAACTCAAAAGTCTTCGGATTAATTCGGTGTTGTCGAGGAGCTGGATGGCCTCAACGTTTACGTGATGGTGAAGCCTTTCCTCGTGACTTCTTGCTACTTTTTGGATTTCTTTGCACACAGACATCATTTTGAGGTTGTTGTGGAGATCATCATTCCTAACGTACCAAGGTGCATTGACAATGCATCTCAGTACTTTATTTTGAAAGGTCTGGACAATTTTAATGTTACTTTTTTTGGTGCAACCCCGGAGTTGAGCACCATACGTCCACATGGGTTTTAGAATTTGCTGGTACAACATAACACTATCCTAATATGCTAATCTACATCTCAAAACTTTTTACTCCGACCCCCCACACAGAACAGATGCATCTCGTATTTTGCTACTTTTGTTAAGTTATTGTGCATGCAGTGCTTAGATTAGAGTCGGTAGATTACAGTAATAAAATTGTAGCCAGTGTTTCATATGACATGATGAGTGCATAACTTCAATTTGTAATCAAATTGGAACTGCCTCGTTCTTGCTGCAAGCTCTTCAACTGCTGTCAGATGTCTATCATACTAAACCTAATCACAAAATAGTAGAAAGGCATATCCGATATCTACGAAGTAACTGTATACACATGTTTCGACTTATAAGTCCTCATCAGTACGGTATAGCCAAGGAGAAAGACGGAATCTCAATGGAGAAAACACAAAAGGAAGACCATAAATTAGGGTGACTATTGCGGTCAATTTGGTGCTTCGGTCACAACATCCTTGTATTCGAAGACCAGAAGTGACATCTCACCGGGGGTAACCAGTACACCCCAAGATACAACCTTTAGCCCATGGTAATAACGAAATATCTGACATATCTGACCCAATGCTTGGGTTTGTAAGGACTTGACCTTAAGGCTTTTTCTTCAAACAATTCCATGAAGAAGTTGGCGATTACCGGTGAAAGAGGTGATCCCATGGGAGCACCCTCTACTTGCTCATACATCGCTCCCGCCCACTTGAAGTATGTGGTGGAGAGACAATAATCTATAAGATCCGGTACATCGGTTGGTAGACCTAGGGGCACAAGTGTTGTCCGAAGGCCTTCGACTGCCTCCTTAACCAGACCACACGTAAAGAGTGATGTTACGTCGAAACTTACGAGTATATCCTGCGGGTCAATAACAACTTCCTTCAAAATCTGAATAAAATGTTCAGAGTTCTTAACAAAAGATGTAGTTTGTCCTATAAACGGTTGGATGGTTTTCGACAAGTATTTTGCCAACAAATAGGTTGGGGACCCTATTGCGCTGACGATTGGTCTCAAAGGTACGTATCCTTGTGGATCTATCCTTGTGGAGAACGAAGGGGTATACAAGATAACATGTGAGTGTGGAACATGCTATGTAGGACAGACCGGACGAAGTATCGAACGTCGAGTCGAGGATCACAGTAGAGACACCCGGCTGCGCAAGATTCAACAGTCCGCTGTTGCTTAACACTGCCACGAGTCGGGACACACAATGATTATTGATGACGTGGAGATGTTGGCAAGGGTTGGTAGTTACCATCGAAAGCTTATTACAGTAGCCATCGAAATTTACAAACATCCTAACAACATCAATCGCGAGGATGGTACTGACATTAGTAGGGTCTGGAAATCGATCCTAACACGGTCAGGTGAAAAAGCACATGGGAGCGGTAGCTCCAGATGTGCGCAGTGAGGTGTAAATACAGGTATATAAGGGAGAGTTTCTTGGTAGGTCTTCAGTATTCAATTAGCTTTGAAGAAGCGAGCAACATGGTTCGCGAAACGTCAGCATTAACAAATCTTGACACACGGCACCGGAAGCAGTTTATTTTCTAAATGATTCTGGCCGTGAAAACCTACGTACGTATACATGTGTTTCGGGCTTATAAGTCCTCATCAGTACGGTATAGCCAAGGAGCAAGATGGAAGCTCAATGGAGAAAACACAAAAGGAGGCCATAAATTAGGGTGACCACTGTCGCCAATTTCGTGCTTCGGTCACAACATCCACGAATTCGAAGACTAGAAGTGACATCGCGCCGGACATAACCAATACACCCCAAGGTGCAACCTTTAGCCCACGGTAATAGAACGAAAAATAGTATATCGACAGTGAATTATAAATAGTAGAAATTAATTATCGGGCATATCCGCCGTCTAACAAGCAACCGTATACACGGGTTTCAGACTTATAAGTCCACATCAGTCCGGTATAGCCAAAGAGCAAGATGGCAGCTCACTGGAGAAAACCGAAAAAGGAGATTCGAAAACCAGAAGAGACATCGCACCGGAGGTAACCAATACACCCCAAGGTACATCCTTTGGCCCATAGTAATAAAACGATAAATGGTTTATCAGCGATGAATTATAAATAGTAGAAAGTATACATAGAAAATGGTTGTCTAATGTTAAGAAAATGACATTCTTAACATAATTTGCTTCTTTTAAGACAACACATACATGTAATAAGAATATTTCTTTAATATAAAACAACCTTAATATTTGCTTTAAGAAAACGATTGCTTTGATTTAAGAAAGTCGTTGTTTTGAATATAATGTGAAGGATGCCGATAGATAGAGCTTTAGTTTCTCGTCGTAAGAGGGGTCTTCTAGAGGGCATATAACCGCTTACATGTCTATGCAGTATCAGTGATTGTGCTATTATAGTGTAAATGTACCTGACGTAGAAATGTTCAACAGCTCTAGTATTGATGAAAAAAAGACAAAGAAAAGGTCACACCGGGTGCGGCTGAGTCCTCTGGTTGAAAATTAACAATATTCTTCTTTGGATGCGTTAGTTGCATTCCATGTAAAATATTATTGCTTTCATAACAACATGTTCATATTTAAAAGAAGTAGGTGAATGTTTAATCCACGAATGTGGGCTTTTAATCTACCTACCCAACCTTTTGATTTAAAACCACATATTCTTAAGTGAAATACGTATAGTATCCATTTAAAATTGTACAATCATAAAGTAAGGCAACCGGTCAAAATAACGGTTTTCTTCATTGAATGATATTATATTCTTGCGTATATATAAAACAACCGTTGTTTTGGATTAACGAAGGTTGCCTTGAATTGAGAAAACGTTTCGTTGTGTGTAGTCCGAAACACGTGTATACGGTTGCTTCTTTGATTGCGCATATGCCCGATAATTACTTTCTACTATTTATAATTTACCGCCGGGCAACCATTTTTCGTTCGAATTTAAAATATCATCAGAATTGTACAGGACTGTCCGAATGGTACATATTTTGACTTCCACAGTAAAGGCCCTGGGTTTGAATCCTGGGAGGACATAATTTTTCTTAACTAAAGCGCTGGGCGCGCGGTTGTGTCACGCACTTACCTTTGCAACCGGACGTTTTTTTGATTTATTTCTTACATACCGCATTTGCATAGTTTCCTAAAAAAATAGTTCAAAAAACAAAATAAAACTAAAATAATTTGAGTGTAAGTAGTAAGTATAGGTAGTAAATATAAATGAGTTTGTCGTGTTTTATTTAGGAGTGCAAATATCTACGTAGTATCAATTTAAGTAACGAATACTCGATAGAAGGTACCGTTATCAATTCGTGACTGAAAAGTGCTGTATTGCATACCCCTAACACGAATGAGAAATTATCAAACATACGTACAGGAAAAGAGCCGACATAAGCTTTCCAATGCAGACCTCTCAGGTATCAAAATAGCTAGAAAATGGGTTACAACGTAAACCACCACTAAAAGTGATGGTGCAAATTTTGCAAAGTACGTACACGATGTGGCTACAGAAACTATTGGTACCAAGGAAAAGAGTATTAGAGTATTCTTTAATGACAATAGAGAAGTATTATTGACAATAAACCTTTTTCCACGTACATTTCTCATTGAATATTGATTTACATAGCGGTAAAAAATATAGTCAAATATCTAAAAAGGACGATGCACATAGTTAATGGGGAACCGTCAACATGAGCGAAACGAAGAATAAAACATTGCGGTGACGATCAATTTTAAACAATCATCCACGACAAAATCAATAAGACACTGAAAGTAGTTTACACTGGAAACAAAGCAATATAAACAAGTTCCGCAAACAAGTCAGAAATTTAGGTGTATTGCTATTGAAATAATAACGCAATTAGGTGCAATTTTGCCTCGATTATTTTGCTCATAACGTGTGCGATAATTGTGATAATAAAACCGTCCTTTGGCGGAAAACGTTTAAGTAACGACCCTTTGGACACAGAGAAGAGATGTCCTCCCCAGGGAGGACTTTTCAGCGGACTCCAAAAGGTCCCAGCGTGCCATTAATCAAAGTTTGATTAACTAACCCACTTAATAAGCTGTCGCTGGCATCAAGCCTCCCTTTCTTTTCGCAGTCTCTCATAATTTATATTCGTGCCACTCTTCCCTCCACCCTTCTCAGAGTTTTTCTTTTTTAATTCCGCCCGTTCCACCCGTCGTTGGTCCCTCGTCATCTCTAGCAATTATATCGTCCGTTAAAATTTAATTTTCTAGGGAATTATCGTGGCAATTAAGCTGTCATATGCGGATCTGCACCTCCAATCTATTCCGAGCGAATTGGCTATGGAATGTTATATAATAGGATATAAATGCGATTTTTTAATCTTGGTTTTGTGCTTTATAAAATTTAATCTTTGATAGTTAGAGGATATTTTCTGGACAATGGATAATCGATTGAATTTCTAATTAAATATCCTTGTGCTCGGATCCATTAAGATTTAATGCAAAGTAGAAAAACTCACTTTACTTGCTTTTTTATTGAGAGATATTTTTCTATATAAATAGTAGTATTTTATCACAGAAGTCTTAACCTTTTGCGCTTTTAGCTGCAATAAACTTTATTATGGTTATTATTTGTTCAGAAAGGAAATATAAATTTCCTGAAATGTGTCTGACATTTTATCCACTTCCGTTTTGTATCTCCAAATTTTCATTTGCCAAGTAATTAGTACGTTTATTCACTTTAATTTTCTTCAACCTTTTAGCAAATTTACGGGTATCTGAGGGATACGGAGCTATAACCAACATAACGGTAGGAGGACAATAAAAAAATAACACGGATCATAAAGGAGAAAGTATATTTGGTGGATTTATTACCCCTGAAGATGTATGAGTGCGCTGAATTGTTGCGCACTTTTTGTTTTATTACCGTTTTATTGCCAGAGCAGTTCGCTGCCGTGAATAATTGCGTGTCATTCGATTATTGCCCAGGCCGTTCTCGCTCTCGGAGTCTCTCTTCTCTTGTTTATTGGGAATAAACAACACGAGCCCAGTCGGTCCTTCGCTATTGACTTCTCCAGTTAATTCACCATGATCTGGCGACTGTAGCTTTATTCTATGTCGTGTTCTAGTTATATCGTTGCGATGTTAGCAGTGGCGTAGCTAAGGGGGGGGGGGGCGCAGCGAGTGCCACCCGTTTGGGGGTGACACCCGACCGTGAAAAAAAACTTACACAATCCATCACAATGTTTTTCAACTATAAATCATAAATCATAGCAAATGATTTAATTTATCAATTGTGATAATTTATAATTTCCTGTAAGGTATGAAATAAATAATTACTGCAGATTAAAATGTTTACAAGTGGCGGTTAATTCAATCACTACAGTTTTGCGAATTTTTATAGATGGCAGTACTGATGTTTACATATATGATTATGATTTATTTGCAATTTATTTTTTGTTTACCACAAAGCAATTTTTTGTTGGATGTATAGAGCATTCAATTCATTTATGTGGCCAACACTAATTTGTTAAAAGATTCTTAACAACGCCTTAATGTGATCAAAATGCTTCAGTCAAAGTATTTGCTGAATATGTTGATGGGATTGTGGCTGCAATTTAGAAATTGTGTAATCAACAATAAAATGTACTCACCAGAGGTGCTGTACAGAACATTGTGCCTTCTGTGTGTGATTTCGTGTTTCTTTGCTATCTATTTTTTTTGGAATGTTTTACTAAGGGAAATAAATTGGGTCTTAGATTGCATTACAAAGTAAAGGCTTGAGTGTTGATCAGTTAGTCATAAAAATAGAGACACTATCTATATGTTGAAGAAAAATGGAGTCATATTGTGGAAGAGGAAATAGGTCTGTTTTGCTGTGAAAAAATCGCAGGACTACGACATTCCAATAGAAAGACTAAATTGTCGTAAAAAGCGAATGGCCGGTGAGTTGGCCACCGATGCAGTATTGAACTCCGAACTAGATCGAAGTCAATTTAAGATGTAGCTTCATTGTTCGAGGTTGTGCTGCCAAACACCTTATTTTTGGCGAATACTGAGGGATTAGAAACAGAACTTCTCTTAAGATATACCAAGGTTGATAAGACACTTAAAAGCGGCCATTGTTATACTTTCTAATTGGGCGTCTATAGACTTGAAATTATTATATTATATTTATAACAAATTGTAAATCAGTTGCATCGTGTGAAAGGTGTTTTGCATATTAAAATTATTTAAAAATTGTTTGCGGGCAACAATGACCCAAACTAAACTTAACAATTTTGGCATATTAACAATAGAACACCAGGCAACACAAAATAAATTTAAAAAATGTGACTTCTGAGTTGGCGGCTGTTCAAGCTAGAAAGAAGAGATTTTAAGAACAAAAGAGATACACTATCATACATCTACAGGGTGTCTCAACAGTGCGATCTCGGAAGATTGTACCTCTGTTAATGAAGATATTTTAAAAATGATTTCTCTCATATATACAGAACGCCGAGGCGCACATTTTAAAATTATTGTTGGGTGTTCCATAAGGTAGTACCAACCCAAACTTTTTTTTACTTTATCATACGCAGTATGGTAAAGTATTGTAATCGTGCCGAAAAAAAAAATTGGGATTTTAGCGGAAATAGGTCTTTTTGGGTCCCCTGAACATTTTTGACCAAGGTCCAAAAAAATGTCTGTGTGTGTGTGTGTGTGTGTGTGTGTGTGTGTGTGTGTGTGTGTGTGTGTGTGTGTGTGTGTGTGTGTGTGTGTGTGTGTGTGTGTGTGTGTGTGTGTGTGTGTATGTGTGTACCCGATTTTTGTGACGACGGTTCCGGAGAAACTACTAAAGGTATCGGGACGAAAGTTCATATTTAGAAGTTTCATGATTAAACTTAGAGCTGAAAAGCTTTTGGTTCAGAAGGGTCCAAAGGAACTGGCTATTTACTCTTAGCATTTTTCAACGATTTTGCAAATGAACCGTCATTTCTGTAATTTGGTCAAAATAGATAAATAATAAATTAAAGTAGAGGAAATTTGGTATAATTTATGTCTATAACATTTTTTGGTAAAATTAATAGTTTAGCTTCAAGAGCAAATTCTATTTGATCGAGATCGGTCGCATCTGCATTGATTTGAAACTACATAGTAGCCAGGATTTTGACAAATATTTTTTGTGCTGTCATGCTCGAAAACAGCTGATTTCATCAGTGGTTGGAGAACCGCTATGTAACGTTGCCGCTCTAATGCGGCAAATTACAAAATACAAATTTCAAATAAAATAAGATGACCAATTTGATTGTTTGTTGATAAGAAATATCAACCCGTCTTTATATCTAATTCTAGAAACGATAAATTGAGAAAATTGTAAATAGGTAACGTATAGCGATGAGTGTAGTTTTATTTTAGTATGTTGGTACGGATGTGACATCTACAGTGTCATGAACGAATATAAATCTGTCAGAATTTGAATTAGCCTTTTAAACTTGATGTTTCGTAGAAGTGGTATCAAACTAACATTTCCTGTACAGAAATATAACAATTTTTGATTTTTTTTATAAATGCGTATTTCTCAAAAAGCAACACAAAAACGTTGATGTCACTCCTGCCGAAAACAACATAGCGCGACTCGCTCACATGCGACAGCGACGCTCCGACATCGGTGACGCGCCGCATCACCGCTCGTCGCTATTCCGTACTTTCGGCACTTGTGAGATAAATAACTATTATTCTGACAGTAGGTAGTGTCAAATGCTGATGTTTTGACAATATCTACTATTGATACTATTGACTATCAAAATTTCTGTCAAATCCTGGCTAACTAGTTTAATTTTAATGCAGACACCATTTATCTCAATCAAATAGATTCTCATGCAGCGAAACTATTAATATTGTATTTTGTATGATAAAGTCATGTGCCTGGCCACATCAGATTTTTTACTTTATCATACGCAGTATGGCAAAGTATTGTAATCGTGCCGAAAAAAAAAATTGGGATTTTAGCGGAAATAGGTCTTTTTGGATCCCCTGAACATTTTTGACCAAGGTACAAAAAAATGTCTGTGTGTGTGTGTATGTGTGTACCCGATTTTTGTGACGACGATTCCGGAGAAACTACTAAAGGTATCGGGACGAAAGTTCAGATTTAGAAGTTTCATGACCAAACTTAGAGCTGAAAAGCTTTTGGTTCAAAATGGTCCAAAGGAACTGGCTATTTACTCTTAGCATTTTTCAACGATTTTGCCATTTTACCGTCATTTCTGTAATTTCGTGAAAATAGATAAATAATAAATTAAAGTAGACGAAATTTAGAAAAATTTATGCCTATGACATTTTTTGGTAGAATAAATAGGTTAGCTGCGAGAGCAAATTGTATTTGATCGAGATCGGTCGCATCTGTATTGATATGAAACTACATAGTAGCCAGGATTTTGACAAATATTTTTTGTGCTGTCACAATCGAAAACAACTGATTTCATCAGAGGTTGGAGAACCGCTATGGAACGTTGCCGCTCTAGTGTGGCAAATTACAAAATATAAATTTCAAATGAAATAAGATCACCAATTTGATTGTTTGTTGATAAGAAATATCAACCCGTCTTTATATCTAATTCTAAAAACGATAAATTGAGAAAATTGTAAATAAAGTATAGCGATGACTGTAGTTTTATTTTAGTATGTTGGTACCGAGTCTACAGTGACTCTACTGACTCTACAGTGTCATGAACAAATATAAATCTGTCAGAATTTGAATTAGCTTTTTGACGTTTGGTCAAAGTGGTACCAACCTACCATTTCCTATACAGAAATATAACCATTTTTTATTTATTTTTTTTAAATACGTGTTTCTCAAAAAGCAGCACAATAAACGTTGATGTCTCTCCTGCCAAAAACTAGATAGCGCGACTCGTTCACCTGCGACGGCGACGCTCCGCCTTCGGTGACGCGCCGCATCACCGCTCGTCGCGCTATTCCGTACTTTCGGCACTTGTGACATAAATAACTATTATTCTAATGACGTAGGGTAGGTAGTGTCAAATGGTGATGCTTTGACAATACCTAAGATTTATCTCAATAAAATAGATTCTCATGTAGCTAAACTATTAATTTTATATGTTGTATGATAAAGTCATGTGCCTGGCCACATCAGATTTTTTTTTAAATGGAAAAACCTATAGTTCAGCACAGTTTTAAATTCCTCGCTAAATGTTACGACAATGAACCATAATATTACCTACACTAAACTTTATTCGTTTTAATTTATTGATATTTTTATGGAAAAACAGTAGCGTAAGAAAAACTATATATCTCAATACCTGTTTTTAAATTTATCGGGCACGCTTAGATTATGGTTAAGTAAGAAGCGTTCTATTGTCGTGATTACCTACCATATCCAAATTGTGTAGAGGTGGTCATAATCTGTAGCAAAATATAGCAAACAGTTTTTCCTAAGAGAGTTGATTTTTTAAGTGGAACACCTTGTACCTAATTCTTTTTTTGAATTCTACGCATCGGTCTGCCCAAAAAAGTACAATGACATACTAGTGCTAAAATAAACCATTGCAGAAATAACTATTCTTCTTTATAAAGAAATTGATTTTTCTATCAGTAAGGGCTTCTACACCTACATTAACAATTAAACCAGTTAAGTATTTACCTAACGTACCGTTTACCCGCATAATTTCATCTTTTTTTAAAATAAAATAATACATTTAATTATAAGTTATTAAGGTATCTGTCAGTGGAATCTGTCAACTCTACTTGCCAATAAAGCATTTTCGTTGCATTCGCAAAGAATCCACAGGGTGACACCACGATATCCGCACCGGGGCCACCCATGGTAGCTACGCCACTGGATGTTAGTCTTGTTATTGTTTCAATATCTGGGACCTTTTTAGCAAGGGTAAAATGCAGTGCAGGTTTTCGACGGAACCATTTATACAAAATGCTAACTGGGTCATGTAGAAAGTGATGTATAATTATTTATAGCAGGCGAATATACAGAATCCGGTTTTAACGTTGGAATTTAATTAATTGTCAAGCAGAGATTACAAAGGATTACATTTATTGTACAGGATGTCATAGTTTTAATGGTTGTCACTTTATGTCCCATTTGCCTAAATGAGGATGCTCTCACTAGGCCTCAATATTTTATTTTTAAGAAAAATTGGCAGTGTTTATGTCTATCAGTGGTGGATAGGTAGATTTGTTTCAGAATTGAGAATAATGATATAATATATTCACTTGTACCGTCCATCTGGTCCACGAACTTCTTTCAAGACGACTGATGGAAACAAAGTATGCGCTCCTGCCAAGAATGTTTCAAGAAAACTAACAACACCTTTAGAATTAACAACTGCCACCACACGCAGTCGTTGTTTCCACAACATTTCACAATACCTTTGTGATGAAATTTCTCAGCTCTTGGTTTCGCACAACTGTATGGACTAAACCTCTTCAACTACACCGTACACGCTATTTTTACAAAAGAACATTTAAGATGAAATTTGTTTCGTGGTTCGTGTATACTAGGCAAAGTTTCATTGCTACCTAACTCCTAAAGCCGCTGAAAAAATATTTCTAAGACTTTTTCTTATGAATCATTTTAGTTATGACCATATTAGACAATAAACATCGCAAAAAATTAAAAATGGCTTCTTATCAAAACGGTGAAGGAGTAAGCGCGAATTTTAATAGTTATTTACGTTATAAGATCGGTAGGCGACTTGTAACAGTACAAGTTAAATATTTCAGACGAGGCGACAAAGTAGCCGAGTCTGGTAAACTAGGTTATTTAAAAGTTAAAATGTTTAACTTTAAAATTAACATATTTTGTCAAATTAATTAAATAAATAATTAATTAATTAATTAATTAATTGTATATCACCATATTATTAACCTAGGTTATTTAGTTTATAGCAAACACAACCAAATAAAACGTCTCATTCATTGACTCAAAAACGACCGCCATTTCTGAACCGAGTAAATGAAAAGAAAATAATAAAATTGTTTCTGTTCTCCCTGTCACCCAGAACATAAAGGTGATTAATCAAATTAATTTGAAAGTTTCTAAAACAGTAGAGCTACCACCGCTGGACAACTTCAGATGGATTTACCCAACGAGTACCTACATTACGCGTTCAATGCACCGTAGCCGATAAATCTTCTTATTTAATAGATTTGTCAAATAGTTGTTCAGGAGCTTAGAGCAGTAGAATTACCAACTATTAAAGTATACTTTTACTAAAGACAGCACCCCTGTATAACTGAGTTGAAAGCCAACTGTAACTTGCAGTTCAATTAAGAGCCAGATCTATCTCGACCATGAGGTCATTATCTCGAATTATGTTATAATGTTTGCTGTATTGTTAGCCAGTGTTACCAGGTGCGTCATCTAATTATCGACAACTGTTCAGTTTCTGTTATACAAATCAACAGTATATGCGGAGTTGAAAGCCGTTTGGACTAGTGCAGGGTAGCGCGGTACGCCGTATTCGGATTAGTGAGAGTATACTGTAGTACATTATTGTACAAGAGTTCAATTGGTGCATGAATTCATGAACGCTAATTAAGGAATAGAAATAATTCTTCATTATTGGATTGTTTAGTATTTTTGTCTATTAGGTTTTTACCTTAAGATGAAGGTAAAGATATTTGATTTTTTATATAATCGTTTATGCAAATTTGTGTGGATATTGTAAATTCTTGCTGTTCTTTTTTGTCTGGTATAAATATATTATATAAATATATATATATTTTTCAAATATCTAAGTTTCTGTTCCACATAATATTATAGCATAACGAATACAGGCTGGCTCACGGAACTGGTACATTAGAAGTTTCTCATGTTCTACTATTTCTGGAAACTTGACATTTTGGAACTAGAATTTACTCGATCTGAGTTCTTCAGCTTAAATATTCTCAAGTTAACTGTCTTGTCTGGTTACCGGAAGTCCGTATCAACTTTATTATTTTTAATGGAATGATTTTTTGGTTTCTACGTATAAAAATACATCATTTTTGATAAAGTTTCCCTATACCAAAATATCACCATTAGTGAGTTTTTTTAACAATAATTGAATTTGGAAACGTAAAAAACTATTTTTTTTTCAAATGGAACGGTCTGTATAACGATACGCCATTCGATAGGAAATCTTATTCCCTATCAATAAATATTACGGTTCCTTATATCTACATTTAATAGTTATTGAGATATTGTCAGTATAAAAGAATGCAAACTAAATACAAAACGATTTATTCTTCATTTATATGAATGTTACAACTTTGGAACAGAAGGAAAACAGAAAAATATTGAAAAGGTTTGTTAAAACTAAAATAATATATTTGGGTTATCTAACTTAATTAT
This sequence comes from Melinopterus prodromus, assembly GCA_964023965.1. Taxonomy (NCBI): domain Eukaryota; kingdom Metazoa; phylum Arthropoda; class Insecta; order Coleoptera; family Scarabaeidae; genus Melinopterus; species Melinopterus prodromus. Next base: position 23,257,485 of record OZ030393.1, read on the forward strand.
ATTGTTCGATATGCTGCCCGTTCTGCCCCAAACATTTTAAAACTCTTCGCTGTACTTCTCACATCGTCGTTCTTCGTATTTCTTGTCGCTGAAGTTCATTACTGGCCGCTACTACTGTGTTAGTCAATTCTTCTCGAGGTTTAAGTGGTGTGGAATAGACTTGACTTTTCACATAAGCCCAGAAATAACAGTCTAATGGTGTTAAATCTGGTGAGCTTGGTGCCCATCGCCAGGGTCCCCAATTTCCGAACCAACTATCGTCAAACATCTGGTTAAGTTGAATAGATACCACATGAGAAGAATATGCCGGTGCACCGTCCATTTGATAAACGCGGTCGCGTAAAATATTCAGGGGAAGAGTTTCGCAAAAATACTTCACAGATACAAAATTTCTAAATATATATCACTATTTAAATTTTCGTTGTAAATTTCGTATTTAATTTTGTCCCCGATTATTAAATAGGAGTATTCAGCATGGATTTAAAGAAAAAATGACAATATCTCAAAAACAATGAAAGATATAGCGAACCCTAATATTGATTCATAGGGAATAAGATTTCCAATCGAATGGCGTATCGGTATACAGGTTTTCCGTTTGAAAAAAAATAGTTTTTTACGTTTGAGAATTCAATTGGTGTTGTAAATTTTGAACACCCTGTATAAGATATCATGATAAACTAAACATCGTCTTATTTCGTTATGTTTCAAGTTTTGGCCCACCAATCACGAAACTTTTACTTTCAATAGTAGCCGAGATATTCAATTTCAAACAAAACTCCAAAAATCACCAAAAAATTTGTAAAATAAAAAAAATAAGGTTAAAATTATATCTTTCCATTTAAAATAACAAAGTTGATACCGACTTCCGGTGACCGGACGTGACAGTAAACTTGAGAATATTTTAGCTGAAGACCTCTCAGATCGAGTAAATTCTTTTTCCAAAATTTCAGGTTTCCATAAATAGTAGAACATGACAAACTTCTAATGAGACAGTTCCGTGAGCCCTGTATAACTAACTACACTTTTATTGACCCCGCCCAACACATTTGGACTATAATTTTGACAGAACTATCTTTTTTTCAAGCTGGCGTTTATGCAGGTCCGGCAGTCCGGAAAATGTAGCAATTTAAGGTTATATTAAGGTACATATTACAAAGTTTTCCAAATTACCAATTTCACAAACATAGTTAATGATTTACGCGAAACGTTAAAGCAAAAAGTACAAATTTATTTCATCCGCACGTTTCTATCCGAGAATACAATAAATGCAAACCAAGGAAATCGTATGCGTATCAAACGAGCAAAAAAGGCATGTATTTGCCTGTAGTACAACAACGACCGAGATCGATGTAAAATAGATCGCTAACAATAAACAAGAGGAATCACCTTTTCAGCGAGACGTTTTACCGAAGGATCCGCGTGATAACAGGTGATATATCGACTCGATTCCCACCGAGTACACAGCGCAACCCAACGCCACCCCTAATATATTCAGGGTTGCAGCACTCGAAGGTAGTCGTACCGATAATAGAAAACAAGACCGTTGCGGTAATTTCTCTACTAGCGCCATCTCGCTCCATTCTCGCCGCCTCTGCCATACTTTTTCCAATGCTAAACAAAAGGATACAGATATCCTGGAGTCGCTTTTGGTAGTGGAAAACGGAGTGTAACGATGAAATCGCGTAGTCGGATACGGGAAAAAGAGAAGTACGGAGCAACGGGAGCGCGCTGTTGGTAATGTAGCTCTCTCTCCCGATGGAATATCTTAATATCTTTCGTACACAGTCGTAACTTGGGCAGGTCTCCAACAGCTAAAGCCGAACCAGAAACTCGCTACAGGCTAATGCATATGTTTAATAATTCGGATATATTTGCTCGATCGATGTTGTACCGAATTTATATTCCATGTTGTAGGTATATAGATATAACGGATTGGATAATTCCATTGAATAATAACGATATGTTATAGTGATATCTCTGCGGTCGGACTGGAAGTTACAAGCCAATATTCGGTTAGAGTTTTGATTATTTATGTTTGTCCTTCAAATATAACTATCGATAGTCAAACAAAAATTAATGAAGCAGCAAATTGAAATTGCAATGCATAGGCTTTCATCTATAAACGTCCTGAATGTTTCGTAAAACTAGTAGTAATTATTAAACATATTGTATAATATATTTCTCCGATGGTATTGAACCTTTATTTTATGTATTTATTGATGTTATTTATTTACAGGGTGCAGCAATGGAAAGTAGCGGTAAGAAGCAAATTTTACCGTTTGCTTGCTCTCATTGAATTTTAGAGTAACTGTCTTTTTCTAACTCGTGGCTCCGCTTAGCATCGCTCCGTATTGTCGAATCTTTCGAAAATCATGAATGTTTTTCGGGACACAACTTTTCGTGTCCCAAACAAATCTGATAACCAATAGTCTCCAAAAGTAACATAACTTAGACTCAAAACGCCAACAAATATGTATCTTGCAACTTTTTATGCTAACAAATAAGAATGCTCCTAACATGATCTACATAGTTCCTTTCATGTCTTTGAAGTACAAATCGTTTGTCAGCCAACCTAAATGATTCGATTATATCACCTTATGTAACGAAAGAAAGCATTTGCAATAGTCTATTTTAAAATCTATAGCACACTTTCAAATTTATCTATATTTCCGGACATATTTCAATTGCTTCCTAATACAATAAGTACATACTTAGATAGTTCTAGTCTAAAGCAAGTCGTTTTTTAGTTATACGTGCTAGAACTAGGCTATTTAAAGCATAAACTTTGCAATTTAATAGTATGAAATAAAAATCCTTGTGAAAACTCATACATATGCGTGGCGTTTATGCTCGGATTTAATTGTAAGAAAATAGAACTTCAATTCAAGCTAACGTCGTATGATTTTTTCTTCTTTTGATGACTTAAATGTTAAAACATTATTTCAGTTGCTTGCAGAAGGCATTATAATTATTTTTATCTACTACTCATTAATAAGTCATACGGATCTATAACTATTTAATCCCCATCATGATATACGCCAATGATTATAATGACGCTAGCGTTGTATAATAATATCAGTTCGTTCAAATAATGACTTCATTATTTGAACGAACTGTCATCATTATACAACGCTAGGTCAAAGTCTGTCAAAACCTACGTGGATGACAGTTATGTGACAGTCCGCTTTGCCATCATTGGCAAATATAATAAAATATTTCATATAAAATGGAATTTATGAGTCGTAGATAAAATGTCGTATTTGACTCGCACACGACGGATATAAATCGCTCGCATGTTTATACGGTCCCCTACTGCTCACGTATAAACTTCATGCTCGCGATTGTTATCCTTAATTATGGGTTCGTTAAATAATATACCAATTATTAGCAAACAATGACGTGACTTCTGATATTATCACAACATTTTCATCAAATATTGAATGTGATCAATTTTGCTTCATTATTTTCTTTAATGCAGAGATGGTTTACCTGCATATAAAAAGCCACAATTTTTACTTTATCATACGCAGTATGCTAAAGTATTGTAATCATGCCGAAAAAAAAAATTGAGATTTTAGCGGAAATAGGTCTTTTTGGGTCCCCTGAACATTTTTGACCAAGGTCCAAAAAAATGTCTGTGTGTGTGTGTGTGTCTGTGCGTAAGTTAAATTTAGAAAGCTGTCCCCCTTTACGATTTCAGCTGGATACGCCCATGGCATACGCTAGTGAACGGGTATCTAAGGAACTATGATGCTGTGCATAGTTGATGATGGTTTGCTTAGGATTTATTTCTAAAATAAAACT